>OY759266.1:52934113-53099113 GCA_963662155.1 Lamellibrachia columna
ATGGTTTCAGTAGCGGACGGTTAATAAAGTATACAATTTTGCAAAACATACGCCTTGAATCAGATGCTATGTGATACGGATGCTGCAATGTTATCAAGGACTCTCCTTACGTGTTCGTTGCTTCAGTTCACTCAGCTGTAAAAAAGAGAACATTGACTCAGTGCTAAGATAGCGTGACATCAGGTGGTAGCTATACTAGTTATGTGGCTCTACGTGACATGACTTTCTCTGATAGTATAGGACACCAAATTGCTACTTCTAAAGCTAAGGCAGCTGGGTTCAATAAAACACATCCCGCCTCCTTTCAGTGGCTATCGCGGCAGAGGCAACATAGACAAGAGTTTATATTAAGTAATTTGTGTAAGTGCATATTACTACTCATGGACGGACGTGTATTGGCTTCGCAGTGTACAGTGTACAATGTGTCCTTTCCCGTTGCTCCACCTATACAAGGGGAGGTCAGTCCTTGTACTGTTGCAACGCCCCGGATGTGATCCCTTTCCCTTCTCCCTATCGACAGCCTTCTCCATCCACTTGTCGTCCTCTTCCAGCTTTCTTAGCCTACGTAGTCTTCCCATTTCGTGGCGACCTGCCCTTTTCCTACGGACTGGCTGTTTCAATGCATCTGCTTTCTTGGGTTGTTGATCCTCCTACGTCCGCACCAACTGACCTGTCCACACCAACTGACCTGTCCACATCATCCGACATCTGACTTTTCTGCCCATCAACCAGCATCCAATCTCTTTCCTCGGGCCTTATGTCCGCCTTATGTCCGCCTTATGTCCGCCTTCTTTGCTCCTGTAATTCCCCGGTGTGCAATACAACTGAATTAATCCATACAGCGTATACCGCGGAACATGCACTTTAATGAATATCATATGCTATATATTTGCAGGAAACATATCTAGCAGTGAATGTCTACTTTTGAACTGTGCAAACGTCTTCCTTGAAATAAACATTGATAGAAGCATAAAGACTTATCTATACGTGCGTTTGTCAAATTGTGGGATTACGATTCGGTCGATATCGACCCTCATTTTGTCAGTCCGCCACTGGACAGCGTTCTCACGAACTGGTGCACTGACCCGCACAAAGTAGACATGGCGATGGTGAACGAATGTATACATGGATACGTATTAGTTGAGGGCAAATAACAGTTTATGTGTTTCTGTTGACACGCATGCCTTATTAGCTTCCCGTGCCGTTGTCCTCACACCGTAGGCCCGCACAGTGCACTATATAATTTGTTCGCTTGGGAATGCCCGCATAGTTTGTTCACACGGCTTAACGATGCTATCAGCGAAGCTTGACTTTCGCTATTTATCAACCTTACAATTACTGAGCCAATGCTCCTTCCCAACCGAATTATAGCGGCGACGAATAGAACACTGTTAAAATAAAATTTTGCATTAAAGTTTTTTCAAAACGAAAAACAGATTGCGGCTTCGACGGATACAATCGATCGCCCACTTGGTCGCTGATACCCCTAAATGTCGAAGTAGGATTTCATGGTCGCGCCCAGAGTTACAGGTCAACTGCGCTGGCTCGGCGCTTCGCAGTGCCTGTCGGAAGTTGAACACGACATCAACATTATTTTAACAACGTCTGCGTAACAAATATTTGTTACTGACTCTTTTGTTTAATTTAAATACAACTTATCACCGTTATGTGATATTTTGTAATACATTTATAGTACATTTGAAACCAAATAATAAAATAAATATAACGTAGGCCCTAATCGTGTATAATCTATGTTTGATTTCGACTGCGATAAAATATTAATTAAATTCTGATGATTAATTGTTACTGTACTTCGAAAAAGAATCCGAATCAAATGAGAATCCCACAACAACGGTCATTGTTGCGAGGAGGCTTGTCGCGAGGCCGAGACGTCGCCATTCAGAAGCGTTGTCTTTCATCAATGACGAAACGAATTTCCGGGACAAAAAGCGCCGGGTTACTATGAATAGTGACGGCGCTATTTGCCAACCTGGACGCGGCCCTGGAATCATTCACGGATCGCCGAGTCTAAAGAAGAGTTGACACGATGACGTCAAGATTACGTAATTATACAATAGACTGTACTCGGCAAACCCCCAACCAGTGGCGCCACATAGTGAATGTCGCTCACAATTTCGTCACTGCCACAACTTACATTTGATGTGCAGATTGCACGCATCGACATTTCATTTGGCAAACTTCTAATTGTTGTCAATAAATCTCTCAATTTCAGCTACATGCAATTGTGGATAGTGTTTACGTTGAAAATGTGAAATGGAACAAAATGACGTTCGTTTGTGTTTGAAACTACGTTACGTATACTCAAGTTCACAGTGGCAACGACAATAATTGGTAAATAACAGACGCGTTGTCCAGCCAACATACCAATCCCCACCATTTTATGACAGTGGTGATATGGTGAGCTGACGCCACTGTCGGAGAATTTGAATGTGTTTAATTGCCAGATGGCGAATACGTCGAATGTCGATTTCTGTTGCAACAATTAAACTTATGGTATGAAGTATAGGTAGTATTACTTGCCAGACAGCAAAGACACAACTCTGAATGTGAACTACCAGTTGACCAGATCACTACACAGCTAGAAATATGTCTGAACTCTGCATATTACATTTATGGTTTAATGTTCTGTAAACAGAAGAATATAGCAATTATGAAATAGCTAGCGTCCCCGGCATTGATGAATCTGATCGTGGATCCACCAGGAAGCCCTTCATCCTCCAGACGTCTGTCTGATGTACGTGGATGGCGCACACACGATGATACAAGAAATATACACACGTATATGTTCGTAGGACGACGTATCAACCAAGAGAACAATGTGTCGCAAGGCAGCACACACAGGCCAATATCTGAATTGGGACTCTAATCACTTCTTGGAACACAAACGATCAGTGATGAGACTACTACTCAACAGAGTGGAATATACCATTGTAACAGGAGAGGAGAACGTTCAAAGACGTGGATCATATCTAGAAAGTTCAGAAAATGAATGGTTACAAACCGTGTTGGTTCAACACCACAAGAATTAACAAAAACACGAATGATAGTAACACCACAAACCAGCCGAAAAGCACACGTAACGTTAACCCTACATTAACGAGGTATCCTAACAATTAGCAAGGATATTCACGTCCTGTGACATACAAGTATTCCACAAGCCAATCAGCACCTAGGTCATTGTTGGTACAACCAAACAACAAGATAGCAAAACGAGGCAAAGTGTAGGGTTGTTTGTGGTATACGATTCCCGGAATGAGAACCGCACTACACCGGGAAGACAGCGAGAATACTGGACACAGTAGATTTAACAAGATTTAACAAGATTTGCCATCCAAGCCAAAGGCCCAGATGGCAAGTGGACAAGGAAGCCATTGGCTTATCGAGAGTCCAACAATGTTCATCTACTTGTAACCCGCCCTCCTGAGATATGTGTCAACCTTGTTTTTAAACATATTCACGCTGCTAGCAGTTACACAATCTGTAGACAATTTGTTCCATTCATTTATTGTCCTCTGTGAGAACGAGTGCTTCCTGATGTCCAATCTACATTGATCCTTTACTAATTTTACCTCATGTCCTCTAGTTCTGCTATCCTTCTTGAGTGAGAAAAACATATTTCTATCAATATTTTCATACCCATTCAATATCTTAAAAACTTCAATCTGATCTCCTCTTAACCTCCTTGTCTCTAGAGTTGTTAAACCACATTCTTTCAGGCGTTCTTCATAACTAAGGTCTCTCAGTTCTGGAATCATTTTAGTTGCTCTCCTTTGTATGCGTTCAAGCGTATCTATATCTTTCTTACGATATGGTCTCCATGCTTGTATACAGTATTCTAAATGAGGTCTAACTATTGCTTTATAAAGAGGTATAATTAACTTTTTTCCCTTGTATGTTATGTTTCTTCTAATCAATCCAAGAATTTGATTACCCTTTGAAGCTGCAATACCACACTGCTCTGAAACTTTCATATCAGCGCCTATTGTAACTCCTAAGTCCTTTTCTTTTACAGTAGTACCCAGAACAGTATCTCCCATTTTATAGTTTACATTCAAGTTCCTATGTCCTGTATGTAGGCATTTACATTTCCCAAAATTGAACAACATCTGCCATTTCTCAGACCATTTCGCTAATCTGTCTAGATCATTTTGTAAATGTTGTTTATCACCATCAGTATTAACCTTTCTAAACAGTTTTGTGTCATCCGCAAATTTCAGTACGTTACTTGTTATACTGTCGTCCAAGTCATTGATATAAATTAAGAATAATATAGGTCCTAATACTGATCCTTGAGGTACCCCACTCAAAACCGATTTCCAATTTGAAACTTCTCCATCTACTACAACTCGTTGTCTTCTGTCAGTCAGCCATTGTTCTATCCAGTCAGTTATGCTGTCCCCGATACCATGGGCTTTTAATTTAAGTAGTAATCTTTGATGTGGCACTTTGTCAAAAGCTTTCTGAAAATCTAAGTAGATAATATCTACTGACGATCCCACGTCTATCCACTTAGTGATTTCTTCCAAAAAACATAACATATTTGTTAAGCATGACCTCGCTTTAAGGAATCCATGTTGAGATGAATTTAATAATTTATGCTTAACGAGGAATTCCACCATATGGTCTTTAATTAACCTTTCTAATAATTTACAAATCACTGACGTTAAACTCACTGGTCTGTAATTCTCTGACTTATTTCTCGAACCCTTTTTAAATAATGGTATGATGTTTGCTTCTTTCCATTCAAACGGAACAACTCCCTCTTTTAATGACAAGTTGAATACTCTTGCAAGTGGTATACTGATTTGTTCTACTGTTTCCATTAGTAATTTTGGAGGAATCCCATCCACTCCCGGTGATTTGTTATCTTTCATTGCCTTTATTTTCTTAGCTACCAATTCTGGAGTTACAACTAACGGACCTAAATAGTCAGATTTAGCCCCCTGAAATTTAGCATCAGCAACTGGTAATGAACTAATATCTTCTTTGGTAAACACTGAACTGAAGTAACTATTTAGGTCTTCCGCCATTAAAAACCCCTGTGATATTATATTTCCAGCACTGTCTTCTAGAGGTCCAACCTTGTCTTGTACGTTTTGTTTACTCCTGACATATGCATAAAAACTCTTGCTGTCATTTTTTATGTTACATGCTAGTTTTTGCTCATAGCTTCTTTTAGATTGTCTGATTTCAGTTGTAGCTGCATTAAGTGCCTCTTTGTATTTTGCATAGTCTTCGTCCTTTCTGGTACGCCTATAAACCCTCCACATAGTTTGTTTTAGCATTATTTTTCTAATAGCCTCTTTTGACAAGTGTTTCTTTCTACACCGTTTTCCTTGTTTTTGGAAGGGAACAAATTTATCGATGATACTCTCAATTTCATATTTTAGAATATTCCAACATTCAATTGCGGTCTTATTCATCAGCATGTTATTCCAATCTAGCTTTGCTAAGTATTTTCTCATATCTTTGTAGTTACCTTTGTGGAAGTTTCTCTTGTACGTTTTCTTATTTTTACTTTCTGATTTTACATTGATGTCAAAATGTATTTGATTATGGTCACTATTACCCAATGGTTCAAATATTTTTACATTGTCCACTAATTCTTTTTGTGATGACAAAACTATATCTAATACATTTTCTCCCCTGGTTGGTTCTAGTACGTGCTGAGTAAGAAAGCTATCCTGGATTAAAAATAGAAATTGTTGGTCCTCAATCCCTGTGCTCTCTAGAGAATTCCATTGTATGTGTCCATGGTTAAAATCTCCCATTATGATACATTCCCCTTTACTAACTTCCTTTATAGCGTTTTTTATTTTTGTGTTGTCCTCTTCGTTTATGTTTGGACTTCGGTAAACTAATCCAATAGTTAATTTTGAATTACCTGAAACAATTTTGCACCAAACAGCTTCATCGCAATCTGCTTCCCTTTCTAGTTTTATTTCATAAGCCTGAATAGATTCTTTAACATATAAAATAACTCCCCCACCCCTTCTTCCTATTCGATCTTTCCTAAACATTACATATCCTGTCAGTCCTAATTCAGCATCTGTTATATCTATGTTGGCCCATGATTCAGTTATACCAATTATGTGAGGGTCAATATCTTCTACCATAATGTTTAATTCGTTTTTCTTATTTACTATGCTCCTTGCATTTAAACATACGCATCTATAACAGAACACATGTATTGTCGCCAACCCCTGTGAACACAAACAGAGGCCATCAGTGTTCAATGAAAGACGTACAGATTTTAAACCATGAGGAAAACTTGTTATGGGGAAATATAAAGGAAGTAATTAACATCCATCGAACGAAACCTTCCCCCTTAACTGAAACGTCGGCAAGGAACTCAATCCGGGTTATTAAATCGTCTCTCTAGCCGACTTAGCTGTCCATCCATTTACGTAGTCGCTTTAACTTGTTCAGACCCATTTTAGTTCATTTAGACCAGTCTAACGTTAGAACGAACGACTGGTCGCCTATCGGTGGAATGGAACGTATATGATGATGGACTGAGAAATTGACACTGCGTGCAGCCACCGTATAACCTTCCTTACAACGTATGTGTGACGTTACGTGACGATATTTTGGAGACGACCTTCTCGATCTTAGTGTTCCAACCGGTGTTGGGTTTGTATATGTTATTGCTTCTAGCGCACATGCGTATTTTGCCTGCTGTGTGTGGATGTGCATTCATGTGTGGATGTGCATTCATGTGTGGATGTGCATTCATGTGTGGATGTGTATACATGTGTGGATGTGCATTCGTGTGTGGATGTGCATCCGTGTGTGGATGTGCATTCATGTGCTGTTACAAGAGGTTTTGCATCGAGCATAGGTATGTCATGGTTGAGTGCATTCTTTCGTGAAGTATTACTCCGTTCGTATTTGATTTCAGACCAGTGTGGTTAGGTAAACACAGAATCTGTTCATTCATGCATGTCGCCAGCCAGATGAGATCACGCAGTGTCCTCGTGTAATCAGCCTTCCCTCGTTGTTGTGCCTGTATTGCTGCGTTGTAACCAATGCAATAATCACTGTTCATGACTGTAGTAGCTACGCTTAATAAAAGTCTACACTTTTGCATAACATACGTCCTGAATCAGATGATATGTGATACGGGTGCTGCAGTTTTATCACGGCCTCTCCATACGTGTTCGTTGCTTTAGTTAACTCAGAAAAAAAGAGAACATTGACTCAGTGCTAAAATAGCGTTACATCACGAGGTAGCTATACTATAATATTTATACGACTCCGCCATGGGGCAGCGTTCTCACGAACTGGTGGTTGGCCTGTTCACACGGCTTAATGATACCATCAACGAAGCTTGACAGTCGCCATCACTATCAACTTTGCAACTGCTGAGTCAATGCTCGTTCCCAACTCAATAATAGCATTGACGAATAGAACACTGTTCAAATAAAATGTTTCATTTAGGTTTTTTTAAACGAAACACCGGTAGCGGCTTCGACGTATGATTGATCGCCCATTTGTTCGCTGATGTACTTAAATGTCGAAGTAGGATTCCAAGGTAGCTTTCAGGGTGATATGTCACGCCCAGATGTATAGGTCAACTGCGCTAGCTCGGCGCATTCAAGTGCCTGCCGGAAGTTGAACTCGACATAAAAAAAATTACGAGCACCTGCTTAATAAATATTTGTTACTGATTTTTTTGTTGAATTTGAATGCAACTCATAGCCGTTATATGATATTGTCAAATACATATCAAATACATTTGAAACCAAATAATAACATAAACACAGAGTAGTGGACTCACCACTGATCGTTTGTAACCATTAACTGAAAACTAATGGTTATAAACCGTGTTTGTTCAAAATGTTAACAGCACTACATCTGGGAGAAAGCTAGGCACAGTAATAAAAGAACACATATCTTGTCGCCAACCCCTGTCAGCTACCAGCGAACACAAACGGAACACAGGCCATATGTGTTCAATGAAAGACGTAAAATTTTAGACCAGATTTTAGCTTTTAGAAAACTGGTTATGGGGATATATAAAGAAGTAATCAACATCCATCGAACAAAAATTTCCCACCTAGCCGAGTTTCATGTGAGGTAAACAAAGTGTTTCGTTTCTAATAGTTTTATACAAAATGAAAGGTACCCTAAAATAAAAGAGTACAACAAACATAAATTCTTATGCAGGCTCGTAGCGTGGTTTTTTGGGGAGGGTGCGTTTTTACTGAAAATAGAAACCTTTGGGGCCCAGGGAAAATTACCTAATTTAGACACATTTTTCTCACATAAGATTAGATCATATTAGTATAATTTAATGAATAAATCGACTTCCATTAACCATGTGTGCAATAATATATATATATATATATATTTCGTCCAAGTGTTATTTCTGGCATGGTTTACATATGTCAGCAACATGCTACCGGCGCGCCTCATATTGCTGACGGAGTAATTTTTTATCTGGCCCGGCAACTCCAACACCCCCCCCCCCGATGTGGGTATATAAAATAAATAAATACTACATCACACCTACACTGTCGTTGAAACATCATCATACACTGTTATTAGCTGTACCATTTACACGTGTTGCATTTGTCAAAACGGTCGATTTGTTCGAGGGACAAAGCGCGCAAGCAAATATTCTTGGACTTTCACAAAGCGCACGCGGCGAGAAACCTAGGCACAGAGAAGGCCCGTGGAAAGGGAGATGACAGCATGCAACCTAACATGGGACACCATCACCTGACAGGCTACAGATCGACAGCAGTGGCGCCCCTATGTGCTACCTAGAGCACGAAGATAAACGAGTGCGTGCGTGCGTGCGCGTGTGCGCGTGTGCGTGCGTGCGATAGAGAGAGAGAGAGAGTGAGTGAGTGAGTGAGTGAGTGAGTGAGTGAGTGAGTGAGTGAGTGAGAGAGATGTGGAGAGATAGTGTGTGTGTGTGTGTGTGTGTGTGTGTGTGTGTGTGTGTGTGTGTGTGTGTGTGTGTGTGTGTGTGTGTGTGTGTGTGTGTGTGTGTGTGTGTGTGTGTGTGTGTGTGTGTGTGTGTGTGTGTGTGTGTGTGTGTGTGTGTGTGTGTGTGTGTGTGTGTGTGTGTGTGTGTGTGTGTGTGTGTGTGTGTGTGTGTAAATGTCAGCGCCACCTACCGTGGTATTCTGTAAAAAGGCAACCAAAACAGGAGCCAACACTGCTGGGCTCCGGCTGCCGATTCAGCGCCACACCCGCTAAAGACCTATCTCCCGCCGTTCCATACTGTGGTCAATAAAACTTGAATAACAGGTCAACTTACCACGTCGATAGTAGCAATGGTCGTTCCAAGTGTTTTAAATGTTTACTTTGTATGCAGTCAGCTAGGGCTGGACAGTGTAGTGGTATTCCAGGTTAATCCAAACAATTTCCTGTGATCAGTTCCCTTTGCACTGATAGAAGACGAGGAAGTGGCGCTACACGACAGTTACGTCACTTCCGTAGTTACTCACTGGTTCCCGGAGCACCGCTGCGCGTCGCCAGTGTGCGTCAAGCCACGCACCATTAGCAGATCAATTCTAACGAAAACCCGATCTTTCCGGGGTATTCTTGTTTCTTTAGCATGTCATCATAAGCGGTAATTGTTTAATCACGCACGCGATGTAAATCGACGTAATTCTACACTAGCGTAATATATGTAATATTGGGGTTGAAGTAAATAAACTCCATGATCTGTTCGATGGAGTTCCTTAGTAATACATCTAACAGTTCTACAATTATATGTTTATTGGTTTATCTACAACAGGTTAAAGGATCGTTTTTTAGCGGAAAGGACCCGGACTATTCATTATTTTAGCCCCAGACCAGCCAAACATGCTAGACGAAAGGGGGTTTGTCTAGACTGCCCCAAAGTTAAATTATTCTCCATGCGATTCTTGTCCTCGCGATCTGACGCAGCCGCTCTGGGTCAGCCGTATTGATCCGCCAATGAACCGCAGGTCCGCGTCAAGTGCGCCGGGAGGTCGATTTTAGGCCGGCCCCAACATCGCTTCAGCCCGTCAGTATTGAAATGTGTGGACATTGCTTGGCTTGTAGGCGCCTACTCATTCATACATAGGGTGTCAACGAAGGGCCACCATCGCAGTTTAATCAGTTATGTACTTATTGGTCGGCATCCACATCGTTCATAACATAACAACATGATTTTATATCCCCACAACCGTTTGCAGGATGCCTCCGTCGACGGGCTGCGGACCATTCCGTAGCTACGACTACATGTATGACATCATGAACGTAACGATAGCCGAATGGCCTGGATGGATAGAAGGAATCGTCGGCTTCCTCACTTCTGCCGCCTTCGGCATCCCCTGCTTCGTTGTCCTGGTGTAAGTATCAAGAACACTTCTACCTTCAGTTGGAAATACACGTGAACACACAATACTTCCGAGTGACTGTTTACGTGATCCAATGAATTGCGGAGTTGTTGAAAGTACTATATTAAATGACTGTTTACGCGATCCAATGAATTGTAGAGTTGTTGAAAGTACTATATTAAGTGACTGTTTACGTGATCCAATGAATTGCGGAGTTGTTGAAAGTACTATATTAAGCAGTATGAAACAGTATTGTCGAACCGCAGTAAACCAAACAAAATGCTTACTCTCTATTCGAATACTTTCAGGCTGATTATCTACTATGCACGAAAGAAGATGAATACTTACAAGCGCATGAATCAAACTCTCAGCGAGCAACTACATATGGTAAGTTTATGTTAACATATTGAAAGAATGGAAGGGGTACGATTGACGAAGAGAGTGGATGCGCTTGGAGTGGAGGGTAGGAGAAGAGGAAGACCGAGACTGAGATGGGAGGACTGCGTGAAGAGAGATTTAGTGGGAGTGGGAGGGGAGTGGAGAACAAGCGCGAGTGATTGGGGGGAGTGGAGACGATTAGTGGAGACGGTAGTAAAACGGAACTAGTTATGAAGAAGAACGGGAAACACAAATCGACGACCGGTATCGGTTCCAACCTTACCCCGGACTACAGGGAGACGGAGGAGAGCAACAACATCTTACACCATAGCTACTACTTACACCATAGCTACTACTTACACCATAGCTACTACTATATCTATATTGTTATTTCACGAAACGTAGCATTTTAATTTGGGCAACATCACTGAAACATACGTCCGTCCCGTGATCATTCAATCAGATAATATCACGTTTTAAGAATAAGCATTATAGCTTACATGGTTATTTTCGTATTATAACGGTGTGGTACATAAGTATTTGTTGGTATTAGTCTTACTATCTTCTGTAAGTGTTCTGCTTGTTGTGAGGTCTGCCACTGTTCTCTCACTCAAACGATACCAGCCACTCCCCATCCTTGGTACTCTACAGGACACATACGCCTCGTACCATCCTACCATTTAATCATTATTTGTGTATTTTCCCTCAACACCTTCCCTCAATTATCACTCGTAACAAAGTCTCTCCTCTCAGCACATGCCGTATTAATTTCTTTTTCTGTTGTGCAATGTGTACAATTGAAAGCATCTTCTGTTTATACCCCCACGGAGTACTTCCTTGTTCATGTTATGTTTATACCCCCACGGAGTACTTCCTTGTTCATGTTATGTTTATACCCCCACGGAGTACTTCCTTGTTCATGTTATGTTTATACCCCCCCGGAGTACTTGCTTGTTCATGTTATGTTTATACCCCCACGGAGTACTTCCTTGTTCATGTTATGTTTATACCCCCACGGAGTACTTCCTTGTTCATGTTATGTTTATACCCCCACGGAGTACTTCCTTGTTCATGTTATGTTTATACCCCCACGGAGTACTTCCTTGTTCATGTTATGCTTTATCAACATTCTGCACGTTTAAAATCCTCAACATAACCAAATCTGAGACCCACCGATATACTGAAATAGCAACACAACACATGTGCGCTTCTCAAAGTCGCAAATGTATTTTTGTTGTTTAATCTTTGATGCTTATTCGTTGGTCAGTGTGTAGACTGATCGTTAACACAGTGCTACGGGATTGTGTTGCAGGAGGGACATGACGGCTATCGACTGCAGGAGATCAGCAGACAAGGTGAAGTGTTGCCTGTCAAGAAAGGGGGCAAGGAAATACGTGGTGAAGGTGAAGATGACGGGGTAAAAGACGGTCTTCCGACAGTATCATAGAGTTGTCTGCTTAGTCAACCATTCCACACTGGTGAAGTCATCGAATTATATACTGATATATTTTCCTGGGAGATATTGTGTATCTGCTATAATTGGACGAGTTTGTATGTGATTGAACAGTGGTATGGATATTAATTAATAGGACATATCAACTGCACGTGTGATCGGTTTTATCGACAAGCAATTTTACAGTAAATTGCGATTCTTTGAGATTTTGTTCCAATATATATATATTAAAATTAATATGACATTTTTAAAAGATCATAGTACAACGCATGTCAACGCGCCCATGCCGTAAACTCGCAGGGTGGTCAGATACACAGTCGAGCTGACGGCTACATTATTATGATAATTTTAAACATGGTTATTATGAAATATACAAGAATACTATTTACAACAGCATTATATAGATACATATATTTTCCCGGGCATATTGTGTACATATTTTTTGGGGATTGAGCTTTTATGTGTTTGAAAGAAAGGTGATGCTGATATTTTGTTAATGCGATGTGTCGCTTGCATAAGTGTAAATTGTCAATGATAAGGCATTGTGGCAAGGAAATTGAAAGGTCCCACGCGGGGGTAAATGAATCGGTGAATTCAAATAAGGCCCAACAACAATGGATTATTTTTTTCAAGAGATCAAGAAAACATATAAAATGTCTCCTATATGTTTTATATTAAATAATACCACCATGTTACGTTGCCTCTAAATACTACCCATATGCCCGAAATATAATAAAATAACTTTATTTATTATTATAATAATATATAATATAGAACATTATATTATTATAATATTGATTATACTAATAATTCATGTTTCCGAGTCATCTATCCCAAACATAGGCTGTTTCCGATTTTAAATGTGTTATTTCTGGGAAGTTCGGGAGTTCTCAGAAGACAATGGCCAACAAATGGAATACGAAGAGCCCTTTCTATGTACATACATCCTTACATCGTTGGCCAGGACAGTTGAGAGCGCTCTACACTTACAACCTCTGGCAGACCAGTTCATTCCAACACCAACTCGATATCTCTGGGAAACATTCAGCGAGTGAACTGAAACAACGCGAAGTGGACGAAATCGCCAACGTTTTGAAACAGCAACATGATTCGAACCCGGGTTCTCTCAATTGAGAGTCCAATGTTCTAACCACTGAGACATCGCGTCCCAATGTTCTAACCACTGAGCCACCGAGCCCCAATGTTCTAACCACTGAGCCACCGAGCCCCAATGTTCACTGAGCCACCGAGCCCCAATGTTCAAACCACTGAGCCACCGCGCCCCAATGTTCTAACCACTGAGCCACCGAGCCCCAATGTTCTAACCACTGAGCCACCGAGCCCCAATGTTCACTGAGCCACCGAGCCCCAATGTTCAAACCACTGAGCCACCGCGCCCCAATGTTCTAACCACTGAGCCACCGAGCCCCAATGTTCTAACCACTGAGCCACCATGCCCCAATGTTCTAACCACTGAGCCACCATACCCCAATGTTCTAACCACTGAGCCACCGCGCCCCAATGTTCTAACCACTGAGCCACCTCGCCCCAATGTTCTAACCACTGAGCCACCGAGCCCCAATGTTCACTGAGCCACCGAGCCCCAATGTTCTAACCACTGAGCCCCCGCGCCCTAATGTTCTAACCACTGAGCCACCGAGCCCCAATGTTCACTGAGCCACCGAGCCCCAATGTTCTAACCACTGAGCCACCGAGCCCCAATGTTCAAACCACTGAGCCACCGAGCCCCAATGTTCTAACCACTGAGCCACTGCGCCCCAATGTTCTAACCACTGAGCCACCGTGCCCCAATGTTCTAACCACTGAGCCACCGCGCCCCAATGTTCTAACCACTGAGCCACCGAGCCCCAATGTTCACTGAGCCACCGAGCCCCAATGTTCAAACCACTGAGCCACCGAGCCCCAATGTTCTAACCACTGAGCCACCGAGCCCCAATGCTCTAACCACTGAGCCACCATGCCCCAATGTTCTAACCACTGAGCCACCGTGCCCCAATGTTCTAACCACTGAGCCACCGCGCCCCAATGTTCTAACCACTGAGCCACCGCGCCCCAATGTTCTAACCACTGAGCCACCGAGCCCCAATGTTCACTGAGCCACCGAGCCCCAATGTTCAAACCACTGAGCCACCGAGCCCCAATGTTCTAACCACTGAGCCACCGAGCCCCAATGCTCTAACCACTGAGCCACCATGCACCAATGTTCTAACCACTGAGCCACCGTGCCCCAATGTTCTAACCACTGAGCCACCGCGCCCCAATGTTCTAACCACTGAGCCACCGAGCCCCAATGTTCACTGAGCCACCGAACCCCAATGTTCAAACCACTGAGCCACCGCGCCCCAATGTTCTAACCACTGAGCCACCGAGCCCCAATGTTCTAACCACTGAGCCACCATGCCCCAATGTTCTAACCACTGAGCCACCATGCCCCAATGTTCTAACCACTGAGCCACCGCGCCCCAATGTTCTAACCACTGAGCCACCGCACCCCAATGTTCTAACCACTGAGCCACCGAGCCCCAATGTTCACTGAGCCACCGAGCCCCAATGTTCTAACCACTGAGCCACCGTGCCCTAATTTTCTAACCACTGAGCCACCGAGCCCCAATGTTCACTGAGCCACCGAGCCCCAATGTTCAAACCACTGAGCCACCGAGCCCCAATGTTCTAACCACTGAGCCACCGCGCCCCAATGTTCTAACCACTGAGCCACCGCGCCCCAATGTTCTAACCACTGAGCCACCGAGCCCCAATGTTCACTGAGCCACCGAGCCCCAATGTTCAAACCACTGAGCCACCGAGCCCCAATGTTCTAACCACTGAGCCACCGAGCCCCAATGTTCTAACCACTGAGCCACCATGCCCCACTGTTCTAACCACTGAGCCACCGCGCCCCAATGTTCTAACCACTGAGCCACCGCGCCCCAATGTTCTAACCACTGAGCCACCGAGCCCCAATGTTCACTGAGCCACCGAGCCCCAATGTTCTAACCACTGAGCTACCGAGCCCCAATGTTCTAACCACTGAGCCACCGAGCCCCAATGTTCACTGAGCCACCGAGCCCCAATGTTCTAACCACTGAGCCCCCGCGCCCTAATGTTCTAACCACTGAGCCACTGAGCCCCAATGTTCACTGAGCCACCGAGCCCCAATGTTCTAACCACTGAGCCACCGAGCCCCAATGTTCAAACCACTGAGCCACCGAGCCCCAATGTTCTAACCACTGAGCCACTGCGCCCCAATGTTCTAACCACTGAGCCACCGAGCCCCACAAAGCCGATATAACGTGTCTTTGGAGTGAACATATCTTATATCTATATATTGGTTCACAGCGACGGCGGACACTTTCCAAGGTGATCGTTAGGTTGTGATTTTTGGGCCAGACTAATGATAACGTCCAGCGAGCATGGCCATGTAACAGACTAATGATAACGTCCAGCGAGCGTGGCCGTGTAACAGACTAATGATAACGTCCAGCGAGCGTGGCCGTGTAACAGACTAATGATAACGTCCAGCGAGCGTGGCCGTGTAACAGACTAATGATAACGTCCAGCGAGCGTGGCCGTGTAACAGACTAATGATAACGTCCAGCGAGCGTGGCCGTGTAACAGACTAATGATAACGTCCAGCGAGCGTGGCCGTGTAACAGACTAATGATAACGTCCAGCGAGCGTGGCCATGTAACAGACTAATGATAACGTCCAGCGAGCCGTGGCCGTGTAACAGACTAATGATAACGTCCAGCGAGCGTGGCCGTGTAACAGACTAATGATAACGTTCAGCGAGCGTGGCCGTGTAACAGACTAATGATAACGCCCAGCGAGCGTGGCCGTGTAACAGACTAATGATAACGTCCAGCGAGCGTGGCCGTGTAACAGACTAATGATAACGTCCAGCGAGCGTGGCCGTGTAACAGACTAATGATAACGTCCAGCGAGCGTGGCCGTGTAACAGACTAATGATAACGTCCAGCGAGCGTGGCCGTGTAACAGACTAATGATAACGTCCAGCGAGCGTGGCCGTGTAACAGACTAATGATAACGTCCAGCGAGCGTGGCCGTGTAACAGACTAATGATAACGTCCAGCGAGCGTGGCCGTGTAACAGACTAATGATAACGTCCAGCGAGCGTGGCCGTGTAACAGACTAATGATAACGTCCAGCGAGCGTGGCCGTGTAACAGACTAATGATAACGTCCAGCGAGCGTGGCCGTGTAACAGACTAATGATAATGTCCAGCGAGCCGTGGCCGTGTAACAGGTCGTGAAACGTTATCTGTTTCGAAGCATAAACATTCAAGTTAATATAAAATCACTACATCGATGCTAGATGATGATAGTGTGAACAACTAAGCATGCACACTCGATCACATTCTCCTCTATAATGTTGCGGACTCAAAGTAAACAATTGATGACAACGTGCCCGGTTACTGTCCAGAAAGGACTCACTTTATTTATCTGTTTGATTTATAATAATATTACTGAAGCCGTGCTGATGTTGTCGTAATCGGCACAGGCCTGTTGCGTTGGAGTATAGTTTCGTTTGTGCTGCAAATCTGAGTAGGTAGAAATAAGTACGTATTTTTTTTTAAAGTGGCGTTGCCTAGAAACAAGAGACGACTAAATATTGTTGCAGAGAATAGCATAATATACATGTTTTAATTGTAAAATGTTTTCTTTTCTTTTTAATGATTCATTTGATACATTATTTTTTAACTATTAAAACATATTTTCATTAATGCAAATATTATTCTTAACATGGGTTACTCTGTAATATTTCAATATTAACATTGCCTGTGTGATGTGATTAAGGATGTTTCACTGTAAAATAAACAATATGCTTATATTTTACTCATGTTCCGGTTTGCTATCGCCCAAATTGTAGAATGCAGATAAACGGATAACGAAGTTTGAAAATTGCATGATTTTATTCCTTAGGCATTTTCGATTTATGCATCTACCCAAAGTGCTACATTTCATGTCAAAGTATCATAATCTTAATCATAATCACAATCGTAAGGTATCCATATGTCTTAAAAATTATGTCTGAGATATTCAGGTCCATCATGTATTCGTGAAAAGTTTATCGTTTTCACAATTGTCTTTGTTCTGAACGACAACAGTTGTCATGTGTCACAATTACATTGCCCTTTTGTCCAAGCCGTCTGCAGTGATTTATTTGAATGTCTTATTAGTGTTTCATTAATTAATGTTACCATGTTAATGACATTGCTAGATTTTGTTGCTGTGTCTTCCAGCCATTTCCAGCTGACGTTACTCGAGTGCAATAGCATGACGCCCCCTAACTGGTCTACCGACTTCTTGCCTTTCTGCCTGTCCGGTGGTTCTCCGTCTTCACCTTTGCCATTCATGACAAATGCGTAGCGACTCCTGCTCAGTTACTGCTTCTTTACCGAGACTGTCTATAGTGCAGGAGGTACTCTGCTGTTTGGATCTTGAATTCAGCTCACACCAAAATCAGCTTTAAAATTTAACACAGATCGCTAACTGAAATATTGTAGCGCCAATCGTGCTAATAGCGAGCGCGTCATAATACAACTCATGATACAACGTCACAATATAGCGTAACACGTTTTATTGTAACGTGTAGTATTGGGCACATTCTACTAACTGCCTCGTATGTTCACGTGTACGCTGGCGTTACGAGATACATGATGTGTATTGATTTTACTTTACATCAATGATGAAATATAAGTTCAATATGCGCAGATTTTCAGGTGAAAGTTTGCTCGAAATTCAAATATTGCTGAATTAACATAACAAATGGACACACAAGTGTGTAACATATATGATATTATTATGAAACGTGTAAACATGCACAATTTATTTATTTCACATCGAATCAAATGATATAGGGTGTGTGTATGTGCGTGTATGCGTGCGCACTTCCCAAACAGTGGCGCCACTCAGCGTATCACCACTCACACTTCCCAAACAATGGCGCCACTCAGCGTATCATCACTCACACTTCCCAAACAGACAGTGGCGCCACTCAGCGTATCACCACTCACACTTCCCAAACAATGGCGCCACTCAGCGTATCATCACTCACACTTCCCAAACAGTGGCGCCACACGGCGTATCACCACTCACACTTCCAAAACAGTGGCGCCACTCGGCGTATCACCACTCACACTTCCAAAACAGTGGCGCCACACGGCGTATCACCGCTGCTACAATTATTATACATTAAAAACGGACGGTTCCAGAGTGGTACAAAGGATTTTGTGGTTAGGCAACGTCACTTTTGTTTACAACTTGTTACGTAATTGCAACTGTGCTCTTGAGTATACGTAACATAGTTTCAAACAAAAACGAACGTAACTGTGTTTCTAGACACATTATCAGTGCAAGCACTGTACCGAATTGTATGCCATTGAAACTGAGATATTTCTTTAAAAAAATAGGAGTTTACCAAATGAAATGAAGATGTGCAGAATTTGCACATCAAGTGTCACTCTCCCCGACAGTGGCGCCATTCGGCATATCACCATAACTTGATGATACACTTGATTCTATGCATCTGTGTAACTTAAGTTATGATGTCGTCAATCATGCTTTTGTGGGGGAAGAAACACTTTATATAAATCGAAAGACTTCTAGTTTCGTCCCTATTTCGATTTTGTTCGTATTCAGTTGAAATATATAATATTTCGCGTATTATGTACAATTGTGAAATAGACTACACAATAAGTGGTCTTAACGTAAAACTGTTACTCTCTTCGTTGGAGCAATAAGTGATACTAACGTGCAACATCTACTTTTTACGTTGATGCAATCATTGATCTTAACATGCAACAGTTACTACCTTCGTTTGAGCAATAACTGGTCTTAGCATTCAACATATACTGTCTTCATTGGGGAAGCAGTGGTCTTTCCATACAACAACCAATCTTCTCGTTGGAATAACAACTCATCTTCCCATGGAAACGTTGGATCGTAGTGATCAGTTCGTGTTCGATGAATGTATCTTTGTCGTTGTGTCTCTATTATACAAAAATGGATAGATCTTGTTTATAATTGTGGCACTCTGTAAAACATAGACACGGATGGCAGTCTAAATGTTGCTTAGGTTGTAAACGTTGAAGACGATGGAGAATATAAATGTACACGAAGCCATCGTCGCGATACATAACAGTGGCTTGACTTGCACCACGGATCCTGCATAGCTGTACAACATATTAAATTTGTACAATGCACCAGAAAACAAACAGCATATTTGTAAACGTAATAAACGTGTTTAATACGTCATCATAATCATATCAATATTCAACAATTATTATTCTCAACTTAAACCTTGACATGCAAAATGTCAGAACTCACATCATCATTGAAATCCCGTAACCCTTGCAACTGCTTACCTCCGTCTAATATATCTACCATCAGCTCACACGAATGACAGCTAATACGACTGACACAGCTGTATACATCTCTCTTTAGATATGATACAATCAATGATACAGTCAGTCGTGTTTTCTGTAGAGTACCCATATTGCTTCTCGCAGTCACGTGGGCAAGCAACAGCGTAGAGCTTGTCACACCGTCTCTCACAATTGACCCAGGTGACGGTGTCTCCTCGGCCATTCGTCGCCATGACGACGAGCAGTAACAACACAACCACCTAAAATTAAATGCATAAAGCGCATGTTTACTGATAATAACGAAATTTTAACTCAGGACCGTTACTGATAACAACATGCTTGCGGGATTAATTAACTTAATCGTTAACTGGCAAAAGTTTAGCTAATATTAACTTAACTTAGCTGGTTCACTTTTGAAGGTTAACCTAACTTAACATGTAGTGAGATTAACCAATTAACTTAAACAATTATTTTCAATTAATTTATTTTTTAAAGCGTAATTAGATTAATGTCATCCACATGCATAGATACAGATAAAAGGACATTGATTCAGTGAGTAACATTTGGGAGTTCGTAGGAAGTGCAGCAGGTCAACTATTTTATAGGCGACAAGATGGTAGAATAGTTGACCCGGCTGCACTTCCTATAAACACCAGTTGTACATGTAGTATAAGTCAACCTATTCATTAACCTATCTAGTTAGCTTCATAAATTAACTTAACGTAACTAGTTAACTTTCAAAATACAGGCTAACTTAACTATATCGAAAATAACATAATATTAACATAACTAACTTTAATTTACATAGTAGATCAATCGCCCCATGTCTGGTCACATGAGACACGGTGCTCACGTGCAACACGTGTACTTCGCAGAAAGACAAATATTGCGCCGTTAGAACTATAAAGATAATGTAAACATAACCTTCTTGACTATCGCCCTACGTCACCAAACAACACTGTTTTAAGTGGATGGGCACTTAAGGCAATGATACTTAAGGCAATGACACTTAAGGCAATGACACTTAAAGCAATGACACTTAACGCAATGACACTTAACGCAATGACACTTAAGGCAATGACACTTAAGGTAATGACACTTAAGGCAATGACACTTAAGGCAATGACACTTAAGGCAATGACACTTAAGGCAATAACACGTACTGCATGATTTTGCCACGAATCCAAAGTTACGTTGTCGGGTCAGATTCTGAGGGAGTAAGCTTTAGACACTGTCTTGATAAGTATACTTGAAAAATCAACCATTTTAAACAAGCTGCGTTTTATGGCCGCTGCGACGTACGCTGTGCCTTTATGCAGTATGCAATACCTTTTCAATCGGCCAAATAGTTTAGTTATTTGTTTTTATTTGTACCACAGTAAACAACAGAATCACCAGTACGCAACATTTCTACTCAGTGAAATATTTCCCCCTGCTCTGCACGCAATACGGCATGTTAGTCTCGTTTATTGTCAACTTGGATTTATGCAAATATGCCCACAATTAACCATAAAAGCTCACTTCCGCCTCCTAACGACACGCTGTCCGCTATCGCATTTCACACATAAACACATTTGGAAAAGATCTACGCAGTTGGCTGAAAAGAGTGGCCAGCGAAAGCAGAGGTCTGCAAAACATGCACCATCTCAGCCGACGACCTTCACTTGCAGCAAGTGCGGCAGAGACTGCCAAGCCATAGTAGGGCTATCAAGTGCGGCAGAGACTGCCATGCCATAGTGGGGCTATCAAGTGCGGCAGAGACTGCCATGCCAGAGTGGGGCTATTAAGTGCGGCAGAGACTGCCATGCCATAGTAGGGCTATCAAGTGCGGCAGAGACTGCCAAGCCATAGTAGGGCAATCAAGTGCGGCAGAGACTGCCATGCCATAGTGGGGCTATCAAGTGCGGCAGAGACTGCCATGCCATAGTGTGGCTATTAAGTGCGACAGAGACTGCCATGCCAGAGTGGGGCTATTAAGTGCGACAGATATTGCCATGCCAGAGTGGGGCTATTAAGTGCGACAGATATTGCCATGCCAGAGTGGGCTATCAAGTGCGGCAGAGACTGCCATGCCAGAGTGGGGCTATTAAGTGCGACAGAGACTGCCATGTCAGAGTGGGGCTATTAAGTGCGACAGAGACTGCCATGCCAGAGTGGGGCTATTAAGTGCGACAGATATTGCCATGCCAGAGTGGGGCTATTAAGTGCGACAGATATTGCCATGCCAGAGTGGGGCTATCAAGTGCGGCAGAGACTGCCATGTCATAGTAGGGCTATCAAGTGCGGCAGAGACTGCCATGTCATAGTAGGGCTATCAAGTGCGGCAGAGACTGCCATGCCAGAGTGGGGCTATTAAGTGCGGCAGAGACTGCCATGTCATAGTGGGGCTATTAAGTGCGACAGATATTGCCATGCCAGAGTGGGGCTATCAAGTGCGGCAGAGACTGCCATGTCATAGTAGGGCTATCAAGTGCGGCAGAGACTGCCATGTCATAGTAGGGCTATCAAGTGCGGCAGAGACTGTCATGTCATAGTGGGGCTATCAAGTGCGGCAGAGACTGCCATGCCAGAGTGGGGCTATTAAGTGCGACAGAGACTGCCACGCCAGAGTGGGGCTATCAAGTGCGGCAGAGACTGCCAAGCCATAGTAGGGTTATCAAGTGCGGCAGAGACTGCCATGTCATAGTGGGGCTATCAAGTGCGGCAGAGACTGCCATGCCAGAGTGGGGCTATCAAGTGTGACAAAGACTGCCATGCCAGAGTGGGGCTATCAAGGGCGACAGAGACTGCCATGCCAGAGTGGGGCTATTAAGTGCGACAGAGACTGCCATGCCAGAGTGGGGCTATTAAGTGGGGCAGAGACTGCCACGCCAGAGTGGGGCTATCAAGTGCGGCAGAGACTGCCATGCCAGAGTGGGGCTATCAAGTGCGACAGAGACTGCCATGCCAGAGTGGGGCCATTAAGTGGGGCAGAGACTGCCACGCCAGAGTGGGGCTATTAAGTGGGGCAGGGACTGCCATGCCAGAGTGGGGCTATTAAGTGCGACAGAGACTGCCATGTCAGAGTGGGGCTATCAAGTGCGACAGAGACTGCCATGCCAGAGTGGGGCTATTAAGTGCAACAGAGACTGCCATGCCAGAGTGGGGCTATCAAGTGCGGCAGAGACTGCCATGCCAGAGTGGGGCTATTAAGTGCGACAGAGACTGCCATGTCAGAGTGGGGCTATTAAGTGCGACAGAGACTGCCATGCCAGAGTGGGGCTATCAAGTGCGGCAGAGACTGCCATGTCATAGTAGGGCTATCAAGTGCGGCAGAGACTGCCATGCCAGAGTGGGGCTATCAAGTGCGGCAGAGACTGCCATGTCATAGTAGGGCTATCAAGTGCGGCAGAGACTGCCATGTCATAGTAGGGCTATCAAGTGCGGCAGAGACTGCCATGCCAGAGTGGGGCTATTAAGTGCGGCAGAGACTGCCATGTCATAGTGGGGCTATTAAGTGCGACATATATTGCCATGCCAGAGTGGGGCTATCAAGTGTGGCAGAGACTGCCATGTCATAGTAGGGCTATCAAGTGCGGCAGAGACTGCCATGTCATAGTAGGGCTATCAAGTGCGGCAGAGACTGTCATGTCATAGTGGGGCTATCAAGTGCGGCAGAGACTGACATGCCAGAGTGGGGCTATTAAGTGCGACAGAGACTGCCACGCCAGAGTGGGGCTATCAAGTGCGGCAGAGACTGCCAAGCCATAGTAGGGCTATCAAGTGCGGCAGAGACTGCCATGTCATAGTAGGGCTACCAAGTGCGACAGAGACTGCCATGGCAGAGTGGGGCTATTAAGTGCGACAGAGACTGCCATGCCAGAGTGGGGCTATTAAGTGCGACAGAGACTGCCATGGCAGAGTGGGGCTATTAAGTGCGACAGAGACTGCCATGGCAGAGTGGGGCTATTAAGTGCGACAGAGACTGCCATGTCAGAGTGGGGCTATTAAGTGCGACAGGGACTGCCATGCCAGAGCTATTAAGCCACACCAGGCAACGTGTACAACAGAACTGATAACCACGACGGCGCAAACCATTTTCTGTTCAAGACAGAACCAATAATTGGTAGAGCTTTCATAGGCCCTAATAAAGATGTTGTATTGGTTCTTGAACTATACGTTTTTTGTATTAGTATAACCACGGTTAGCAAAAAAAGCAGGATATATAGATGAGTATTGCGATGCTAAAATAGCTACCATGTTTTATTGTATAATAAATTAAGTAAATATGCAGCTGAATTATCCCATACAGGTACATGAAATAATCCTCTTTATTTGTGGGCGCAATATTAATAACAATCGCATATGTTTGTCTGAAACCATGACGTTGGGGAAAGAGGGTCACGGAACGTCTTGCCCCAGGCGGGGGGGGGGGGCTCAAGGCACGGGGCAAGACGGTTTTTGGGGTACTCGTATTGTTTTTCATATGTAACTCATCTAGGTTGTCTGTTTGTTGTCTATTGTTTTCCAATGGGTAACACATATTTGTCTATAATATTAACATATTGAAGATATGTTGACATAGTTTCATGATGTAAAACTTGAACGTTTTCCTATAAGGGGTCGCGTTGGCCCAGTCTACCCTGCATGTTATGGTGTGCACAACTTAGAGGGGCCGCGTTGGCCCAGGCTACCCTACATGTTATGGTGTGCACAACTTAGAGGGGCCGCGTTGGCCCAGGCTACCCTACATGTTATGGTGTGCACAACTTAGAGGGGTCGCGTTGGCCCAGGCTACCCTGCATGTTATGGTGTACACAACTTAGAGGGGCCGCGCTGGCCCAGGCTACCCTACATGTTATGGTGTGCACAACTTAGAGGGGTCGCGTTGGTCCAGGCTACCCTGCATGTTATGGTGTACACAACTTAGAGGGGCCGCACTGGCCCAGGCTACCCTGTATGTTATAGTGTGCACATCTTAGAGGGGTCGCGTTGGCCCAGGCTACCCTACATGTTATGGTGTGAACAACTTAGAGGGGTCGCGTTGGCCCAGGCTACCCTACATGTTATGGTGTGAACAACTTAGAGGGGTCGCGTTGGCCCAGGCTACCCTACATGTTATGGTGTGCACAACTTAGAGGGGTCGCGTTGGCCCAGGCTACCCTACATGTTATGGTGTGAACAACTTAGAGGGGTCGCGTTGGCCCAGGCTACCCTACATGTTATGGTGTGTACAACTTAGAGGGGTCGCGCTGGCCCAGGCTACCCTACATGTTATGGTGTGCACAACTTAGAGGGGCCGCGCTGGCCCAGGCTACCCTGCTTGTTATGGTGTGTACAACTTAGAGTGGTCGCGTTGGCCCAGGCTACCCTACATGTTATGGTGTGCACAACTTAGAGGGGCCGCGCTGGCCCAGACTACCCTAAATGTTATGGTGTGTACAACTTAGAGGGGCCGCGCTGGCCCAGGCTACCCTGCATGTTATGGTGTGCACAACTTTGAGGGGCCGCGCTGGCCCAGGCTACCCTGCATGTTATGGTGTGTACAACTTAGAGGGGCCGCGCTGGCCCAGGCTACCCTGCATGTTATGGTGTGCACAACTTTGAGGGGCCGCGCTGGCCCAGGCTACCCTGCATGTTATGGTGTGATGGCTGTCACGTCGACGTGTAGGTGAATGTTCATCCATTACAAGTCTGATACTACGTACTGATGATGTATTATATGACATACCTACAATGGCTGTCATGTCGACGTGCAGGTGAATGTTACTCCGGTTGACAAGTCCCATACTACGTACTGATAATATATTATATGACATACGTACAATGGCTTTCAAGTCGACGTGCAGGTGAATGTTCTTCCATTACAATCTGATACTACGTACTGATGATGTATTATATGATATACTTACAATGGCTGTCATGTCGACGTGCAGGTGAATGTTACTCCGGTTGACAAGCCCCATACTACGTATTGATGATGTATTATATGACATACGTACAATGGCTGTCATGTCGACGTGTAGGTGAATGTTCTTCCATTACAAGTCTGATACTACGTACTGATGATATATTATATGACATACTTACAATGGCTGTCATGTCGACGTGCAGGTGAATGTTCTTCCATTACAAGTCCCTTACTACGAACTGATGATATATTATATGACATACTTACAATGGCTTTCATGTCGACGTGCAGGTGAATGTTCTTCGATTACTCGAGCTTCGTAATTTACTACAACAGTCACGTGGTGATGTACCTTCTGTCGTCCTACAACAGTCACGTGGTGATGTATCCACTGTCGTCCTACAACAATCACGTGGTGACGTACCCACTGTCGTCCTACAACAATCACGTGGTGATGTACCCACTGTCGTCCTACAACAATCACGTGGTGACGTACCCACTGTCGTCCTACAACAATCACGTGGTGATGTACCCACTGTCGTCCTCCAACAATCACGTGGTGATGTATTCACTGTCGTTCTACAACAGTCACTTGGTGATGTACACACTGTCGTCACTTGTAAGACATTTGAAAGTTTGTGTTATTCTATAAAATAGCTAACGACGAATTAGAACTATGGGTAATAATTATAGAACTGGCAGAAACCAACCGTGCCTTGTCGTGGTGCTCCTGGAGTAACGTTTCATCAAGGCCAACCCAACAACAAGCATATACGTATATACCAAATGTGGGATAGGCCGACTGAGCTAACAATGAGCTTCAGGGGATGGTACTTGTATAATTGTCTCGAGGGCGGGTTTACGTCAACAAGACACAGGCTTGGCCATTAGTAAACACTTGAGTAGGGCGTAACCTCGAAGAATCAAATTGCTGTCACAATACAAATCTCTTATTTGTTCCAGATTATATTTATAATACAAATTGTTCAGTGGCATCAATACACCATATAATTTATATGATCAGATTGCCATTGACGTATTTGGGATCTCGATAGGGGGTCAAACATGGCGACGCTTAGCTACCCATTAGTTTGTCGTGCTGTCGTGTAGTGGTGCAACAAGTTATTTACGAAAACATTCTTATCCCTTTATGTCGTGGTGGGGTGGTCACAGGTTTGTGGGTGACCTTGTGGCGAAATGGCCCCACCTGTTTGTAATTAAATTTGTGTATTGGTGGTGGAATGTCTGTATTCTTTGCATTACATGTTCATGACGACTTCTTGATGTTATCGTCATGCTTGTAGGAATGTGGGCTCTGAGAAACTTGCCGGACGGGGCTGTACATGTGTTCAGTTCTTGTCGGGTTTGCTTAGAAGAGCTCACATTCCTGTTAATGTTCTTCCCAAAGTGGCTGCGTGATAAGCAGTCCACTTTGCAATAAAAAACGTCATTTATTTGGCCTGTTTCAATTCTCTCCTACACTGGACTTGTGTTGGTTATTGCATAAATGAATTTATGCAACTCACCAGGTGCATAACAATTTTTATGAGATAACCAAGACAGGTCGTCGTTAAACTTGCCCTGGGTGTCCGAGACTACACCGGAACTATTTGGCCAAATAAATTGTATTACTTCGCGCTAGCCAGCCAATCACGGCTTAGCGGAAACCAGTCCAAACCGGAGCCAGTAGCTTGAATCTTTCACTCCTGCTTCAGTCTCTGCATTGCGAAGTTGTGACTAAAATTTGTCTCGAAATCCGCCTTCCTCCCCACCTTTCTTCCTTATTCTCAATGCTTAGTTTAAATGCGATTGTACATCGTTGATGATGACCGTTAGTTGTAACTCCAGAATTGGTAGCTAAGAAAATAAGGGCAATGAAGGATAACAAATCACCGGGAGTGGATGGGATTCCTCCAAAATTACTAATGGAAACAGTAGATCAAATCAGTATACCACTTGCAAGAGTATTCAACTTGTCATTAAAAGAGGGAGTTGTTCCGTTTGAATGGAAAGAAGCAAACATCATACCATTATTTAAAAAGGGTTCGAGAAATAAGTCAGAGAATTACAGACCAGTGAGTTTAACGTCAGTGATTTGTAAATTATTAGAAAGGTTAATTAAAGACCATATGGTGGACTTCCTCGTTAAGCATAAATTATTAAATTCATCTCAACATGGATTCCTTAAAGCAAGGTCATGCTTAACAAATATGTTATGTTTTTTGGAAGAAATCACTAAGTGGATAGACGTGGGATCGCCAGTAGATATTATCTACTTAGATTTTCAGAAAGCTTTTGACAAAGTGCCACATCAAAGATTGCTACTTAAATTAAAAGCCCATGGTATCGGGGATAGCATAACTGACTGGATAGAACAATGGCTGACTGACAGAAGACAACGAGTTGTAGTAGATGGAGAAGTTTCAAATTGGAAATCGGTTTTGAGTGGGGTACCTCAAGGGTCAGTACTAGGACCTATATTATTCTTAATTTATATCAATGACTTGGACGACAGTATAACAAGTACCGTACTGAAATTTGCGGATGACACAAAACTGTTTAGAAAGGTTAATACTGATGGTGATAAACAACATTTACAAAACGATCTAGACAGATTAGTGAAATGGTCTGAGAAATGGCAGATGCTGTTCAATTTTGGGAAATGTAAATGCCTACATACAGGACATGGGAACTTGAATGTAAACTATAAAATGGGAGATACTGTTCTGGGTACTACTGTAAAAGAAAAGGACTTAGGAGTTACAATAAGCGCTGATATGAAAGTTTCAGAGCAGTGTGGTATTGCAGCTTCAAAGGGTAATCAAATTCTTGGATTGATTAGAAGAAACATAACATACAAGGGAAAAAAGTTAATTATACCTCTTTATAAAGCAATAGTTAGACCTCATTTAGAATACTGTATACAAGCATGGAGACCATATCGTAAGAAGGATATAGATACGCTTGAACGCATACAAAGGAGAGCAACTAAAATGATTCCAGAACTGAGAGACCTTAGTTATGAAGAACGCCTGAAAGAATGTGGTTTAACAACTCTAGAGACAAGGAGGTTAAGAGGAGATCAGATTGAAGTTTTTAAGATATTGAATGGGTATGAAATTATTGATAGAAATATGTTTTTCTCACTCAAGAAGGATAGCAGAACTAGAGGACATGAGGTAAAATTAGTAAAGGATCAATGTAGATTGGACATCAGGAAGCACTCGTTCTCACAGAGGACAATAAATGAATGGAACAAATTGTCTACAGATTGTGTAACTGCTAGCAGCGTGAATATGTTTAAAAACAAGGTTGACACATATATCAGGAGGGCGGGTTATAAGTAGGTGAACATTGTTGGACTCTCGATAAGCCAATGGCTTCCTTGTCCACTTGCCATCTGGGCCTTTGGCTTGGATGGCAAATCTTGTTAAATCTTGTTAAAATAGGAAGTTGGAAGATGTCGAAACCGCTTTCCCCACTTTTGGCCTAATATAAGATGAACACGGGGGTTTGTCCCCTAGTATTTGGTGTTCATGGGGTTTTCTGCGCAGACAGGCTTCCTGTTTCTTCATCGGTATTCTTGGCTTATGTTTATATTAGTTAGCGAAATGGCCCCACCTGTTTGTAATTAAATTTGTGTATTGGTGGTGGAATGTCTGTATTCTTTGCATTACATGTTCATGACGACTTCTTGATGTATATATGTTATCGTCATGCTTGTAGGAATGTGGGCTCTGATAAACTTGCCGGACGGGGCTGTACATGTGTTCAGTTCCTGTCGGGTTTGCTTAGAGGAGCTCACATTCCTGTTAATGTTCTTCCCAAAGTGGCTGCGTGATAAGCAGTCCACTTTGCAATAAAAAACGTCATTTATTTAGCCTGTTTCAATTCTCTCCTACATCGGACTTGTGTTGGTTATTGCATAAACATTCTTATCCCAAAGCCACAAGGGGTATGGCCCTATGTCCCTCAAATACGTCACTGCAGTGTGTTGTCATAGTACGTGTTTCTTGTATGTGTGTCCATTGGCATACCACCCCATTTTTCTTTATCTCAAGTAGCGTTGTGACGTAGTAGTATTAATCTTGAGAGACAAAATGGGACGAAATAGCACATCTTATATCTCATTGATCACGCTGTTATGTACTAGTGTCCATAACTCTCTGGCGATTAAAAAATAACATATCACGTTATAATTAACATTTGATACAATGAATTTAAATAAATATGATTTCTTGAGTGCATATCTCGAAAAGGGGTGATCTATATTTGTATACCTGTAAATAATGAACTGTTGGTCTCCGTCTCAGTAGGAGTTGAGTAGACACCTGTCAACGTAGTACTTGCAACTTGGTTCGAGTCATCACTTCATACAGATTTCCCTTATTAGTTGCATATGCATGCATTAAGTGTACATAAAATCATTTTGTAGGTAGCATAATTGGCGACGGCTAATAATTTGCATATTAATGAGGTCTGGAGTGCCATGGTGGCATCCGTCGGAATATTCATTTTGAAGGTTAGAAAATGTCTGGCGGAAATGGCTGTCACACAAGCTTGAGACGTCACGCACCCACACAATACACATTAAATCAGCAGTCATTTTGTGACGCCCCCTTATTGTAAATCCGCGGTCGAAAGATCACTTGTACGGGCAGATCTTTTCATACTAAGCACACATCGAATGTCGCGTCGAGGCAGGTAAGCGGCTAGCTCGCAATCCACAACAAACGTATATATTTGTAAGGGTTGTTACATTAGCACTGATGTTCTACGGCACATAAATGCATAGTTTAATTTACCACGTTTACTGGCTTAATTGGGCACCTAACATAGGCATTAGCGCTTGTCAAAACACCGCGACACAATTATATAGTTGTCTGCAGTATGCGGTATGACCCGATTGTTAATATACAAGATATGCCGTCCACACAATATCGTGGCACCTTGGTTGTTTATCCTATGAAATATTCAATTCATTCAAACTACGACGTTCACGGCAATGCAAAGGAGACACGTCTAGTAGCCTATATATGTGTTCACTACTCGACAAGAACAGTATCGTCGGATCGCTGCGAACAGGCCGCCGCCGCCGCCGCCGCCGCCGCCGCCGCCGCCGCCACCGCCACCGCCACCGCCACCGCCACCGCCGCCGTTGCTGTTTATTCGTTCCGCTTCAGTTAACTTCGATAGTTGAATATGTCCAGCAAACACAACGGGCGACGCCAAGTTTAAACAAGCCGTACTTCAACGATGGGCTGGAACAGGACAGGTTGTTGCTACCAACACAGACGGACGAAGGGTCTTGGTTCTAGTGGAGGTAGCCAAGTAACACTCGAAGTAGACCAATGACACCACTTTCTCTCCTAGAATGGTTGAGCCATGGCCTCCCAGAATAAATGGTACAAACCAAATCTCCTAACTCTTGAAAGACCGCCTGAATAAGGCACCACTATTGCTAAGAACTGGGACATGAAATGATGTACTATTAACATAATCTGAAAAAGAAGATCTGAACATTGAGGAATTAAACCGGATACTACGATCAGAACAATCATAATGTATCCTAAGTTAAAGTAAAGCTTGGTGATGGATGATTTGGAGAAGTAGATATAAAATCAGAGCTACAATGCCTCGTATGATAATAAAGCAAAACACCGGTCGTTGGTCGTCGTAAAGGGAAATCAAATCATCATGATATTTAAAAGAAATACAAAATGCAAAGAGAACGAGCAAATGGTGATAAAATAATAACTAAGAACAATGTAGAATATAAGCAGTTATCACAATGAAGACCAGCTAAGAATAAGCTCAAGACAAGGAGAGCTTTGCAATGAATAATATTTTTAACGTGTGGGTTGACAACACTAAACTAGGAGGCCAACATAATTGTTTTGTTTTGTTAGGACAGCTAGGTTTACTGGTTAGCTAATCATTTTCATCAGACATACGCCGTGATATTAAATCGTGACCAGCATGAGTATACGCAGAATGATAATTGTTATTTTAAAAAGAACCCTAATGAGTGTTTCATTCTTCCAGGTTGTGTGTCGTCACAAACATGACGTCAGTGGTGCGACACGTTATTGCGTTGTTAACTCTGACGGCAAGTATACATTGTCTGCAGTGTGACCAGTCTTCGGCTTCCGGTGAATGGATCTTATTCGACTGCAGCTCAAGAAACATCAGCAGGGTTCCATCGGATATCCCGAATTGTACAATGGAGCTGCACTTGGAAACAAACAACATTACAACTCTTCCGGCAGAGTCGTTCCGAACTTTGTCAAAGTTGGCTGTGTTGGATCTGTCGCACAACCATATCAACCACTTGGAGACGAGATGTTTCGTTGGTCTCACGCAGCTTCGAAAATTGAACTTACATGGAAACGATCTGGATTTAGTCCGTCTGTCAAAGGGCACGTTTGCAGGGCTACCATCTTTGCGGATTCTTGCCATTGCCGGACAAGGCACAATCGGCCAGTATCCTGTGGCGATCTTAGAAGGACTCACGGAACTTCATACGCTGTCCGTGAGAGGTGAAGACACACATTTACCAGAGGTCTACGGCAGACTCCCGCATCTAACTACTCTGGACGTCAATGGCGGTGAAATAAGAAGGGTGACAGGTGACACGTTCTCTGCAATCAGCGATTCGAACATAACCCAATTGGTAATACGAGGTACGAACATCAACGCCATCGAAGCGGGATCCTTCAATAACTTCGCAAACTTACGCCTTCTCAATTTCACCTGCAACAGAAATCTGACCATAAGACACGCGATCTCGTCGCTCGGTCAAACCCAGAACAGCAGCATTGACACCGTCATTCTGGATGTGATGAAAACCCAAACAGTTAACTTGCTCGATTTGCGAGACTTTTGCAGTGACACTACATTTTGGAAAAGAATCCGCCGTGTAAGTTTGCGGCATAATGGATTGCGAGCTGTCGTTGTGCGAAATATACAATGTCTGTCAGAGATAGAAGAATTATATGCATCACACAATGCGGTCAGTGTGGTTTCGTCTCGAACCAATGAGTATATTCGCACGTTTTTATCGCGCTTCCGTAAGCTTCGAGTTATCGACATTTCCTACAACGCAAATTCAAACTCTGAATTGATGGACGAGCGTTGCAGAAACGGGTTTGATTCGAACTTCGACATCAACGAAGACTTGTTCAGTTTACCCGAATCGCAGCCGGTTGCCCACGCTGTCAGCAGAACAGCTTTACAGACGCCTGATCCCGTCGACTACACTGCTTCGAAACGTTTCACTTTGCCAACGAATCTCCGTTATGTAGACGGAAGCCAGATCACCAACTCTGGTCGTGACTCGTGGTCATCACAGTACTTCTTTAATACCGACAACAATCTCGTATATTTGAACCTTTCTGGAACAAAGTTGGTTCGACATTTCAACTGCCTCGTTGTAGGTCTGACGAAGCTGCAGGTTCTTGATACAAGTCACGGATTCCTGCATTCATTAGGTGACGAATCATTTCGTTACACCCCAAGTCTACGTGTTCTTAATTTGTCAAATAACGCGCTCGGAAAGGGACAAACCAATTATCAGAAAGTGTTTAGTTTCACACAGAGATTGGAAGACATTGATCTTTCAAACAACGGTATACGCCACATTCATCCGAAGACGTTTTCTATGTGCAAACATGTAAAACTACTGAAACTAAAAAACAACGAATTTTACGATATTAATTTGGATCTGAACGGATTAACGTCTTTGCGATTGATAGATCTACGTAGCAACCGGCTGCCATTCCTGCGCAGTGCTTTCACGGACCAGCTTGACAACGTTTATTATAATACATTCCAGTTGGATATTAGAAACAATTATTTTGTTTGCTCTTGCTATTCACTGCCATTCATACGCTGGTTGCAAGCGACGCCAATACGCGTGACTGGAAAGGCGAGCCTCAGTTGTCTATACAACAATTCCCCAGAGCTGCTGATGAATATATCTGCGTTGGAACTACAAAAATCCTGCGAATCGCAGAAAAACCATGTCTGGGTCATTACCATCGTTTTCGGCATTTTACTACTCCTGGTTCTGTTGTACGTTTTAAATGACTTTGTCAAATTTAAACTACTCCAGTGCAAGACTCGCCTAATGTTTGCCTATGCAAGTCAGTCACGGACCATGATTAAATATCAAGTGGCGGTATTCTTTGACACGGAGGATGATGAGTGGAGAAACTGGGTGGAGGAACAATTGATCCCCAAACTTGTTCAATGGAGCGTGAATACATACGTAATGGGGAGAAGCGATTGGACTAATAACAGTTCATCGGAATTAGAATCCAGGGTAGCGGCGATTGACCAAAGTGAAAAGGTGATCGTGTGTCTAACAGAAATGCCTCACGACAAATCTGAATTCGGGCAAGTTCTTCGATTTGCCAGGTCCTCAAACAAACACAGCAACGATTATATAATCATCAGCCGTGGAAACCAGTTCATTATTCCTGACCTGTCTTCTCGGCGTAGACGGAGTCGGGCACCGCCACAGTCCGCTAGAATTGACCGAGACGCGCTAGACGAGGACGACAAGTGGGAGGTATTACTAAGCGAACTAAGAAGCAACGACGCAGAAGACAGTACAATGCTTCATTCAAACAGAAGTACAACAGACATCTAACACAGATAGTATATCCTTTTGACATATCTGTTTTAAATATAGTTTGTTCAGAATGAATAAGTTAAACCGGCTAAAATTTAGATTGCGTACAGTTTATCAAGTCTGCAGGCACAACCAACATGTGTCGTTTTTTGTCATGCAATCTGTTGAGTCATTGTTTCAATTCCCAATTCGCTCAAATGTTGTTTCTAAATCTCGTATATTTTTGTATTCTTCATTTTACTATCCATTACATTATGGATTGATTCATCCTCCCACAACCAAAAACAGCAATTCATCGCGCTACTTGCGAGAACTTCTGCTGCAATGCCCTGCTGGCTTTGTACTAAGGAAACTCCAGTGTTGAACAGCCGAGATAGGGCGGCTAGAGCCTCAATCCGTGTTACTAAATCGTCTCTCTAGCCGGATTAGCTATCCATCCATTTACGTAGCCGCTTTAACATGTTCAGACCCATTTTAGAACATTTAGACCAGTCTAACGTTAGAACGACTGGTCGTCTATCGGTGGAATGGAACGTATATGATGATGGACTGAAAAATTGACACTGCGTGCAGCCACCGTATAACATTCCTTACAACGTATGTGTGACGTTAAGTGACGAAATTTTGGAGACGACCTTCTCGATCTTAGTGTTCCAACCGGTGTTGGGTTTGTATCTGTTATTGCTTCTACCGCACATGCGTGTTTTGCCTGCTGTGTGTGGATGTGCATTCATGTGTGGATGTGCATTCATGTGCTGTTACAAGAGGGTTTGCATCGAGTATAGGTCTGTCATGGTAGAGTGCATTCTTTTGTGAAGTATTACTGCGTTCGTATTTGATTTCAGACCAGTGTGGTTAGGTAAACACAGAATCTGTTCATTCATGCATGTCGCCAGCCAGATCAGATCACGCAGTGTCCTCGTGTAATCAGCCTTCCCTCGTTGTTGTGCCTGTATTGCTGCGTTGTAATCTATGCAATAATCACTGTTCATGACTGTAGTAGCGGACGCTTAATAAAAGTCTACACTTTTGCATAACATACGTCTTGAATCAGATGATATGTGATACGGGTGCTGCAGTTTTATCACGGCCTCTCCATACGTGTTCGTTGCTTTAGTTCACTCAGTTATAAAAAGAGAACATTGACTCAGTGCTAAAATAGCGTTACATCACGAGGTAGCTACACAATACACCTGTAGTTCTACGGCTCCGCCACGGGGCAGCGTTCTCACGAACTGGTGGTTGGTCTGTTCACACGGCTTAATGATACCATCAGCGAAGTTTGACAGTCGCCATCGCTATCAACCTTAATAAGATTTAACAAGACTGCCATCCCAAATAACAAGTTCCCGATGGCAAGTGGACAAGGAAGCCATTGGCTTATCGAGAGTCCAACAATTTTATCATCTATGTGTAGCCCTATCTTATCATATATCTGTCAATTATATTTTAAAACATATTCACACTACTAGCATTAACACAATCATTTGGCAGTTTGTTCCATTCATTTATCACCCTCTGTGAGAAAGAGTACTTTCTCATGTCCAACCTTCACTGTTCCTTAACTAATGCTGCTTTGATTCCTCTGGTTCTACTGCCTTCTTTAAGTTTGAAGAACATATTCCTATCAACATCCTCATAACCGTTCACTATTTTAAACACTTCTATTTGGTCTCCTCTTAGTCTCCTGGTCTCTAGTGTTGTCAAACCACATTGTAATAAGCGGCTTTCATAACTAAGGTCTCTCAATTCTGGAATCATTTTAGTTGCTCTTCGTTGTATTCTTTCTAGCTTGTCTATGTCCTTCTTACGATACGGCCTCCATGCTTGTATACAATATTCCAAATGTGGTTTAACTATTGCTTTGTACAGGGGTAAATTAACTGTTTCTCCTTATGCGTGACAGTTCTCCTAATTAGCCCTAGAATTTGGTTTCCTTTCGAAGCAGCAATCCCACATTGCTCTGAAACATTCATGTTAGCATTAAATGTTACTCCTAAGTCCTTTTCTTGCGTGGTTCTACCTAGTACAGCATCCCCCATTTTATATTCTTCGTCCACGTGTCCATGTCCTATGTATATACATTTACACTTCCCAAAATTTAATAACATTTGCCATTTGTCTGACCATTTGACTAATTTATCTAGATCATCCTGTAAACTTTGTTTTTCTGTATCATTAGTAACCTTTCTGAATACTTTTGTGTCATCTGCAAATTTCTGTACTTTGCTAGATATGTCATCTTCCAAACCATTTATATATATTAAAAACAGTATAGGGCCTAATACTGATCCCTGTTGTACCCCACTCAGAACAGATTTCCAGTTTGAAATCTCACCATCTACAATTACTCTTTGTCTTCTGTGTGTAAGCCACCTTTCTATCCAGTTAATTACATCATTGCCTTTACCATGGGCGTTTAGTTTAAGTAACAATCTTTGATGTGGCACTTTATCGAAAGCTTTCTGAAAATCTAAATATACAACATCCACTGGTGACTGGTCATCTACCCACTTTGTAATTTCTTCCAAAAAACATAAGAGATTGGTTAGACATGACCTCGCTTTTAGGAACCCATGTTGAGATGTATTTATTAATTTATGTTTCACAAGGAATTCCACCATGTGGTCTCTAATTAATGTTTCGAGTAATTTACATACAACTGATGTTAAAATCACTTGTCTGTAATTATCTGGCTTGTTCCTCGATCCCTTCTTAAATAGCGGCGTAATATTTGTTTCTTTCCATTCTGAAGGAACTATTCCTTCTTCTAGTGACAAGTTAAACAATTTTGCAAGTGGTATACTAATTTGCTCAACACTTTCTTTAAGCAGTTTTGGTGGTATCCCATCAACTCCAGGTGATTTATTATCTTTCATCTTCTTAATTTTCTGTGCTATCATTTAAAGAGTTACAAATAATTGCCCTAAATGTTCTGATTTATTGCCCTCAAATTTAGTAAATGGGACTGGAAGCTGATATCTTCTGTGGTAAAAACTGAACTGAAATACTCATTCAGGACCTCTGCCATTTGAAACCTGTCTGAAATTATGTTTCCCCTGTTGTTTTCCAGTGTCCGACCTTATCTCGAACTTTCTGCTTACTCCTTACATAAGCGTAGAAACTCTTGCTGTCATTTTTTATATTAACTGCCAATTTTTTTTCAAAGGTTCTTTTAGATTTTCTAATTTCAGTTGTAGCTAGGTTAAGTGCCTCTTTGTAATTTGCATAGTCTTCTTCCTTGATGAATATTGTGCCTATATGCCTATAAACCCTCCACATAGTTTGCTTAAACACTATTTTTCTAATAGCTTCTTTTGACAAGTGTTTCTTTCTAGACCGTTTTCCTTGTTTTTTTAAAGGAACAAATTTATCGATGATACTCTCAATTTCATATTTTAGAATATTCCAACATTCAATTGCGGTTTTATTCATCAGCATGTTATTCCAATCTAGCTTTGCTAAGTATTTTCTCATATCTTTAAATTTACCTTTGTGGAATCAAATAACTTTCATTTTACATATCCAAATTGTGTTTAGTTTATCTGGTAGAGGCTTTCATCAACGTGTCACGTTGATTTCATCAGTACCTATGACGCTTGATGACGTCATCGTACACGTGAGGCAGTTCATAATTGCCCTCGTCTCTGTTGATGGGTGTTGTGGTTTTTCTGATCCAGATGGCTTCTTTGATGTGCCGGATTCTATGATGTGGTTTTCAGTTGTCGCATGGTCTGTAAGGGCGGATTTATTGATGGTAGACATCAATCTTTTTTTCCCGCTCCTTGTGTATTTCTCATTTTTCGTGTTGTCTACATCCTTTCTGTGTTCCTCCAGTCTTGATTTTAGTAGTCTTCCTGTCTCCCCAATGTACTCAGCACCACAGTTCTTGCATGGTATTTGGTACACCAGTTCACCCTGTTCTTCTAGCTCTACTTTGTCCTTGGGATGTACCAACAAGCGCCTGAGGGTGGTTTGGGGACGCATAGTTGTTGCTACTCCATATTTCTTCAGTACTCGGTGTACTCTCTCTGAGACCCCCTCTACGTATGGGATGACTACTTGGCTCCTGTAATTTCTGTCATTTGTTTTTTTCTTGTTCTTTTTCTTCTTACAGCTATCTGTCACCTTGTTCAAGGCCCAGGACGGATAGCCACATACTCTTAAAGCTTCTCTCAAGTGTTCCACCTCTTCCTTCTTGTCCCCCTCCTCTGAAGTTATCGTCTCACACCTGTGTCATAGGTGCTGATGAAATCAACGTGACGCGTTGATGAAAGCCTCTACCAGGTAAACTAATCACACCTTGGATATATAGAATGAAAGTTATTTGATTTGAAAATGAACTATCCTGAAGAATGTTCAGTAATACCTTTGTGGAAGTTTCTCTTATACGTTTTTTTGTTTTTACTTTCTGATTTTACATTGATGTCAAAATGTATTTGATTGTGGACACTGTTACCTAATGGTTCATGTATTTTTACATTGTTCACTAATTCTTTTTGTGATGATAAAACTATATCTAATACATTTTCTCCCCTGGTTGGTTCTAGCACGTGCTGAGTAAGGAAGCTATCCTGAATTAAAAATAAAAATAGTTGGTCCTCACCCCCTCTACTCTCTAGAGATTTCCATTGTATGTGTCCATGGTTGAAATCTCCCATTATGAAACATTCCCTTTTACTAACTTCCTTTATAGCATTTTGTATTTTTGTGTTATCCTCTTCGTTTATGTTTGGACTTCAGTAAACTAATCCAATAGTTAATTTTGAATTTCCTGAAATTATTTTGCACCAAACAGCATCATCGTAATCTGCTTTCCTTTCTAATTTTATTTCGTAAGCCTGAATATATTCTTTAACATATAAAATAACTCCCCTCCCCTTCTTCCCATTCGATCTCTCCTAAACAATACGTATCCTGTCAATCCTAATTCAGCATCTGTTATGTCTGTATTGGCCCATGATTCAGTAATACCAATTATGTGAGGGTCAATATCTTCTACCATAATGTTTAATTCGTTTTTCTTATTTACTATACTCCTAGCATTTAAACACACGCATCTATAACCTGCTTCAGACATGTTTTTCGGACATTTTGTTATTGGTTTATCTGTACTATTGGCCTCTTGTCCTGCTTGAGGCATCTCTAAGTAACCCCCCTGCGCTTCTAGTTTAAATATTGTTTACTACCAAAAATATTAGTTATGCTACCCATGCCACTGTCTACTGCTGCTGTGAGTCCATCCGCAAATACTGCTGCCCCCTTTCCACTTAGATGAAGCCCGTCCTTTATGTACATATCAGCCCTTCCAACAAAACTTCCCCACAAATCCACAAAACCAACTTCCTCTTCCCTACATAGCTTCTCGACTAGCATGTTAATTGCCATTCCCCGGCAATTTCGATATCTATGACCCCTCCTTCCTATTACTGGTAAAATCCCTGACAGTATTACCTGCTCAACCCGCGTCTGCTTTAGTGTTCTGAACGAATTCCTGTATTTCCTAACTAGGGCAGTTGTACCCTCGTTATTTGTCCCTACGTATACTAAAACAGATCCACCCATTGCCCGAACCCACGATGTTTTCTAACCTCTCAGTTATCGTCTCTATTTTGGCCCCAGGCAAGCACTCTACCACGTCATCTCCCTTTTTAAGACTCTGTCGGTCTTCCTAACTATTGAGTCCCCCACAAACACCCTCGCTCTCTTTCTCACCCCCTCTATCATTGTCTCGGAATAGCTCTTCCGATGGATCCCCTCCATCACATTCTGTCCTGCAGCCTTGTCACTTATTGGCAGACTGTTATCAGGCTCTCTCTCACACATCAACCTGTCACCTTTCCATCCCGTCTCCTGGCTAACTTGCGCTACCGTCGCCTTCCCTCCTGACACCTTCCCTCACGTCTCCCTCACACCTATCGCCTTAACTATCGTCTCCTTCCCCCCGACTCCTTCGCTACTGTCTCCCCCACTCCCCTTTCCTTCGATCCATTTGTTTTCCCTCCAATTTCTTTCCTTCTCGTCTCCTTTCGTCCTGTCTCACTACGCCCTATCTCCTTACGTCCTGTCTCCCTACGACCTGTCACCATACCTCCTCTCAGCCTCCTCCTAGGCTGAGGTGAGCTCTCCCTAGTATGTCTCTCGTCGTCTTCCCCCACTTTGTCATCTACTGTCCCACCTGCTCCCTTCCCACCACTGCCACAACGAGCAGCCTCAACTGTTCTAACTCCCCCTCGAGTTCCTTTATCCTAGTACATCCCCTACACTCAACACTATAACTATCCGCCTGAACGTCAGTCCAGGACTTCTCACACCCGGACTTGACTTGACTATACAAAATGAAAGGTACCCTAAAATAAAAGAGAACAACAAACGTTTATTCCTATGCAGGCTGGTAGCGTGGTTTTTCTGGGGGGTGCGGTTTTACTGAAAATATAACTCTTGCTAATTTAGACCCATTTTTTCTCACATAAGATTAGATCATATTAGTATAATTTAATGAGTCAATGGACTTCCATTAACCATGTGTACAATAAAACAAATATATATATTTAGTCCAAGTCATATTTTCTATCATGGTTTACATATGTCAGCAACGTGCTACCGGCGGGCCCCTTACTGCTGACGGACTATTTTTTTATCCTGCCCGACAACTCCAACACCCCTCGACGATGTGGGTATATAAAATAAATAAATACTACATCACACCTACACTGTCGTCGACACATCATCATACACTGTTATTAGCTGTACCATTTGCACGTGTTGCATTTGTATAAAAACGGTCGATTTGTTCGAGGGACAAAGCGCGCAAACAAATATTCTTGGACTTTCACAAAGCGCACGCGCCGAGAAACCTAGGCACAGAGAAGGCCCGTGGAAAGGGAGATGACAGCATGCAACCTAACATGGGACACCATCACCTGACAGGCTGCAGATCGACAGTTGTGGCGCCCCTATGTGCTACCTAGAGCACGAAAATGAGTGAGTGCGTGCGTGCATGCGTGCGTGCTAGCGTGCGAAAGAGAGATAGAGAGAGAGAGAGATATATATATATATATATATATAGAGAGAGAGATAGAGAGAGAGAGAGTGTGTGTGTGAGTGAGTGAGTGAGAGAGAGAGAGAGAGGGGGGGAGATAGCGTGTGTGTGTGTGTGTGTGTGTGTGTGTGTGTGTGTGTGTGTGTGTGTGTGTGTGTGTGTGTGTGTGTGTGTGTGTGTGTGTGTGTGTGTGTGTGTGTGTGTGTGTGTGTGTGTGTGTTGTTGGTATATATCATAATAATACTGCATACGTATATCGAAGAGAGATAGCTTAGCAAAGGTAGGGGGTATTGTTTCCAACCAGGTCTCCTGGAACAGCGGCTCTAGTCCCACACCAGGACCATTTTAAGACAAAACTAATTGATAGTACATCAATGGTATATAATATTTAATCATTTAGACGCACCCACACAACAAAACGACAATGCTTGCATTTTAAATAGGCTGTCATTTTGAGACACCCCCTCAGTGTAAATCCGCGGTTGAACGTGCAGGTCGTCTTAATCTTGGTACACTTCGAATGTAGCGTTGAGGCAGGTAAGCGGCTAGCTCGTAATCCACAACAAACTTATCAGGTTATACAGGTTGTTGCATTCGAATCAATATTCTATGGCACATAAATGCATAGTTTAAATTACCATGTTAACTGGCGTAAATTGTGTACCTAATAGAGGCGTTAGCGCTGGCCGAATCACCGCGATACGATAATATAATTCCCTGCAGTATGCGATATGACCCGATTGTTAATATACAATGTACATCGTTGACGCAGTATCGATGTCCCTTGGTTATTTATCCTATGCATTATTCAGTTGACTCGTCTTTATGTCGACCCAGCTGACACGAACGACACGGCGCCTCACCCACATCCGGCTTATTTACGTCTTTTGTTTCTGGGCCTAACTTTCAGATACGTGCAGCGCCACGCTCCAGACTAACGCGGCCACTTCTTGTAGGGCCTGTCCTTTGACACTGAGCGAAAACGCAGTAGTGTTGAGCAGCGACAACTCGCTTTAATTGACACATCTAGACGATGCGTCAGTCGCGGCTGTAAAATAAATGGCAGGCCTACTGTAATTTATTACTCTACGCTGTGTTATGTCTCTTCACCCCACTGACACAACCATTAACGTTCCACCCTCTCTGCTTCAATGTCAATGTTGTATTTGGTTACCTACCAAACTAACTGTCCTCAGTATAACCTGCGGCTTCTTAATGTAGGTTGAATAGTCAAAGTGGTCAATCGCCAAACCTGCTCTATAAACTCCGCTACCTTTCCAAAGCACAATCGGCCAGTATCCCGTGGCGATCTTAAACGGACTCACGGAACTTCATACGCTGTCCGTGAGAGGTGAATATAACATTTACCAGAGGTCTACGGCAGACTCCCGCAACTAACTACTCTTGACGTCAATGGCGGTGAAATAAGAAGGGTGACAGGTGATATGTTCTCTGCAATCAGGGATTCGAACATAACCCAATTGGTGATACGAGGTACGAACATCAACGCCACGGAAGCGGGATCCTTCAGTAACTTGGCAAACTTACGCCTTCTCAATTTCAACTGCAACACAACACTGACCCTGGCGCGCGCCATCTCGTCTGTCGGTCAAACCCAGAACAGCGGCATTGATACCATCATTCTTGATAAGATGAAAACCATCGAATTCAGCAAGCTCAATTTCCGAAACTTTTGCAGTGACATTCAATTTTGGAAGAGAATCAGTCGTTTAAGTTTTCGGCATAATGAATTGCGAGCTTTCGTTGTACGTAATATGCAATGTGTGTCAGAGATAGAAGAATTATATGCATCACATAATGCGGCCAGTGTAGGTTCGTTTCCATCCATTGAAGATATGCACACGTTGTCATCGCTCTTCCGTAAGCTTCGAGTTGTCGATATTTCCTACGTCTCTCTAGCCGGCTTAGCTATCCATTTTATTTAGCCGTATTAGCATGTTCAGACACACTTCATCCGTACTACATTTAGACCAGTCTAACGTTACAACGACCGACTGGTCGTGTTTCTGTGGAATGTAACGTATAATGTGATCACGCATTGAGAAATTGAGGACTCTGCGTGCAACAACCGTCTAACCTTCCATAAATCGTATACGTGACGTTATGTGACGACATTTACTAGGTGATCTTCTCGATATTATTGTTCCAACCGGTGTTGAGATTTTTCATTGCTTCAAGAGCACAGGCGTATTTTATCTGCTCAATATTATGTGCTGCTTTCCTATCAAAGTGCTTTAATTTTTTTAACGTATATTATATATTTAATCGGGTGTAGTTTGGTGTTGGGATGAAATGCGCACGAGCATGCGTGCATACTATGTATGTGGTGATGCATGCATCCGTGTACGTGTGTAAGTTGGTCGTCAAACGAGCGAGTCTCTGCGGTTGTTTGTACACGTCACCGTGCACGCACCTATATTTACACGCACGGTAATGCTAATCACGACATACATGTTTATGTGGGTGTATAGAACATGTACGTGATTGTGGTTAAATAGTTACCTGATCAACGTTAGCATTGTTATTAAGATATGTAAATGCCTATGGTCCGCTACCAGTGCCGTCAGGCTTCATTAACCTCATGTTATGAGACAACATACAGCCTGTATAATTATACCAATACATTCACTAAGTTAACTATTGCTATGTTTACCGTGTATCATATGCGTTACGTTTAACCCGATGTTACTTGGACATATTATTCAACTTGTATTTTGCATGCTAGATTTTATGTTAATTTTCGTGTGTGCGCGCGTGTGCGTGCGTGTGCTTGTGCGAGCGTGCGCGTGCGTGCACGTGCGTTTTTATGTCGATGTGTATTCATGTGCTGTTACAAGAGGGTATGCGGCGAGCGTAGTTCTGTCATGGTTCAATGCATTCTTTCGTGAAGTATTACTGCGTTCGTATTTGGCTTGACTACGTTGCCAGCCAGATCAGATCCTGCAGTGCCCTCGTCGTTGTGCCGATGTTGCTGCGTTGTAATCTATGCAATAATCGCTGTTCATGGTTTCAGAAGCGGACGCTTAATAAAAGTATACAATTTTGCAAAACATACGCCTTGAATCAGATGCTATGTGATACGGATGCTGCAATGTTATCAAGGACTCTCCTTACGTGTTCGTTGCTTCAGTTCACTCAGCTGTAAAAAAGAGAACATTGACTCAGTGCTAAGATAGCGTGACATCAGGTGGTAGCTATACTAGTTCTGTGGCTCTACGTGACATGACTTTCTTTGATAGTATAGGACACCAAATTGCTACTTCTAAAGCTAAGGCAGCTGGGTTCAATAAAACACATCCCGCCTCCTTCCAGTGGCTATCGCGGCAGAGGCAACATAGACAAGAATTTATATTAAGTAATTTGTGTAAGTGCATATTACTTCTCATGGACGGACGTGTATTGGCTTCGCAGTGTACAGTGTGCAGTGTACAATGTGTCCTTTCCCGTTGCTCCACCTATACAAGGGGAGGTCAGTTCTTGAACTGTTGCAACGCCCCGGATGTGATCACTTTCCCTTCTCCCTATCGGCAGCTTTCTCCATCCACTTGTCATCCTCTTCCAGCTTTCTTAGTCTACGTAGTCTTCCCATTTCGTGGCGACCTGCCCTTTTCCTACGCACTGGCTGTTTCATTGCATCTGCTTTCTTGGGTTTTTGATCCTCCTACGTCCGCATCAACTGACCTGTCCACACCAACTGACCTGTCCACATCATCCGACATCTGACTTTTCTGCCCATCAACCAGCATCCAATCTCTTTCCTCGGGCCTTATATCCGCCTTATGTCCGCCTTCTTTGCTCCTGTAATTCCCCGGTGTGCAATACAACTGAATTAATCCATACAGCGTATACCGCGGAACATGCACTTTAATGAATATCATATGCTATATATTTGCAGGAAACATGTCTAGCAGTGAATGTCTACTTTTGAACTGTACAAACGTCCTCCTTGAAATAAACATTGATAGAAGCATAAAGACTAATCTATATGTGCGTTTGTCAAATTGTGGGATTACGATTCCGTCGATATCGACCCTCATTTTGTCAGTCCGCCATGGGACAGCGTTCTCACGAACTGGTGCACTGACCCGCACAAAGTAGACATGGCAATGGTGAACGAATGTATACATAGATACGTATTAGTTGAGGGCAAATAACAGTTTGTGTGCTTTTGTTGACACGCATGCCTGAATAGCGTTGCGTGCCGTTGTCCTCACACCGTAGGCCCGCACAGTGCACTATATAATTTGTTCGCTTGGGAATGCCCGCATAGTTTGTTCACACGGCTTAACGATGCTATTAGCGAAGCTTGACAGTCGCTATTTATCAACCTTACAATTACTGAGCCAATGCTCCTTCCCAACCGAATTATAGCGGCGACGAATAGAACACTGTTAAAATAAAATTTTGCATTAAAGTTTTCTCAAAACGAAAAACAGATTGCGGCTTCGACGGATACAATCGATCGCCCACTTGGTCGCTGATACCCCTAAATGTCGAAGTAGGATTTCATGGTCGCGCCCAGAGTTACAGGTCAACTGCGCTGGCTCGGCGCATCGCAGTGCCTGTCGGAAGTTGAACACGACATCAACATTATTTTAACAGCGTCTGCGTAACAAATATTTGTTACTGACTCTTTTGTTTAATTTAAATACAACTTATCACCGTTATGTGATATTTTGTAATACATTTATAATACATTTGAAACCAAATAATAAAATAAATATAACGTAGGCCCTAATCGTGTATAATCTATGTTTGATTTCGACTGCGATAAAATATTAATTAAATTCTGATGATTAATTGTTACTGTACTTCGAAAAAGAATCCGAATCAAATGAGAATCCCACAACAACGGTCATTGTTGCGAGGAGGCTTGTCGCGAGGCCGAGACGTCGCCATTCAGAAGCGTTGTCTTTCATCAATGACGAAACGAATTTCCGGGACAAAAAGCGCCGAGTTACTATGAATAGTGACGGCGCTATTTGTCAACCTGGACGCGGCCCAAGAATCATTCACGGATCGCCGAGTCTAAAGAAGAGTTGACACGATGACGTCAAGATTACGTAATTATACAATAGACTGTACTCGGCAAACCCCCAACCAGTGGCGCCACATAGTGAATGTCGCTCACGATTTCGTCACTGCCACAACTTACATTTGATGTGCAGATTGCACGCATCGACATTTCATTTGGCAAACTTCTAATTGTTGTCAATAAATCTCTCAATTTCAGCTACATGCAATTGTGGATAGTGTTTACGTTGAAAATGTGAAATGGAACAAAATGACGTTCGTTTGTGTTTGAAACTACGTTACGTATACTCAAGTTCACAGTGGCAACGACAATAATTGGTAAATAACAGACGCGTTGTCCAGCCAACATACCAATCAGCACCATTTTATGACAGTAGTGACATGGTGAGCTGACGCCACTGTCGGAGAATTTGAATGTGTTTAATTGCCAGATGGCGAATACGTCGAATGTCGATTTCTGTTGCAACAATTAAACTTATGGTATGAAGTATAGGTAGTATTACTTGCCAGACAGCAAAGACACAACTCTGAATGTAAACTACCAGTTGACCAGATCACTACACAGCTAGAAATATGTCTGAACTCTACATATTACAGTTATGGTGGAGTATTATATAAACAGAAGAATATAGCAATTATGAAATAACTAGCGTCCCCGGCATTGATGAATCTGATCGTGGATCCACCAGGAAGCCCTTCATCCTCCAGACGTCTGTCTGATGTACGTGGATGGCGCACACACGATGATACAAGAAATATACACATGTATATGTTCGTAGGACGACGTATCAACCAAGAGAACAGTGTGTCGCAAGGCAGCACACACAGGCCAATATCTGAATTGGGACTCTAATCACTTCTTGGAACACAAACGATCAGTGATGAGACTACTACTCAACATAGTGGAATATACCATTGTAACAGGAGAGGAGAACGTTCAAAGACGTGGATCATATCTAGAAAGTTCAGAAAATGAATGGTTACAAACCGTGTTGGTTCAACACCACAATAATTAACAAAAACACGAATGATAGTAACACCACAAACCAGCCGAAAAGCACACGTAACGTTAACCCTACATTAACGAGGTATCCTAACAATTAGCAAGGATATTCACGTCCTGTGACATACAAGTATTCCTCGAGCCAATCAGCACCTAGGTCATTGTTGGTACAACCAAACAACAAGATAGCAAAACGAGGCAAAGTGTAGGGTTGTTTGTGGTATACGATTCCCGGAATGAGAACCGCACTACACCGGGAAGACAGCGAGAACACTGGACACAGTAATAACAGAACACATGTATTGTCGCCAACCCCTGTGAACACAAACAGAGGCCATCAGTGTTAAATGAAAGACGTACAGATTTTAAACCATGAGGAAAACTTGTTATGGGGAAATATAAAGGAAGTAATTAACATACATCGAACGAAACCTTCCCCCTTAACTGAAACGTCGGCAAGGAACTCAATCCGGGTTATTAAATCGTCTCTCTAGCCGACTTAGCTGTCCATCCATTTACGTAGTCGCTTTAACTTGTTCAGACCCATTTTAGTTCATTTAGACCAGTCTAACGTTAGAACGACCGACTGGTCGCCTATCGGTGGAATGGAACGTATATGATGATGGACTGAGAAATTGACACTGCGTGCAGCCACCGTATAACCTTCCTTACAACGTATGTGTGACGTTACGTGACGATATTTTGGAGACGACCTTCTCGATCTTAGTGTTCCAACCGGTGTTGGGTTTGTATATGTTATTGCTTCTAGCGCACATGCGTATTTTGCCTGCTGTGTGTGGATGTGCATTCATGTGTGGATGTGCATTCATGTGTGGATGTGCATTCATGTGTGGATGTGTATACATGTGTGGATGTGCATTCGTGTGTGGATGTGTATTCGTGTGTGGATGTGCATTCATGTGCTGTTACAAGAGGTTTTGCATCGAGCATAGGTATGTCATGGTTGAGTGCATTCTTTCGTGAAGTATTACTCCGTTCGTATTTGATTTCAGACCAGTGTGGTTAGGTAAACACAGAATCTGTTCATTCATGCATGTCGCCAGCCAGATGAGATCACGCAGTGTCCTCGTGTAATCAGCCTTCCCTCGTTGTTGTGCCTGTATTGCTGCGTTGTAACCAATGCAATAATCACTGTTCATGACTGTAGTAGCTACGCTTAATAAAAGTCTACACTTTTACATAACATACGTCCTGAATCAGATGATATGTGATACGGGTGCTGCAGTTTTATCATGGCCTCTCCATACGTGTTCGTTGCTTTAGTTAACTCAGAAAAAAAGAGAACATTGACTCAATGCTAAAATAGCGTTACATCACGAGGTAGCTATACTATAATATTTCTACGACTCCGCCATGGGGCAGCGTTCTCACGAACTGGTGGTTGGCCTGTTCACACGGCTTAATGATACCATCAACGAAGCTTGACAGTCGCCATCACTATCAACTTTGCAACTGCTGAGTCAATGCTCGTTCCCAACTCAATAATAGCATTGACGAATAGAACACTGAAAAATGTTTCATTTAGGTTTTTTTAAACGAAACACCGGTAGCGGCTTCGACGTATGATTGATCGCCCATTTGTTCGCTGATGTACTTAAATGTCGAAGTAGGATTCCAAAAGTAGCTTTCAGGGTGATATGTCACGCCCAGATGTATAGGTCAACTGCGCTAGCTCGGCGCCTGCCGGAAGTTGAACTCGACATAAAAAAAATTACGAGCACCTGCTTAATAAATATTTGTTACTGACTTTTTTGTTGAATTTGAATGCAACTCATAGCCGTTATATGATATTGTCAAATACATATCAAATACATTTGAAACCAAATAATAACATAAACACAGAGTAGTGGACTCACCACTGATCGTTTGTAACCATTAACTGAAAACTAATGGTTATAAACCGTGTTTGTTCAAAATGTTAACAGCACTACATCTGGGAGAAAGCTAGGCACAGTAATAAAAGAACACATATCTTGTCGCCAACCCCTGTCAGCTACCAGTGAACACAAACGGAACACAGGCCATATGTGTTCAATGAAAGACGTAAAGATTTTAGACCAGATTTTAGCTTTTAGAAAACTGGTTATGGGGATATATAAAGAAGTAATCAACATCCATCGAACAAAAATTTCCCACCTAGCCGAGTTTCATGTGAGGTAAACAAAGTGTTTCGTTTCTAATAGTTTTATACAAAATGAAAGGTACCCTTAAATAAAAGAGTACTACAAACATAAATTTTTATGCAGGCTCGTAGCGTGGTTTTTTTGGGGGGAAGGGTGCGTTTTGACTGAAAATAGAACCCTTGGGGGCCCAGGGAAAATAACCTAATTTAGACACATTTTTCTCACATAAGATTAGATCATATTAGTATAATTTAATGAATCAATCGACTTCCATTAACCATGTGTGCAATAATATATATATATATATTTCGTCCAAGTGTTATTTCTGGCATGGTTTACATATGTCAGCAACGTGCTACCGGCGCGCCTCATATTGCTGACGGAGTAATTTTTTACCTCGCCCGGCAACTCCAACACCCCCCCCCCCGATGTGGGTATATAAAATAAATAAATACTACATCACACCTACACTGTCGTTGAAACATCATCATACACTGTTATTAGCTGTACCATTTGCACGTGTTGCATTTGTCAAAACGGTCGATTTGTTCGAGGGACAAAGCGCGCAAGCAAATATTCTTGGACTTTCACAAAGCGCACGCGGCGAGAAACCTAGGCACAGAGAAGGCCCGTGGAAAGGGAGATGACAGCATGCAACCTAACATGGGACACCATCACCTGACAGGCTGCAGATCGACAGCAGTGGCGCCCCTATGTGCTACCTAGAGCACGAAGATAAACGAGTGCGTGCGTGCGTGCGTGCGTGCGTGCGCGTGTGCGTGCGTGCGATAGAGAGAGAGAGAGAGAGTGAGTGAGTGAGTGAGTGAGTGAGTGAGTGAGTGAGTGAGTGAGTGAGTGAGAGAGATGTGGAGAGATAGTGTGTGTGTGTGTGTGTGTGTGTGTGTGTGTGTGTGTGTGTGTGTGTGTGTGTGTGTGTGTGTGTGTGTGTGTGTGTGTGTGTGTGTGTGTGTGTGTGTGTGTGTGTGTGTGTGTGTGTGTGTGTGTGTGTGTGTGTGTGTGTGTGTGTGTGTGTGTGTGTGTGTGTGTGTGTAAATGTCAGCGCCACCTACCGTGGTATTCTGTAAAAAGGCAACCAAAACAGGAGCCAACACTGCTGGGCTCCGGCTGCCGATTCAGCGCCACACCCGCTAAAGACCTATCTCCCGCCGTTCCATACTGTGGTCAATAAAACTTGAATAACAGGTCAACTTACCACGTCGATAGTAGCAATGGTCGTTCCAAGTGTTTTAAATGTTTACTTTGTATGCAGTCAGCTAGGGCTGGACAGTGTAGTGGTATTCCAGGTTAATCCAAACAATTTCCTGTGATCAGTTCCCTTTGCACTGATAGAAGACGAGGAAGTGGCGCTACACGACAGTTACGTCACTTCCGTAGTTACTCACTGGTTCCCGGAGCACCGCTGCGCGTCGCCAGTGTGCGTCAAGCCACGCACCATTAGCAGATCAATTCTAACGAAAACCCGATCTTTCCGGGGTATTCTTGTTTCTTTAGCATGTCATCATAAGCGGTAATTGTTTAATCATGCACGCGATGTAAATCGACGTAATTCTACACTAGCGTAATATATGTAATATTGGGGTTGAAGTAAATAAACTCCATGATCTGTTCGATGGAGTTCCTTAGTAATACATCTAACAGTTCTACAATTATATGTTTATTGGTTTATCTACAACAGGTTAAAGGATCGTTTTTTAGCGGAAAGGACCCGGACTATTCATTATTTTAGCCCCAGACCAGCCAAACATGCTAGACGAAAGGGGGTTTGTCTAGAGTGCCCCAAAGTTAAATTATTCTCCATGCGATTCTTGTCCTCGCGATCTGACGCAGCCGCTCTGGGTCAGCCGTATTGATCCGCCAATGAACCGCAGGTCCGCGTCAAGTGCGCCGGGAGGTCGATTTTAGGCCGGCCCCAACATCGCTTCAGCCCGTCAGTACTGAAATGTGTGGACATTGCTTGGCTTGTAGGCGCCTACTCATTCATACATAGGGTGTCAACGAAGGGCCACCATCGCAGTTTAATCAGTTATGTACTTATTGGTCGGCATCCACATCGTTCATAACATAACAACATGATTTTATACCCCCACAACCGTTTGCAGGATGCCTCCGTCGACGGGCTGCGGACCATTCCGTAGCTACGACTACATGTATGACATCATGAACGTAACGATAGCCGAATGGCCTGGATGGATACAAGGAATCGTCGGCTTCCTCACTTCTGCCGCCTTCGGCATCCCCTGCTTCGTTGTCCTGGTGTAAGTATCAAGAACACTTCTACCTTCAGTTGGAAATACACGTGAACACACAATACTTCCGAGTGACTGTTTACGTGATCCAATGAATTGCGGAGTTGTTGAAAGTACTATATTAAATGACTGTTTACGCGATCCAATGAATTGTAGAGTTGTTGAAAGTACTATATTAAGTGACTGTTTACGTGATCCAATGAATATTAAGCAGTATGAAACAGTATTGTCGAACCGCAGTAAACCAAACAAAATGCTTACTCTCTATTCGAATACTTTCAGGCTGATTATCTACTATGCACGAAAGAAGATGAATACTTACAAGCGCATGAATCAAACTCTCAGCGAGCAACTACATATGGTAAGTTTATGTTAACATATTGAAAGAATGGAAGGGGTACGATTGACGAAGAGAGCGGATGCGCTTGGAGTGGAGGGTAGGAGAAGAGGAAGACCGAGACTGAGTTGGGAGGACTGCGTGAAGAGAGATTTAGTGGGAATGGGAGGGGAGTGGAGAACAAGCGCGAGTGATTGGGGGGAGTGGAGACGATTAGTGGAGACGGTAGTAAAACGGAACTAGTTATGAAGAAGAACGGGAAACACAAATCGACGACCGGTATCGGTTCCAACCTTACCCCGGACTACAGGGAGACGGAGGAGAGCAACAACATCTTACACCATAGCTACTACTATATCTATATTGTTATTTCAGGAAACGTAGCATTTTAATTTGGGCAACATCACTGAAACATACGTCCGTCCCGTGATCATTCAATCAGATAATATCACGTTTTAAGAATAAGCATTATAGCTTACATGGTTATTTTCGTATTATAACGGTGTGGTACATAAGTATTTGTTGGTATTATTCTTACTATCTTCTGTAAGTGTTCTGCTTGTTGTGAGGTCTGCCACTGTTCTCTCACTTAAACGATAACAGCCACTCCCCATCCTTGGTACTCTACAGGACACATACGCCTCGTCCCATCCTACTATTTAATCATTATTTGTGTATTTTCCCTCAACACCTTCCCTCAATTATCACTCGTAACAAAATCTCTCCTCTCAGCACATGCCGTATTAATTTCTTTTTCTGTTGTGCAATGTGTACAATTGAAAGCATCTTCTGTTTATACCACCACGGAGTACTTCCTTGTTCATGTTATGTTTATACCCCCACGGAGTACTTCCTTGTTCATGTTATGTTTATACCCTCACGGAGTACTTCCTTGTTCATGTTACGTTTATACCCCCACGGAGTACTTGCTTGTTCATGTTATGTTTATACCCCCACGGAGTACTTCCTTGTTCATGTTATGTTTATACCCTCACGGAGTACTTCCTTGTTCATGTTACGTTTATACCCCCACGGAGTACTTGCTTGTTCATGTTATGTTTATACCCCCACGGAGTACTTCCTTGTTCATGTTATGTTTATACCCCCACGGAGTACTTCCTTGTTCATGTTATGTTTATACCCCCACGGAGTACTTCCTTGTTCATGTTATGTTTATACCCCCCACGGAGTACTTCCTTGTTCATGTTATGTTTATACCCCCACGGAGTACTTGCTTGTTCATGTTATGTTTATACCCCCACGGAGTACTTCCTTGTTCATGTTATGCTTTATCAACATTCTGCACGTTTAAAATCCTCAACATAACCAAATCTGACACCCACCGATATACTGAAATAGCAACACAACACATGTGCGCTTCTCAAAGTCGCAAATGTATTTTTGTTGTTTATTCTTTGATGCTTATTCGTTGGTCAGTGTGTAGACTGATCGTTAACACAGTGCTACTTGATTGTGTTGCAGGAGGGACATGACGGCTATCGACTGCAGGAGATCAGCAGACAAGGTGAAGTGTTGCCTGTCAAGAAAGGGGGCAAGGAAATACGTGGTGAAGGTGAAGATGACGGGGTAAAAGACGGTCTTCCGACAGTATCCTAGAGTTGTCTGCTTAGTCAACCATTCCACACTGGTGAAGTCATCGAATTATATACTGATATATTTTCCTGGGAGATATTGTGTATCTGCTATAATTGGACGAGTTTGTATGTGATTGAACAGTGGTATGGATATTAATTAATAGGACATATCAACTGCACGTGTGATCGGTTTTATCGACACGCAATTTTACAGCAAATTGCGATTCTTTGAGATTTTGTTCCAATATATATATATATATTAAAATTAATATGACATTTTTAAAAGATCATAGTACAACGCATGTCAACGCGCCCATGCCGTAAACTCGCACGGTGTTCAGATACACAGTCGAGCTGACGGCTACATTATTATGATAATTTTAAACATGGTTATTATGAAATATACAAGAATACTATTTACAACAGCATTATATATATACATATATTTTCCCGGGCATATTGTGTACATATTTTTGGGGATTGAGCTTTTATGTGTTTGAAAGAAAGGTGATGCTGATATTTTGTTAATGCGATGTGTCGCTTGCATAAGTGTATATTGTCAATGATAAGGCATTGTGGCAAGGAAATTGAAAGGTCCCACGCGGGGGTAAATGAATCGGTGAATTCAAATAAGGCCCAACAACAATGGATTATTTTTTTCAGGAGATCAAGAAAACATATAAAATGTCTCCTATATGTTTTATATTAAATAATACCACCATGTTACGTTGCCTCTAAATACTACCCATATGCCCGAAATATAATAAAATAACTTTATTTATCATTATAATAATATATAATATAGAACATTATATTATTAAAATATTGATTATACTAATAATTCATGTTTCCGAGTCATCTATCCCAAACATAGGCTGTTTCCGATTTTAAATGTGGTATTTCTGGGAAGTTCGGGAGTTCTCAGAAGACAATGGCCAACAAATGGAATACGAAGAGCCCTTTCTATGTACATACATCCTTACATCGCTGGCCAGGACTGTTGAGAGCGCTCTACACTTACAACCTCTGGCAGACCAGTTCATTCCAACACCAACTCGATATCTCTGGGAAACATTCAGCGAGTGAACTGAAACAACGCGAAGTGGACGAAATCGCCCACGTTTTGAAACAGCAACATGATTCGAACCCGGGTTCTCTCAATTGAGAGTCCAATGTTCTAACCACTGAGACATCGCGTCCCAATGTTCTAACCACTGAGCCACCGAGCCCCAATGTTCTAACCACTGAGCCACCGAGCCCCAATGTTCACTGAGCCACCGAGCCCCAATGTTCTAACCACTGAGCCACCGCGCCCCAATGTTCTAACCACTGAGCCACCGAGCCCCAATGTTCTAACCACTGAGCCACCGAGCCCCAATGTTCACTGAGCCACCGAGCCCCAATGTTCAAACCACTGAGCCACCGCGCCCCAATGTTCTAACCACTGAGCCACCGAGCCCCAATGTTCTAACCACTGAGCCACCATGCCCCAATGTTCTAACCACTGAGCCACCATGCCCCAATGTTCTAACCACTGAGCCACCACGCCCCAATGTTCTAACCACTGAGCCACCGCGCCCCAATGTTCTAACCACTGAGCCACCGAGCCCCAATGTTCACTGAGCCACCGAGCCCCAATGTTCACTGAGCCACCGAGCCCCAATGTTCTAACCACTGAGCCACCGAGCCCCAATGTTCAAACCACTGAGCCACCGAGCCCCAATGTTCTAACCACTGAGCCACTGCGCCCCAATGTTCTAACCACTGAGCCACCGCGCCCCAATGTTCTAACCACTGAGCCACCGCGCCCCAATGTTCTAACCACTGAGCCACCGAGCCCCAATGTTCACTGAGCCACCGAGCCCCAATGTTCAAACCACTGAGCCACCGAGCCCCAATGTTCTAACCACTGAGCCACCGAGCCCCAATGTTCTAACCACTGAGCCACCACGCCCCAATGTTCTAACCACTGAGCCACCGCGCCCCAATGTTCTAACCACTGAGCCACCGCACCCCAATGTTCTAACCACTGAGCCACCGAGCCCCAATGTTCACTGAGCCACCGAGCCCCAATGTTCAAACCACTGAGCCACCGCGCCCCAATGTTCTAACCACTGAGCCACCGAGCCCCAATGTTCTAACCACTGAGCCACCATGCCCCAATGTTCTAACCACTGAGCCACCATGCCCCAATGTTCTAACCACTGAGCCACCGCGCCCCAATGTTCTAACCACTGAGCCACCGAGCCCCAATGTTCACTGAGCCACCGAGCCCCAATGTTCTAACCACTGAGCCCCCGCGCCCTAATGTTCTAACCACTGAGCCACCGAGCCCCAATGTTCACTGAGCCACCGAGCCCCAATGTTCTAACCACTGAGCCACCGAGCCCCAATGTTCAAACCACTGAGTCACCGAGCCCCAATGTTCTAACCACTGAGCCACTGCGCCCCAATGTTCTAACCACTGAGCCACCGCGCCCCAATGTTCTAACCACTGAGCCACCGCGCCCCAATGTTCTAACCACTGAGCCACCGAGCCCCAATGTTCACTGAGCCACCGAGCCCCAATGTTCAAACCACTGAGCCACCGAGCCCCAATGTTCTAACCACTGAGCCACCGAGCCCCAATGTTCTAACCACTGAGCCACCATGCCCCAATGTTCTAACCACTGAGCCACCGCGCCCCAATGTTCTAACCACTGAGCCACCGCGCCCCAATGTTCTAACCACTGAGCCACCGAGCCCCAATGTTCACTGAGCCACCGAGCCCCAATGTTCTAACCACTGAGCTACCGAGCCCCAATGTTCTAACCACTGAGCCACCGAGCCCCAATGTTCACTGAGCCACCGAACCCCAATGTTCTAACCACTGAGCCCCCGCGCCCTAATGTTCTAACCACTGAGCCACCGAGCCCCAATGTTCACTGAGCCACCGAGCCCCAATGTTCTAACCACTGAGCCACCGAGCCCCAATGTTCAAACCACTGAGCCACCGAGCCCCAATGTTCTAACCACTGAGCCACTGCGCCCCAATGTTCTAACCACTGAGCCACCGAGCCCCACAAAGCCGATATAACGTGTCTTTGGAGTGAACATATCTTATATCTATATATTGGTTCACAGCGACCGCGGACACTTTCCAAGGTGATCGTTAGGTTGTGATTTTTGGGCCAGACTAATGATAACGTCCAGCGAGCATGGCCATGTAACAGACTAATGATAACGTCCAGCGAGCGTGGCCGTGTAACAGACTAATGATAACGTCCAGCGAGCGTGGCCGTGTAACAGAGTAATGATAACGTCCAGCGAGCGTGGCCGTGTAACAGACTAATGATAACGTCCAGCGAGCGTGGCCGTGTAACAGACTAATGATAACGTCCAGCGAGCGTGGCCGTGTAACAGACTAATGATAACGTCCAGCGAGCGTGGCCGTGTAACAGACTAATGATAACGTCCAGCGAGCGTGGCCGTGTAACAGACTAATGATAACGTCCAGCGAGCCGTGGCCGTGTAACAGGTCGTGAAACGTTATCTGTTTCGAAGCATAAACATTCATGTTAATATAAAATCACTACATCGATGCTAGATGATGATAGTGTGAACAACTATGTATGCACACTCGATCACATTCTCCTCTATAATGTTGCGGACTCAAAGTAAACAATTGATGACAACGTGCCCGGTTACTGTCCAGAAAGGACTCACTTTATTTATCTGTTTGATTTATAATAATATTACTGAAGCCGTGCTGATGTTGTCGTAATCGGCACAGGCCTGTTGCGTTGGAGTATAGTTTCGTTTGTGCTGCAAATCTGAGTACGTAGAAATAAGTACGTATTTTTTTTTAAAGTGGCGTTGCCTAGAAACAAGAGACGACTAAATATTGTTGCAGAGAATAGCATAATATACATGTTTTAATTGTAAAATGTTTTCTTTTCTTTTTAATGATTCATTTGATACATTATTTTTTAACTATTAAAACATATTTTCATTAATGCAAATATTATTCTTAACATGGGTTACTCTGTAATATTTCAATATTAACATTGCCTGTGTGATGTGATTAAGGATGTTTCACTGTAAAATAAACAATATGCTTATATTTTACTCATGTTCCGGTTTGCTATCGCCCAAATTGTAGAATGCAGATAAACGGATAACGAAGTTTGAAAATTGCATGATTTTATTCCTTAGGCATTTTCGATTTATGCATCTACCCAAAGTGCTACATTTCATGTCAAAGTAACATAATCTTAATCATAATCACAATCGTAAGGCATCCATATGTCTTAAAAATTATGTCTGAGATGTTCAGGTCCATCATGTATTCGTGAAAAGTTTATCGTTTTCACAATTGTCTTTGTTCTGAACGACAACAGTTGTCATGTGTCACAATTACATTGCCCTTTTGTCCAAGCCGTCTGCAGTGATTTATTTGAATGTCTTATTAGTGTTTCATTAATTAATGTTACCATGTTAATGACATTGCTAGATTTTGTTGCTGTGTCTTCCAGCCATTTCCAGCTGACGTTACTCGAGTGCAATAGCATGACGCCCCCTAACTGGTCTACCGACTTCTTGCCTTTCTGCCTGTCCGGTGGTTCTCCGTCTTCACCTTTGCCATTCATGACAAATGCGTAGCGACTCCTGCTCAGTTACTGCTTCTTTACCGAGACTGTCTATAGTGCAAGAGGTACTCTGCTGTTTGGATCTTGAATTCAGCTCACACCAAAATCAGCTTTAAAATTTTACACAGATCGCTAACTGAAATATTGTAGCGCCAATCGTGCTAATAGCGAGCGCGTCATAATACAACTCATGATACAACGTCACAATATAGCGTAACACGTTTTATTGTAACGTGTAGTATTGGGCACATTCTACTAACTGCCTCGTATGTTCACGAGTACGCTGGCGTTACGAGATACATGATGTGTATTGATTTTACTCTACATCAATGATGAAATATAAGTTCAATATGCGCAGATTTTCAGGTGAAAGTTTGCTCGAAATTCAAATATTGCTGAATTAACATAACAAATGGACACACAAGTGTGTAACATATATGATATTATTATGAAACGTGTAAACATGCACAATTTATTTATTTCACATCGAATCAAATGATAATTATATAGCCCCATATATAGGGTGTGTGTATGTGCGTGCGCACTTCCCAAACAGTGGCGCCACTCAGCGTATCACCACTCACACTTCCCAAACAATGGCGCCACTCAGCGTATCATCACTCACACTTCCCAAACAGTGGCGCCACTCAGCGTATCACCACTCACACTTCCCAAACAATGGCGCCTCTCAGCGTATCATCACTCACACTTCCCAAACAATGGCGCCACTCAGCGTATCATCACTCACACTTCCCAAACAGTGGCGCCACACGGCGTATCACCACTCACACTTCCAAAACAGTGGCGCCACTCGGCGTATCACCACTCACACTTCCAAAACAGTGGCGCCACACGGCGTATCACCGCTGCCACAATTATTATACATTAAAAACGGACGGTTCCAGAGTGGTACAAAGGATTGTGTGGTTAGGCAACGTCACTTTTGTTTACAACTTGTTACGTAATTGCAACTGTGCTCTTGAGTATACGTAACATAGTTTCAAACAAAAACGAACGTAACTGTGTTTCTAGACACATTATCAGTGCAAGCACTGTCCCGAATTGTATGCCATTGAAACTGAGATATTTCTTTAAAAAAATAGGAGTTTACCAAATGAAATGAAGATGTGCAGAATTTGCACATCAAGTGTCACTCTCCCCGACAGTGGCGCCATTCGGCATATCACCATAACTTGATGATACACTTGATTCTATGCATCTGTGTAACTTAAGTTATGATGTCGTCAATCATGCTTTTGTGGGGGAAGAAACACTTTATATAAATCGAAAGACTTCTAGTTTCGTCCCTATTTCGATTTTGTTCGTATTCAGTTGAAATATATAATATTTCGCGTATTATGTACAATTGTGAAATAGACTACACAATTAGCGGTCTTAACATAAAACAGTTACTCTTTTCGTTGGAGCAATAAGTGATACTAACGTGCAACATCTACTTTTTCGTTGAAGCAATTAGTGATCTTAACATGCAACTGTCACTCTCTTCGTTGATATAATCATTGATCTTAGTATTCAACAATTGCTGTCTTTATTGGGGCAATCAGTGGTCTTTGCATACAACAACCAATCTTCTCGATGGAAGAACAACTCAATCTGCACATCAAATGTCACACACCCCGACAGTGGCGCCACTCAGCATATCACCATAACTTGATTATATATTTGATTCTATGCATCTGTATAAATTAAGGTATGATGTCATCAATCATGCTTTTGTGGGGGAAGAAACACTTTATGTTAATCGAAAGACATAGTTTCTTCCCTATTTCACTTTTGTTCGTATTCATTTGAAATGTATAATATTTCGCGTATTATGTACAATTGTGAAATAGACTACACAATAAGTGGTCTTAACGTAAAACAGTTACTCTCTTCGTTGGAGCAATAAGTGATACTAACGTGCAACATCTACTTTTTACGTTGATGCAATCATTGATCTTAACATGCAACAGTTACTACCTTCGTTTGAGCAATAACTGGTCTTAGCATTCAACATATACTGTCTTCATTGGGGAATCAGTGGTCTTTCCATACAACAACCAATCTTCTCGTTGGAAGAACAACTCATATTCCCATGGAAACGTTGGATCGTAGTGATCAGTTCGTGTTCGATGAATGTATCTTTGTCGTTGTATCTCTATTATACAAAAATGGATAGATCTTGTTTATAATTGTGGCACTCTATAAAACATAGACACGGATGGCAGTCTAAATGTTGCTTAGGTTGTAAACGTTGAAGACGATGGAGAATATAAATGTACACGAAGCCATCGTCGCGATACATAACAGTGGCTTGACTTGCACCACGGATCCTGCATCGCTGTACAACATATTGTATTTGTACAATGCACCAGAAAACAAATAGCATATTTGTAAACGTAATAATCGTGTTTGATACGTCATCATAATCATATAAATATTCAACAATTATTATTCTCAACTTAAACCTTGACATGCAAAATGTCAGAACTCACATCATCATTGAAATCCCGTAACCCTTGCAACTGCTTACCTCCGTCTAATATATCTACCATCAGCTCACACGAATGACAGCTAATACGACTGACACAGCTGTATACATCTCTCTTTAGATATGATACAACCAATGAGACAGTCAGTCGTGTTTTCTGTAGAGTACCCATATTGCTTCTCGCAGTCACGTGGGCATGCAACAGCGTAGAGCTTGTCACACCGTCTCTCACAATTGACCCAGCTGACGCTGTCTCTTCGGCCACTCGTTGCCATGACGACGAACAGTAACAACACAACCACCTAAAATTAAATGCATAAAGCGCATGTTTACTGATAATAACGAAATTTTAACTCAGGACCGTTACTGACAGCAACATGCTTGCGGGATTAATTAACTTAATCGTTAACTGGCAAAAGCTAAGCTAACATTAACTTAACTTAGCTGGTTCACTTTTGAAGGTTAACCTAACTTAACATGTAGTGAGATTAACCAATTTACTTAAACAGTTATTTTCAATTAACTTATTTTTTAAAGCGTAATTAGATTAATGTCATCCACATGCATAGATACAGGTAAAAGGACATTGATTCAGTGAGTAACATTTGGGAGTTCGTAGGATGTACAGCCGGTCAACTATTTTATAGGCGACAAGATGGTAGAATAGTTGACAAGGCTGCACATCCTATAAACACCAGTTGTACATGTAGTATAAGTCAACCTATTCATTAACCTATCTAGTTAGCTTAATAAATTAACTTAACGTAACTAGTTAACTTTCAAAATACAGGCTAACTTAACTTAATCGAAAATAACATAATATTAACATAACTAACTTTAATTTACTTAGTAGATCAATCGCCCCATGTCTGGTCACATGACACACGGTGCTCACGTGCAACACGTATACTTCGCAGAAAGACAAATATTGCGCCGTTAGAACTATAAAGATAATGTAAACATAACCTTCTTGACGTCACCAAACTACACTGTTTTAAGTGGATGGGCACTTAAGGCAATGACACTTAAGGCAATGACACTTAAGACAAGGACACTTAAGGCAATGACACTTAAGACAATGACACTTAAGGCAATGACACTTAAGGCAATGACACTTAAGGCAATGACACTTAAGACAATGAGACTTAAGGCAATGACACTTAAGGCAATGACACTTAAGGCAATGACACTTAAGACAATGACACTTAAGGCAATGACACTTAAGGCAATGACACTTAAGGCAATGACACTTAAGGCAATAACACGTACTGCATGATTTTGCCACGAATCCAAATTTACGTTTTACTTTAGACACTGTCTTGATAAGTATACTTGAAAAATCAACCATTTTAGACAAGCTGCTTGTTATGGCCGCTGCGACGTACGCTGTGCCTTTATGCAGTACGCAATACCTTTTCAATCGGCCAAATAGTTTAATTATTTGTTTTTATTTGTACCACAGTAAACAACAGAATCACCAGTACGCAACATTTCTACTCTGTGAAATATTTCCCCCTGCTCTGCACGCAATATGGCATGCTAGTCTCTTTTATTGTCAACTTGGTTTTATGCAAATATGCCCACAATTAACCATAAAAGCTCACTTACGCCTCATAACGACACGCTGTCCGCTATCGCATTTCACACATAAACACATTTGGAAAAGATCTACGCAATTGGCTGAGAAGAGTGGCCAGCGAAAGCAGAGGTCTGCAAATCATGCACCATCTCAGCCGACGACCTTCACTTGCAGCAAGTGCGGCAGAGACTGCCATGCCATAGTGGGGCTATCAAGTGCGGCAGAGACTGCCATGCCAGAGTGGGGCTATCAAGTGCGACAGAGACTGCCATGCCATAGTGGGGCTATTAAGTGCGGCAGAGATTCTCATGCCAGAGTGGGCTATCAAGTGCGGCAGAGACTGCCATGCCATAGTGGGGCTATCAAGTGCGACAGAGACTGCCATGCCATAGTGGGGCTATCAAGTGCGGCAGAGACTGCCATGCCATAGTGGGGCTATTAAGTGCGGCAAAGACTGCCATGCCAGAGTGGGGCTATCAAGTGCGGCAGAGACTGCCATGCCATAGTAGGGCTATTAAGTGCGGCAGAGACTGCCATGCCATAGTGGGGCTATTAAGTGCGGCAGAGATTCTCATGCCAGAGTGGGCTATCAAGTGCGACAGAGACAGCCATGCCAGAGTGGGGCTATTAAGTGCGACAGAGACTGCCATGCCAGAGTGGGGCTATTAAGTGCGGCAGAGATTCTCATGCCAGAGTGGGCTATCAAGTGCGACAGAGACAGCCATGCCAGAGTGGGGCTATTAAGTGCGACAGAGACTGCCATGCCATAGTGGGGCTATTAAGTGCGGCAGAGATTCTCATGCCAGAGTGGGCTATCAAGTGCGACAGAGACAGCCATGCCAGAGTGGGGCTATTAAGTGCGACAGAGACTGCCATGCCAGAGTGGGGCTATTAAGTGCGGCAGAGATTCTCATGCCAGAGTGGGCTATCAAGTGCGACAGAGACAGCCATGCCAGAGTGGGGCTATTAAGTGCGACAGAGACTGCCATGCCAGAGTGGGGCTATTAAGTGCGGCAGAGATTCTCATGCCAGAGTGGGCTATCAAGTGCGACAGAGACAGCCATGCCAGAGTGGGGCTATTAAGTGTGACAGAGACTGCCATGCCAGAGTGGGGCTATCAAGTGCGGCAGAGACTGCCATGCCATAGTGGGGCTATTAAGTGCGACAGAGACTGTCATGCCATAGTGGGGCAATTAAGTGCGACAGAGACAGCCATGCTAGAGTGGGGCTATTAAGTGCGACAGAGACTGCCATGCCAGAGTGGGGCTATCAAGTGCGGCAGAGACTGCCATGCCATAGTGGGGCTATTAAGTGCGACAGAGATTCTCAAGCCAGAGTGGGCTATCAAGTGCGGCAGAGACTGCCATGCCATAGTGGGGTTATTAAGTGCGACAGAGATTCTCATGCCAGAGTGGGCTATCAAGTGCGGCAGAGACTGCCATGCCAGAGTGGGGCTATTAAGTGCGACAGAGATTCTCATGCCAGAGTGGGCTATCAAGTGCGACAGAGACTGCCATGCCAGAGTGGGGCTATTAAGTGCGACAGAGATTCTCATGCCAGAGTGGGCTATCAAGTGCGACAGAGACTGCCATGCCAGAGTTGGGCTATTAAGTGCGACAGAGACTGCCATGCCAGAGTGGGGCTATCAAGTGCGGCAGAGACTGCCATGCCATAGTGGGGCTATTAAGTGCGACAGAGATTCTCATGCCAGAGTGGGCTATCAAGTGCGGCAGAGACTGCCATGCCATAGTGGGGCTATTAAGTGCGACAGAGATTCTCATGCCAGAGTGGGCTATCAAGTGCGGCAGAGACTGCCATGCCAGAGTGGGGCTATTAAGTGCGACAGAGACTGCCATGCCAGAGTGGGGCTATCAAGTGCGGCAGAGACTGCCATGCCAGAGTGGGGCTATTAAGTGCGACAGAGACTGCCATGCCATAGTGGGGCTATTAATTGCGACATAGACTGCCATGCCAGAGTGGGGCTATCAAGTGCGACAGAGACTGCCATGCCAGAGTGGGGCTATTAAGTGCGACAGAGACTGCCATGCCAGAGTGGGGCTATCAAGTGCGGCAGAGACTGCCATGCCAGAGTGGGGCTATTAAGTGCGACAGAGACTGCCATGCCATAGTGGGGCTATTAATTGGGACAGAGACTGCCATGCCAGAGTGGGGCTATTAAGTGCGACAGAGACTGCCATGCCATAGTGGGGCTATTATTTGCGACAGAGACTGCTATGCCAGATTGGGGCTATTAAGTGCGACAGAGACTGCCATGTCGGAGTTGGGCTATTAAGTGCGACAGAGACTGCCATGCCAGAGTGGGGCTATTAAGTGCGGCACAGACTGTCATGCCAGAGTGGGGCTATTAAGTGCGACAGAGACTGCCATGTCAGAGTTGGGCTATTAAGTGCGACAGAGACTGCCATGCCAGAGTGGGGCTATTAAGTGCGACAGAGACTGTCATGCCAGAGTGGGGCTATCAAGTGCGGCAGAGACTGCCATGCCAGAGTGGGGCTATTAAGTGCGACAGAGACTGCCATGCCATAGTGGGGCTATTAATTGCGACAGAGACTGCCATGCCAGAGTGGGGCTATCAAGTGCGACAGAGACTGCCATGCCAGAGTGGGGCTATTAAGTGCGACAGAGACTGCCATGCCAGAGTGGGGCTATCAAGTGCGGCAGAGACTGCCATGCCAGAGTGGGGCTATTAAGTGCGACAGAGACTGCCATGCCATAGTGGGGCTATTAATTGGGACAGAGACTGCCATGTCAGAGTGGGGCTATTAAGTGCGACAGAGACTGCCATGCCATAGTGGGGCTATTATTTGCGACAGAGACTGCTATGCCAGATTGGGGCTATTAAGTGCGACAGAGACTGCCATGTCGGAGTTGGGCTATTAAGTGCGACAGAGACTGCCATGCCAGAGTGGGGCTATTAAGTGCGGCACAGACTGTCATGCCAGAGTGGGGCTATTAAGTGCGACAGAGACTGCCATGTCAGAGTTGGGCTATTAAGTGCGACAGAGACTGCCATGCCAGAGTGGGGCTATTAAGTGCGACAGAGACTGTCATGCCAGAGTGGGGCTATTAAGTGCGACAGAGACTGCCATGGCAGAGTGGGGCTATTAAGTGGGACAGAGACTGCCATGCCAGAGTGGGGCTATTAAGTGGGGCAAAGACTGTCATGCCAGAGTGGGGATATTAAGTGCGGCAGAGACTGTCATGCCAGAGTGGGGATATTAAGTGGGGCAGAGACTGCCATGCCAGAGTCGGGCTATTAAGTGGGACAGAGACTGCCATGCCAGAGTGGGGCTATTAAGTGGGGCAGAGACTGTCATGCCAGAGTGGGGCTATTAAGTGCGGCAGAGACTGTCATGCCAGAGTGGGGATATTAAGTGCAACAGAGACTGTCATGGCAGAGTGGGGCTATTAAGAGCGACAGATACTGCCATGCCAGAGTGGGGCTATTAAGTGCGACAGAGACTGCCATGCCAGAGTGGGGCTATTAAGTGGGGCAGAGACTGTCATGCCAGAGTGGAGCTATCAAGTGCGACAGAGACTGCCATGCCAGAGTGGGTCTATTAAGTGTGGCAGAGACTGCCATGCCAGAGTGGGGCTATTAAGTGCAACAGAGACTGTCATGTCAGAGTGGGGCTATTAAGAGCGACAGAGACTGCCATGCCAGAGTGGGGCTATCAAGTGCGACAGAGACTGCCATGCCAGAGTGGGGCTATTAAGTGCGACAGAGACTGCCATGCCAGAGTGGGGCTATTAAGTGCGACAGAGATTCTCATGCCAGAGTGGGCTATCAAGTGCGGCAGAGACTGCCATGCTAGAGTGGGGCTATTAAGTGCGACAGAGATTCTCATGCCAGAGTGGGCTATCAAGTGCGAGAGAGACTGCCATGCCAGAGTGGGGCTATTAAGTGCGACAGAGATTCTCATGCCAGAGTGGGATATAAAGTGCGAGAGAGACTGCCATGCCAGAGTGGGGCTATTAAATGGGGCAGAGACTGTCATGCCAGAGTGGGGATATTAAGTGCGGCAGAGACTGTCATGCCAGAGTGGGGATATTAAGTGGGGCAGAGACTGCCATGCCAGAGTGGGGCTATTAAGTGGGACAGAGACTGCCATGCCAGAGTGGGGCTATTAAGTGGGGCAGAGACTGCCACGCCAGATTGGGGCTATTAAGTGGGGCAGAGACTGTCATGCCAGAGTGGAGCTATCAAGAGCGACAGAGACTGCCATGCCAGAGTGGGGCTATTAAGTGTGGCAGAGACTGCCATGCCAGAGTGGGGCTATTAAGTGCAACAGAGACTGTCATGGCAGAGTGGGGCTATTAAGAGCGACAGAGACTGCCATGCCAGAGTGGGGCTATCAAGTGCGACAGAGACTGCCATGCCAGAGTGGGGCTATTAAGTGCGACAGAGACTGCCATGCCAGAGTGGGGCTATTAAGTGCAACAGAGACTGTCATGGCTGAGTGGGGCTATTAAGAGCGACAGAGACTGCTATGCCAGAGTGGGGCTATCAAGTGCGACAGAGACTGCCATGCCAGAGTGGGGCTATTAAATGGGGCAGAGACTGTCATGCCAGAGTGGGGCTATCAAGTGCGACAGAGACTGCCGTGCCAGAGTGGGGCTATTAAGAGTGGCAGAGACTGCCATGCCAGAGTGGGGCTATTAAGTGCGACAGAGACTGCCATGCCAGAGAGGGGCTATTAAGTGCGACAGAGACTGCCATGCCATAGTGGGGCTATTAATTGCGACAGAGACTGCTATGCCAGATTGGGGCTATTAAGTGCGACAGAGACTGCCATGTCGGAGTTGGGCTATTAAGTGCGACAGAGACTGCCATGCCAGAGTGGGGCTATTAAGTGCAACAGAGACTGTCATGGCTGAGTGGGGCTATTAAGAGCGACAGAGACTGCTATGCCAGAGTGGGGCTATCAAGTGCGACAGAGACTGCCATGCCATAGTGGGGCTATTAATTGCGACAGAGACTGCCATGCCAGAGTGGGGCTATCACGTGCGACAGAGACTGCCATGCCAGAGTGGGGCTATTAAGTGCGACAGAGACTGCCATGCCAGAGTGGGGCTATCAAGTGCGGCAGAGACTGCCATGCCAGAGTGGGGCTATTAAGTGCGACAGAGACTGCCATGCCATAGTGGGGCTATTAATTGGGACAGAGACTGCCATGCCAGAGTGGGGCTATTAAGTGCGACAGAGACTGCCATGCCATAGTGGGGCTATTATTTGCTACAGAGACTGCTATGCCAGATTGGGGCTATTAAGTGCGACAGAGATTGCCATGTCGGAGTTGGGCTATTAAGTGCGACAGAGACTGCCATGCCAGAGTGGTGCTATCAAGTGCGGCACAGACTGTCATGCCAGAGTGGGGCTATTAAGTGCGACAGAGACTGCCATGTCAGAGTTGGGCTATTAAGTGCGACAGAGACTGCCATGCCAGAGTGGGGCTATTAAGTGCGACAGAGACTGTCATGCCAGAGTGGGGCTATCAAGTGCGGCAGAGACTGCCATGCCAGAGTGGGGCTATTAAGTGCGACAGAGACTGCCATGCCATAGTGGGGCTATTAATTGCGACAGAGACTGCCATGCCAGAGTGGGGCTATCAAGTGCGACAGAGACTGCCATGCCAGAGTGGGGCTATTAAGTGCGACAGAGACTGCCATGCCAGAGTGGGGCTATCAAGTGCGGCAGAGACTGCCATGCCAGAGTGGGGCTATTAAGTGCGACAGAGACTGCCATGCCATAGTGGGGCTATTAATTGGGACAGAGACTGCCATGCCAGAGTGGGGCTATTAAGTGCGACAGAGACTGCCATGCCATAGTGGGGCTATTATTTGCGACAGAGACTGCTATGCCAGATTGGGGCTATTAAGTGCGACAGAGACTGCCATGTCGGAGTTGGGCTATTAAGTGCGACTGAGACTGCCATGCCAGAGTGGGGCTATTAAGTGCGGCACAGACTGTCATGCCAGAGTGGGGCTATTAAGTGCGACAGAGACTGCCATGTCAGAGTTGGGCTATTAAGTGCGACAGAGACTGCCATGCCAGAGTGGGGCTATTAAGTGCGACAGAGACTGTCATGCCAGAGTGGGGCTATTAAGTGCGACAGAGACTGCCATGGCAGAGTGGGGCTATTAAGGGGGACAGAGACTGCCATGCCAGAGTGGGGCTATTAAGTGGGGCAGAGACTGTCATGCCAGAGTGGGGATATTAAGTGCGGCAGAGACTGTCATGCCAGAGTGGGGATATTAAGTGGGGCAGAGACTGCCATGCCAGAGTCGGGCTATTAAGTGGGACAGAGACTGCCATGCCAGAGTGGGGCTATTAAGTGGGGCAGAGACTGTCATGCCAGAGTGGGGCTATTAAGTGCGGCAGAGACTGTCATGCCAGAGTGGGGATATTAAGTGCAACAGAGACTGTCATGGCAGAGTGGGGCTATTAAGAGCGACAGATACTGCCATGCCAGAGTGGGGCTATTAAGTGCGACAGAGACTGCCATGCCAGAGTGGGGCTATTAAGTGGGGCAGAGACTGTCATGCCAGAGTGGAGCTATCAAGTGCGACAGAGACTGCCATGCCAGAGTGGGTCTATTAAGTGTGGCAGAGACTGCCATGCCAGAGTGGGGCTATTAAGTGCAACAGAGACTGTCATGTCAGAGTGGGGCTATTAAGAGCGACAGAGACTGCCATGCCAGAGTGGGGCTATCAAGTGCGACAGAGACTGCCATGCCAGAGTGGGGCTATTAAGTGCGACAGAGACTGCCATGCCAGAGTGGGGCTATTAAGTGCGACAGAGATTCTCATGCCAGAGTGGGCTATCAAGTGCGGCAGAGACTGCCATGCTAGAGTGGGGCTATTAAGTGCGACAGAGATTCTCATGCCAGAGTGGGCTATCAAGTTCGAGAGAGACTGCCATGCCAGAGTGGGGCTATTAAATGCGACAGAGATTCTCATGCCAGAGTGGGATATCAAGTGCGAGAGAGACTGCCATGCCAGAGTGGGGCTATTAAGTGGGGCAGAGACTGTCATGCCAGAGTGGGGATATTAAGTGCGGCAGAGACTGTCATGCAAGAGTGGGGATATTAAGTGGGGCAGAGACTGCCATGCCAGAGTGGGGCTATTAAGTGGGACAGAGACTGCCATGCCAGAGTGGGGCTATTAAGTGGGGCAGAGACTGCCACGCCAGATTGGGGCTATTAAGTGGGGCAGAGACTGTCATGCCAGAGTGGAGCTATCAAGAGCGACAGAGACTGCCATGCCAGAGTGGGGCTATTAAGTGTGGCAGAGACTGCCATGCCAGAGTGGGGCTATTAAGTGCAACAGAGACTGTCATGGCAGAGTGGGGCTATTAAGAGCGACAGAGACTGCCATGCCAGAGTGGGGCTATCAATTGCGACAGAGACTGCCATGCCAGAGTGGGGCTATTAAGTGCGACAGAGACTGCCATGCCAGAGCGGGGCTATTAAGTGCAACAGAGACTGTCATGGCTGAGTGGGGCTATTAAGAGCGACAGAGACTGCTATGGCAGAGTGGGGCTATCAAGTGCGACAGAGACTGCCATGCCAGAGTGGGGCTATTAAATGGGGCAGAGACTGTCATGCCAGAGTGGGGCTATCAATTGCGACAGAGACTGCCGTGCCAGAGTGGGGCTATTAAGAGTGGCAGAGACTGCCATGCCAGAGTGGGGCTATTAAGTGCGACAGAGACTGCCATGCCAGAGAGGGGCTATTAAGTGCGACAGAGACTGCCATGCCATAGTGGGGCTATTAATTGCGACAGAGACTGCTATGCCAGATTGGGGTTATTAAGTGCGACAGAGACTGCCATGTCGGAGTTGGACTATTAAGTGCGACAGAGACTGCCATGCCAGAGTGGGGCTATTAAGTGCAACAGAGACTGTCATGGCTGAGTGGGGCTATTAAGAGCGACAGAGACTGCTATGCCAGAGTGGGGCTATCAAGTGCGACAGAGACTGCCTTGCCAGAGTGGGGCTATTAAATGGGGCAGAGACTGTCATGCCAGAGTGGGGCTATCAAGTGCGACAGAGACTGCCGTGCCAGAGTGGGGCTATTAAGAGTGGCAGAGACTGCCATGCCAGAGTGGGGCTATTAAGTGCGACAGAGACTGCCATGCCAGAGAGGGGCTATTAAGTGCGACAGAGACTGCCATGCCATAGTGGGGCTATTAATTGCGACACAGACTGCTATGCCAGATTGGGGCTATTAAGTGCGACAGAGACTGCCATGTCGGAGTTGGGCTATTAAGTGCGACAGAGACTGCCATGCCAGAGTGGGGCTATTAAGAGCGACAGAGACTGCCATGCCAGAGTGGGGCTATTAAGTGCGACAGAGACTGCCATGCCAGAGTGGGGCTATTAAGTGGGACAGAGACTGCCATGCCAGAGTTGGGCTATTAAGAGGGGCAGAGACTGCCACGCCAGATTGGGGCTATTAAGTGGGGCAGAGACTGTCATGCCAGAGTGGAGCTATCAAGTGCGACAGAGACTGCCCTGCCAGAGTGGGTCTATTAAGTGTGGCAGAGACTGCCATGCCAGAGTGGGGCTATTAAGTGCAACAGAGACTGTCATGTCAGAGTGGGGCTATTAAGAGCGACAGAGACTGCCATGCCAGAGTGGGGCTATCAAGTGCGGCAGAGACTGCCATGCCAGAGTGGGGCTATTAAGTGCGACAGAGACTGCCATGCCAGAGAGGGGCTATTAAGTGCGACAGAGACTGCCATGCCATAGTGGGGCTATTAATTGCGACAGAGACTGCTATGCCAGATTGGGGCTATTAAGTGCGACAGAGACTGCCATGTCGGAGTTGGGCTATTAAGTGCGACAGAGACTGCCATGCCATAGTGGGGCTATTAATTGCGACAGACACTGCTATGCCAGATTGGGGCTATTAAGTGCGACAGAGACTGCCATGTCGGAGTTGGACTATTAAGTGCGACAGAGACTGCCATGCCAGAGTGGGGCTATTAAGTGCGACAGAGACTGCCATGCCAGAGAGGGGCTATTAAGTGCGACAGAGACTGCCATGCCATAGTGGGGCTATTAATTGCGACAGACACTGCTATGCCAGATTGGGGCTATTAAGTGCGACAGAGACTGCCATGCCAGAGTGGGGCTATTAAGTGCGACAGAGACTGCCATGCCAGAGTGGGGCTATTAAGTGGGACAGAGACTGCCATGCCAGAGTTGGGCTATTAAGTGGGGCAGAGACTGCCACGCCAGATTGGGGCTATTAAGTGGGGCAGAGACTGTCATGCCAGAGTGGAGCTATCAAGTGCGACAGAGACTGCCCTGCCAGAGTGGGTCTATTAAGTGTGGCAGAGACTGCCATGCCAGAGTGGGGCTATTAAGTGCAACAGAGACTGTCATGTCAGAGTGGGGCTATTAAGAGCGACAGAGACTGCCATGCCAGAGTGGGGCTATCAAGTGCGACAGAGACTGCCATGCCAGAGTGGGGCTATTAAGTGCGACAGAGACTGCCATTCCAGAGTGGGGCTATTAAGTGCGACAGAGATTCTCATGCCAGAGTGGGCTATCAAGTGCGGCAGAGACTGCCATGCTAGAGTGGGGCTATTAAGTGCGACAGAGATTCTCATGCCAGAGTGGGCTATAAAGTGCGACAGAGACTGCCATGCCAGAGTGGGGCTATTAAGTGCGACAGAGATTCTCATGCCAGAGTGGGCTATCAAGTGCGACAGAGACTGCCATGCCAGAGTGGGGCTATTAAGTGCGACAGAGATTCTCATGCCAGAGTGGGCTATCAAGTGGGACAGAGACTGCCATGCCAGAGTTGGACTATTAAGTGCGACAGAGACTGCCATGCCAGAGTGGGGCTATCAAGTGCGGCAGAGACTGGCATGCCATAGTGGGGCTATTAAGTGCGACAGAGATTCTCATGCCAGAGTGGGCTATCAAATGCGGCAGAGACTGCCATGCCATAGTGGGGCTATTAAGTGCGACAGAGATTCTCATGCCAGAGTGGGCTATCAAGTGCGGCAGAGACTGCCATGCCAGAGTGGGGCTATTAAGTGCGACAGAGACTGCCATGCCAGAGTGGGGCTATCAAGTGCGGCAGAGACTGCCATGCCAGAGTGGGGCTATTAAGTGCGACAGAGACTGCCATGCCATAGTGGGTCTATTAATTGCGACAGAGACTGCCATGCCAGAGTGGGGCTATTAAGTGCGACAGAGATTCTCATGCCAGAGTGGGCTATCAAGTGCGGCAGAGACTGCCATGCTAGAGTGGGGCTATTAAGTGCGACAGAGATTCTCATGCCAGAGTGGGCTATCAAGTGCGACAGAGACTGCCATGCCAGAGTGGGGCTATTAAGTGCGACAGAGATTCTCATGCCAGAGTGGGCTATTAAGTGCGACAGAGACTGCCATGCCAGAGTGGGGCTATTAAGTGCGACAGAGACTGCCATGCCAGAGTGGGGCTATTAAGTGGGACAGAGACTGCCATGCCAGAGTTGGGCTATTAAGTGGGGCAGAGACTGCCACGCCAGATTGGGGCTATTAAGTGGGGCAGAGACTGTCATGCCAGAGTGGAGCTATCAAGTGCGACAGAGACTGCCCTGCCAGAGTGGGTCTATTAAGTGTGGCAGAGACTGCCATGCCAGAGTGGGGCTATTAAGTGCAACAGAGACTGTCATGTCAGAGTGGGGCTATTAAGAGCGACAGAGACTGCCATGCCAGAGTGGGGCTATCAAGTGCGACAGAGACTGCCATGCCAGAGTGGGGCTATTAAGTGCGACAGAGACTGCCATTCCAGAGTGGGGCTATTAAGTGCGACAGAGATTCTCATGCCAGAGTGGGCTATCAAGTGCGGCAGAGACTGCCATGCTAGAGTGGGGCTATTAAGTGCGACAGAGATTCTCATGCCAGAGTGGGCTATAAAGTGCGACAGAGACTGCCATGCCAGAGTGGGGCTATTAAGTGCGACAGAGATTCTCATGCCAGAGTGGGCTATCAAGTGCGACAGAGACTGCCATGCCAGAGTGGGGCTATTAAGTGCGACAGAGATTCTCATGCCAGAGTGGGCTATCAAGTGGGACAGAGACTGCCATGCCAGAGTTGGACTATTAAGTGCGACAGAGACTGCCATGCCAGAGTGGGGCTATCAAGTGCGGCAGAGACTGCCATGCCATAGTGGGGCTATTAAGTGCGACAGAGATTCTCATGCCAGAGTGGGCTATCAAATGCGGCAGAGACTGCCATGCCATAGTGGGGCTATTAAGTGCGACAGAGATTCTCATGCCAGAGTGGGCTATAAAGTGCGGCAGAGACTGCCATGCCAGAGTGGGGCTATTAAGTGCGACAGAGACTGCCATGCCAGAGTGGGGCTATCAAGTGCGGCAGAGACTGCCATGCCAGAGTGGGGCTATTAAGTGCGACAGAGACTGCCATGCCATAGTGGGTCTATTAATTGCGACAGAGACTGCCATGCCAGAGTGGGGCTATTAAGTGCGACAGAGATTCTCATGCCAGAGTGGGCTATCAAGTGCGGCAGAGACTGCCATGCTAGAGTGGGGCTATTAAGTGCGACAGAGATTCTCATGCCAGAGTGGGCTATCAAGTGCGACAGAGACTGCCATGCCAGAGTGGGGCTATTAAGTGCGACAGAGATTCTCATGCCAGAGTGGGCTATCAAGTGCGACAGAGACTGCTATGCCAGAGTGGGGCTATTAAGTGCGACAGAGATTCTCATGCCAGAGTGGGCTATCAAGTGCGACAGAGACTGCCATGCCAGAGTTGGGCTATTAAGTGCGACAGAGACTGCCATGCCAGAGTGGGGCTATCAAGTGCGGCAGAGACTGCCATGCCATAGTGGGGCTATTAAGTGCGACAGAGATTCTCATGCCAGAGTGGGCTATCAAGTGCGGCAGAGACTGCCATGCCATAGTGGGGCTATTAAGTGCGACAGAGATTCTCATGCCAGAGTGGGCTATCAAGTGCGGCAGAGACTGCCATGCCAGAGTGGGGCTATTAAGTGCGACAGAGACTGCCATGCCAGAGTGGGGCTATCAAGTGCGGCAGAGACTGCCATGCCAGAGTGGGGCTATTAAGTGCGACAGAGACTGCCATGCCATAGTGGGTCTATTAATTGCGACAGAGACTGCCATGCCAGAGTGGGGCTATTAAGTGCGACAGAGACTGCCATGCCATAGTGGGGCTATTAATTGCGACAGAGACTGCCATGCCAGAGTGGGGCTATCAAGTGCGACAGAGAATGCCATGCCAGAGTGGGGCTATTAAGTGCGACAGAGACTGCCATGCCAGAGTGGGGCTATCAATTGCGGCAGAGACTGCAATGCCAGAGTGGGGCTATTAAGTGCGACAGAGACTGCCATGCCATAGTGGGGCTATTAATTGGGACATAGACTGCCATGCCAGAGTGGGGCTATTAAGTGCGACAGAGACTGCCATGCCATAGTTGGGCTATTATTTGCGACAGAGACTGCTATGCCAGATTGTGGCTATTAAGTGCGACAGAGACTGCCATGTCGGAGTTGGGCTATTAAGTGCGACAGAGGCTGCCATGCCAGAGTGGGGCTATTAAGTGGGGCAGAGACTGCCACACCAGATTGGGGCTATTAAGTGGGGCAGAGACTGTCATGCCAGAGTGGAGCTATCAAGTGCGACAGAGACTGCCATGCCAGAGTGGGTCTATTAAGTGTGGCAGAGACTGCCATGCCAGAGTGGGGCTATTAAGTGCAACAGAGACTGTCATGTCAGAGTGGGGCTATTAAGAGCGACAGAGACTGCCATGCCAGAGTGGGGCTATCAAGTGCGACAGAGACTGCCATGCCAGAGTGGGGCTATTAAGTGCGACAGAGAATGCCATTCCAGAGTGGGGCTATTAAGTGCGACAGAGATTCTCATGCCAGAGTGGGCTATCAAGTGCGGCAGAGACTGCCATGCTAGAGTGGGGCTATTAAGTGCGACAGAGATTCTCATGCCAGAGTGGGCTATCAAGTGCGACAGAGACTGCCATGCCAGAGTGGGGCTATTAAGTGCGACAGAGATTCTCATGCCAGAGTGGGCTATCAAGTGCGACAGAGACTGCCATGCCAGAGTGGGGCTATTAAGTGCGACAGAGATTCTCATGCCAGAGTGGGCTATCAAGTGCGACAGAGACTGCCATGCCAGAGTTGGACTATTAAGTGCGACAGAGACTGCCATGCCAGAGTGGGGCTATCAAGTGCGGCAGAGACTGCCATGCCATAGTGGGGCTATTAAGTGCGACAAAGATTCTCATGCCAGAGTGGGCTATCAAGTGCGGCAGAGACTGCCATGCCATAGTGGGGCTATTAAGTGCGACAGAGATTCTCATGCCAGAGTGGGCTATCAAGTGCGGCAGAGACTGCCATGCCAGAGTGGGGCTATTAAGTGCGACAGAGACTGCCATGCCAGAGTGGGGCTATCAAGTGCGGCAGAGACTGCCATGCCAGAGTGGGGCTATTAAGTGCGAAAGAGACTGCCATGCCATAGTGGGTCTATTAATTGCGACAGAGACTGCCATGCCAGAGTGGGGCTATTAAGTGCGACAGAGATTCTCATGCCAGAGTGGGCTATCAAGTGCGGCAGAGACTGCCATGCTAGAGTGGGGCTATTAAGTGCGACAGAGATTCTCATGCCAGAGTTGGCTATCAAGTGCGACAGAGACTGCCATGCCAGAGTGGGGCTATTAAGTGCGACAGAGATTCTCATGCCAGAGTGGGCTATCAAGTGCGACAGAGACTGCTATGCCAGAGTGGGGCTATTAAGTGCGACAGAGATTCTCATGCCAGAGTGGGCTATCAAGTGCGACAGAGACTGCCATGCCAGAGTTGGGCTATTAAGTGCGACAGAGACTGCCATGCCAGAGTGGGGCTATCAAGTGCGGCAGAGACTGCCATGCCATAGTGGGGCTATTAAGTGCGACAGAGATTCTCATGCCAGAGTGGGCTATCAAGTGCGGCAGAGACTGCCATGCCATAGTGGGGCTATTAAGTGCGACAGAGATTATCATGCCAGAGTGGGCTATCAAGTGCGGCAGAGACTGCTATGCCAGAGTGGGGCTATTAAGTGCGACAGAGACTGCCATGCCAGAGTGGGGCTATCAAGTGCGGCAGAGACTGCCATGCCATAGTGGGGCTATTAATTGGGACAGAGACTGCCATGCCAGAGTGGGGCTGTTAAGTGCGACAGAGACTGCCATGCCATAGTTGGGCTATTATTTGCGACAGAGACTGCTATGCCAGATTGGGGCTATTAAGTGCGACAGAGACTGCCATGTCGGAGTTGGGCTATTAAGTGCGACAGAGGCTGCCATGCCATAGTGGGGCTATTAAGTGCGACAGAGATTCTCATGCCAGAGTGGGCTATCAAGTGCGGCAGAGACTGCCATGCCATAGTGGGGTTATTAAGTGCGACAGAGATTCTCATGCCAGAGTGGGCTATCAAGTGCGGCAGAGACTGCCATGCCAGAGTGGGGCTATTAAGTGCGACAGAGATTCTCATGCCAGAGTGGGCTATCAAGTGCGACAGAGACTGCCATGCCAGAGTGGGGCTATTAAGTGGGACAGAGACTGCCATGCCAGAGTTGGGCTATTAAGAGGGGCAGAGACTGCCACGCCAGATTGGGGCTATTAAGTGGGGCAGAGACTGTCATGCCAGAGTGGAGCTATCAAGTGCGACAGAGACTGCCCTGCCAGAGTGGGTCTATTAAGTGTGGCAGAGACTGCCATGCCAGAGTGGGGCTATTAAGTGCAACAGAGACTGTCATGTCAGAGTGGGGCTATTAAGAGCGACAGAGACTGCCATGCCAGAGTGGGGCTATCAAGTGCGACAGAGACTGCCATGCCAGAGTGGGGCTATTAAATGGGGCAGAGACTGTCATGCCAGAGTGGGGCTATCAAGTGCGACAGAGACTGCCGTGCCAGAGTGGGGCTATTAAGTGTGGCAGAGACTGCCATGCCAGAGTGGGGCTATTAAGTGCGACAGAGACTGCCATGCCAGAGAGGGGCTATTAAGTGCGACAGAGACTGCCATGCCATAGTGGGGCTATTAATTGCGACAGACACTGCTATGCCAGATTGGGGCTATTAAGTGCGACAGAGACTGCCATGTCGGAGTTGGACTATTAAGTGCGACAGAGACTGCCATGCCAGAGTGGGGCTATTAAGTGCGACAGAGACTGCCATGCCAGTTAGGGGCTATTAAGTGCGACAGAGACTGCCATGCCATAGTGGGGCTATTAATTGCGACAGACACTGCTATGCCAGATTGGGGCTATTAAGTGCGACAGAGACTGCCATGCCAGAGTGGGGCTATTAAGTGCGACAGAGACTGCCATGCCAGAGTGGGGCTATTAAGTGGGACAGAGACTGCCATGCCAGAGTTGGGCTATTAAGTGGAACAGAGACTGCCACGCCAGATTGGGGCTATTAAGTGGGGCAGAGACTGTCATGCCAGAGTGGAGCTATCAAGTGCGACAGAGACTGCCCTGCCAGAGTGGGTCTATTAAGTGTGGCAGAGACTGCCATGCCAGAGTGGGGCTATTAAGTGCAACAGAGACTGTCATGTCAGAGTGGGGCTATTAAGAGCGACAGAGACTGCCATGCCAGAGAGGGGCTATTAAGTGCGACAGAGACTGCCATGCCATAGTGGGGCTATTAATTGCGACAGACACTGCTATGCCAGATTGGGGCTATTAAGTGCGACAGAGACTGCCATGTCGGAGTTGGACTATTAAGTGCGACAGAGACTGCCATGCCAGAGTGGGGCTATTAAGTGCGACAGAGACTGCCATGCCAGTTAGGGGCTATTAAGTGCGACAGAGACTGCCATGCCATAGTGGGGCTATTAATTGCGACAGACACTGCTATGCCAGATTGGGGCTATTAAGTGCGACAGAGACTGCCATGCCAGAGTGGGGCTATTAAGTGCGACAGAGACTGCCATGCCAGAGTGGGGCTATTAAGTGGGACAGAGACTGCCATGCCAGAGTTGGGCTATTAAGTGGAACAGAGACTGCCACGCCAGATTGGGGCTATTAAGTGGGGCAGAGACTGTCATGCCAGAGTGGAGCTATCAAGTGCGACAGAGACTGCCCTGCCAGAGTGGGTCTATTAAGTGTGGCAGAGACTGCCATGCCAGAGTGGGGCTATTAAGTGCAACAGAGACTGTCATGTCAGAGTGGGGCTATTAAGAGCGACAGAGACTGCCATGCCAGAGTGGGGCTATCAAGTGCGACAGAGATTGCCATGCCAGAGTGGGGCTATTAAGTGCGACAGAGACTGCCATTCCAGAGTGGGGCTATTAAGTGCGACAGAGATTCTCATGCCAGAGTGGGCTATCAAGTGCGGCAGAGACTGCCATGCTAGAGTGGGGCTATTAAGTGCGACAGAGATTCTCATGCCAGAGTGGGCTATCAAGTGCGACAGAGACTGCCATGCCAGTGTGGGGCTATTAAGTGCGACAGAGATTCTCATGCCAGAGTGGGCTATCAAATGCGGCAGAGACTGCCATGCCATAGTGGGGCTATTAAGTGCGACAGAGATTCTCATGCCAGAGTGGGCTATCAAGTGCGGCAGAGACTGCCATGCCAGAGTGGGGCTATTAAGTGCGACAGAGACTGCCATGCCAGAGTGGGGCTATCAAGTGCGGCAGAGACTGCCATGCCAGAGTGGGGCTATTAAGTGCGACAGAGACTGCCATGCCATAGTGGGTCTATTAATTGCGACAGAGACTGCCATGCCAGAGTGGGCTATTAAGTGCGACAGAGATTCTCATGCCAGAGTGGGCTATCAAGTGCGGCAGAGACTGCCATGCTAGAGTGGGGCTATTAAGTGCGACAGAGATTCTCATGCCAGAGTGGGCTATCAAGTGCGACAGAGACTGCCATGCCAGAGTGGGGCTATTAAGTGCGACAGAGATTCTCATGCCAGAGTGGTCTATCAAGTGCGACAGAGACTGCTATGCCAGAGTGGGGCTATTAAGTGCGACAGAGATTCTCATGCCAGAGTGGGCTATCAAGTGCGACAGAGACTGCCATGCCAGAGTTGGGCTATTAAGTGCGACAGAGACTGCCATGCCAGAGTGGGGCTATCAAGTGCGGCAGAGACTGCCATGCCATAGTGGGGCTATTAAGTGCGACAGAGATTCTCATGCCAGAGTGGCCTATCAAGTGCGGCAGAGACTGCCATGCCATAGTGGGGCTATTAAGTGCGACAGAGATTCTCATGCCAGAGTGGGCTATCAAGTGCGGCAGAGACTGCCATGCCAGAGTGGGGCTATTAAGTGCGACAGAGACTGCCATGCCAGAGTGGGGCTATCAAGTGCGGCAGAGACTGCGATGCCAGAGTGGGGCTATTAAGTGCGACCGAGACTGCCATGCCATAGTGGGTCTATTAATTGCGACAGAGACTGCCATGCCAGAGTGGGGCTATTAAGTGCGACAGAGACTGCCATGCCATAGTGGGGCTATTAATTGCGACAGAGACTGCCATGCCAGAGTGGGGCTATCAAGTGCGACAGAGAATGCCATGCCAGAGTGGGGCTATTAAGTGCGACAGAGACTGCCATGCCAGAGTGGGGCTATCAATTGCGGCAGAGACTGCAATGCCAGAGTGGGGCTATTAAGTGCGACAGAGACTGCCATGCCATAGTGGGGCTATTAATTGGGACAGAGACTGCCATGCCAGAGTGGAGCTATTAAGTGCGACAGAGACTGCCATGCCATAGTGGGGCTATTAATTGCGACAGGGACTGCCATGCCAGAGTGGGGCTATCAAGTGCGACAGAGACTGCCATGCCAGAGTGGGGCTATTAAGTGCGACAGAGACTGCCATGCCAGAGTGGGGCTATCAATTGCGGCAGAGACTGCAATGCCAGAGTGGGGCTATTAAGTGCGACAGAGACTGCCATGCCATAGTGGGGCTATTAATTGGGACAGAGACTGCCATGCCAGAGTGGGGCTATTAAGTGCGACAGAGACTGCCATGTCGGAGTTGGGCTATTAAGTGCGACAGAGGCTGCCATGCCAGAGTGGGGTTATTAAGTGCGGCAGAGACTGCCATGCCAGAGTGGGGCTATTAAGTGCGACAGAGACTGCCATGTCAGAGTTGGGCTATTAAGTGCGACAGAGACTGCCATACCAGAGTGGGGCTATTAAGTGCGACAGAGACTGTCATGCCAGAGTGGGGCTATTAAGTGAGACAGAGACTGCCATGGCAGAGTGGGGCTATTAAGTGGGACAGAGACTGCTATGCCAGAGTGGGGCTATTAAGTGGGGCAGAGACTGTCATGCCAGAGTGGGGATATTAAGTGCGGCAGAGACTGTCATGCCAGAGTGGGGATATTAAGTGGGGCAGAGACTGCCATGCCAGAGTCGGGCTATTAAGTGGGACAGAGACTGCCATTCCAGAGTGGGGCTATTATGTGCGACAGAGATTCTCATGCCAGAGTGGGCTATCAAGTGCGACAGAGACTGCCATGCCAGAGTTGGGCTATTAAGTGCGACAGAGACTGCCATGCCAGAGTGGGGCTATCAAGTGCGGCAGAGACTGTCATGCCATAGTGGGGCTATTAAGTGCGACAGAGATTCTCATGCCAGAGTGGGCTATCAAGTGCGGCAGAGACTGCCATGCCATAGTGGGGCTATTAAGTGCGACAGAGATTCTCATGCCAGAGTGGGCTATCAAGTGCGGCAGAGACTGCCATGCCAGAGTGGGGCTATTAAGTGCGACAGAGACTGCCATGCCAGAGTGGGGCTATCAAGTGCGGCAGAGACTGCCATGCCAAAGTGGGGCTATTAAGTGCGACAGAGACTGCCATGCCATAGTGGGTCTATTAATTGCGACAGAGACTGCCATGCCAGAGTGGGGCTATTAAGTACGACAGAGACTGCCATGCCATAGTGGGGCTATTAATTGCGACAGAGACTGCCATGCCAGAGTGGGGCTATCAAGTGCGACAGAGACTGCCATGCCAGAGTGGGGCTATTAAGTGCGACAGAGACTGCCATTGCAGAGTGGGGCTATCAATTGCGGCAGAGACTGCAATGCCAGAGTGGGGCTATTAAGTGCGACAGAGACTGCCATGCCATAGTGGGGCTATTAATTGGGACAGAGACTGCCATGCCAGAGTGGGGCTATTAAGTGCGACAGAGACTGCCATGCCATAGTGGGGCTATTAATTGCGACAGGGACTGCCATGCCAGAGTGGGGCTATCAAGTGCGACAGAGACTGCCATGCCAGAGTGGGGCTATTAAGTGCGACAGAGACTGCCATGCCAGAGTGGGGCTATCAATTGCGGCAGAGACTGCAATGCCAGAGTGGGGCTATTAAGTGCGACAGAGACTGCCATGCCATAGTGGGGCTATTAATTGGGACAGAGACTGCCATGCCAGAGTGGGGCTATTAAGTGCGACAGAGACTGCCATGCCATAGTTGGGCTATTATTTGCGACAGAGACTGCTATGCCAGATTTGGGCTATTAAGTGCGACAGAGACTGCCATGTCGGAGTTGGGCTATTAAGTGCGACAGAGGCTGCCATGCCAGAGTGGGGCTATTAAGTGCGGCAGAGACTGCCATGCCAGAGTGGGGCTATTAAGTGCGACAGAGACTGCCATGTCAGAGTTGGGCTATTAAGTGCGACAGAGACTGCCATGCCAGAGTGGGGCTATTAAGTGCGACAGAGACTGTCATGCCAGAGTGGGGCTATTAAGTGCGACAGAGACTGCCATGGCAGAGTGGGGCTATTAAGTGGGACAGAGACTGCTATGCCAGAGTGGGGCTATTAAGTGGGGCAGAGACTGTCATGCCAGAGTGGGGATATTAAGTGCGGCAGAGACTGTCATGCCAGAGTGGGGATATTAAGTGGGGCAGAGACTGCCATGCCAGAGTCGGGCTATTAAGTGGGACAGAGACTGCCATTCCAGAGTGGGGCTATTAAGTGCGACAGAGATTCTCATGCCAGAGTGGGCTATCAAGTGCGACAGAGACTGCCATGCCAGAGTTGGGCTATTAAGTGCGACAGAGACTGCCATGCCAGAGTGGGGCTATCAAGTGCGGCAGAGACTGCCATGCCATAGTGGGGCTATTAATTGCGACAGAGATTCTCATGCCAGAGTGGGCTATCAAGTGCGGCAGAGACTGCCATGCCATAGTGGGGCTATTAAGTGCGACAGAGATTCTCATGCCAGAGTGGGCTATCAAGTGCGGCAGAGACTGCCATGCCAGAGTGGGGCTATTAAGTGCGACAGAGACTGCCATGCCAGAGTGGGGCTATCAAGTGCGGCAGAGACTGCCATGCCAAAGTGGGGCTATTAAGTGCGACAGAGACTGCCATGCCATAGTGGGTCTATTAATTGCGACAGAGACTGCCATGCCAGAGTGGGGCTATTAAGTGCGACAGAGACTGCCATGCCATAGTGGGGCTATTAATTGCGACAGAGACTGCCATGCCAGAGTGGGGCTATCAAGTGCGACAGAGACTGCCATGCCAGAGTGGGGCTATTAAGTGCGACAGAGACTGCCATGCCAGAGTGGGGCTATCAATTGCGGCAGAGACTGCAATGCCAGAGTGGGGCTATTAATTGGGACAGAGACTGCCATGCCAGAGTGGGGCTATTAAGTGCGACAGAGACTGCCATGCCATAGTTGGGCTATTATTTGCGACAGAGACTGCTATGCCAGATTGGGGCTATTAAGTGCGACAGAGACTGCCATGTCGGAGTTGGGCTATTAAGTGCGACAGAGGCTGCCATGCCAGAGTGGGGCTATTAAGTGCGGCAGAGAATGCCATGCCAGAGTGGGGCTATTAAGTGCGACAGAGACTGCCATGTCAGAGTTGGGCTATTAAGTGCGACAGAGACTGCCATGCCAGAGTGGGGCTATTAAGTGCGACAGAGACTGTCATGCCAGAGTGGGGCTATTAAGTGCGACAGAGACTGCCATGGCAGAGTGGGGCTATTAAGTGGGACAGAGACTGCCATGCCAGAGTTGGGCTATTAAGTGGGGCAGAGACTGTCATGCCAGAGTGGGGATATTAAGTGCGGCAGAGACGGTCATGCCAGAGTGGGGATATTAAGTGGGGCAGAGACTGCAATGCCAGAGTCGGGCTATTAAGTGGGACAGAGACTGCCATGCCAGAGTGGGGCTATTAAGTGGAGCAGAGACTGTCATGCCAGAGTGGAGCTATTAAGTGCGGCAGAGACTGTCATGCCAGAGTGGGGATATTAAGTGCAACAGAGACTGTTATGGCAGAGTGGGGCTATTAAGAGCGACAGAGACTGCCATGCCAGAGTGGGGCTATTAAGTGCGACAGAGACTGCCATGCCAGAGTGGGGCTATTAAGTGGGACAGAGACTGCCATGCCAGAGTGGGGCTATTAAGTGGGGCAGAGACTGTCATGCCAGAGTGGAGCTATCAAGTGCGAAAGAGACTGCCATGCCAGAGTGGGGCTATTAAGTGTGGCAGAGACTGCCATGCCAGAGTGGGGCTATTAAGTGCAAAAGAGACTGTCATGGCAGAGTGGGGCTATTAAGAGCGACAGAGACTGCCATGCCAGAGTGGGGCTATCAAGTGCGACAGAGACTGCAATGCCAGAGGGGGGCTATTAAGTGCGACAGAGACTGCCATGCCAGAGTGGGGCTATTAAGTGCAACAGAGACTGTCATGGCAGAGTGGAGCTATTAAGAGCGACAGAGACTGCCATGCCAGAGTGGGGCTATCAAGTGCGACAGAGACAGCCATGCCAGAGTGGGGCTATTAAATGGAGCAGAGACTGTCATGCCAGAGTGGGGCTATCAAGTGCGACAGAGACTGCCATGCCAGAGTGGGGCTATTAAGTGTGGCAGAGACTGCCATGCCAGAGTGGGGCTATTAAGTGCGACAGAGACTGCCATGCCAGAGTGGGGCTATTAAGTGCGACAGAGACTGCCATGCCATAGTGGGGCTATTAATTGCGACAGAGACTGCTATGCCAGATTGGGGCTATTAAGTGCGACAGAGACTGCCATGTCGGAGTTGGGCTATTAAGTGCGACAGAGACTGCCATGCCAGAGTGGGGCTATTAAGTGCGGCAGAGACTGTCATGCCAGAGTGGGGCTATTAAGTGCGACAGAGAATGCTATGCCAGATTGGGGCTATTAAGTGCGACAGAGACTGCCATGTCGGAGTTGGGCTATTAAGTGCGACAGAGACTGCCATGCCAGTGTGGGGCTATTAAGTGCGGCAGAGACTGTAATGCCAGAGTGGGGCTATTAAGTGCGACAGAGACTGCCATGTCAGAGTTGGGCTATTAAGTGCGACAGAGACTGCCATGCCAGAGTGGGGCTATTAAGTGCGACAGAGACTGTCATGCCAGAGTGGGGCTATTAAGTGCGACAGTGACTGCCATGGCAGAGTGGGGATATTAAGTGCAACAGAGACTGTCATGGCAGAGTGGGGCTATTAAGAGCGACAGAGACTGCCATGCCAGAGTGGGGCTATTAAGTGCGACAGAGACTGCCATGCCAGAGTGGGGCTATTAAGTGGGACAGAGACTGCCATGCCAGAGTGGGGCTATTAAGTGGGGCAGAGACTGCCAAGCCAGATTGGGGCTATTAAGTGGGGCAGAGACTGTCATGCCGGAGTGGGGCTATCAAGTGCGACAGAGACTGCCATGCCAGAGTGAGGCTATTAAGTGTGGCAGAGACTGCCATGCCAGAGTGGGGCTATTAAGTGCAACAGAGACTGTCATGGCAGAGTGGGGCTATTAAGTGCGACAGAGACTGACATGGCAGAGTGGGGCTATTAAGTGCGACAGAGACTGCCATGCCAAAGTGGGGCTATTAAGTGCGACAGAGACTGCCATGGCAGAGTGGGGCTATTAAGTGCGACAGAGACTGTTATAGCAGAGTGGGGCTATTAAGTGCGACAGAGACTGACATGGCAGAGTGGGGCTATTAAGTGCGACAGAGACTGCCATGCCAGAGTGGGGCTTTTAAGTGCGACAGAGACTGCAATGCCAGAGTGGGGCTATTAAGTGCGACAGAGACTGCCATGGCAGAGTGGGGCTATTAAGTGGGACAGAGACTGCCATGCCAGAGTGGGGCTATTAAGTGGGGCAGAGACTGTCATGCCAGAGTGGGGATATTAAGTGCGGCAGAGACGGTCATGCCAGAGTGGGGATATTAAGTGGGGCAGAGACTGCCATGCCAGAGTCGGGCTATTAAGTGGGACAGAGACTTCCATGCCAGAGTGGGGCTATTAAGTGGGGCAGAGACTGTCATGCCAGAGTGGAGCTATTAAGTGCGGCAGAGACTGTCATGCCAGAGTGGGGATATTAAGTGCAACAGAGACTGTTATTGCAGAGTGGGGCTATTAAGAGCGACAGAGACTGCCATGCCAGAGTGGGGCTATTAAGTGCGACAGAGACTGCCATGCCAGAGTGGGGCTATTAAGTGGGACAGAGACTGCCATGCCAGTGTGGGGCTATTAAGTGGGGCAGAGACTGTCATGCCAGAGTGGAGCTATCAAGTGCGAAAGAGACTGCCATGCCAGAGTGGGGCTATTAAGTGTGGCAGAGACTGCCATGCCAGAGTGGGGCTATTAAGTGCAACAGAGACTGTCATGGCAGAGTGGGGCTATTAAGAGCGACAGAGACTGCCATGCCAGAGTGGGGCTATCAAGTGCGACAGAGACTGCCATGCCAGAGTGGGGCTATTAAGTGCGACAGAGACTGCCATGCCAGAGTGGGGCTATTAAGTGCAACAGAGGCTGTCATGGCAGAGTGGGGCTATTAAGAGCGACAGAGACTGCCATGCCAGAGTGGGGCTATCAAGTGCGACAGAGACAGCCATGCCAGAGTGGGGCTATTAAATGGAGCAGAGACTGTCATGCCAGAGTGGGGCTATCAAGTGCGACAGAGACTGCCATGCCAGAGTGGGGCTATTAAGTGTGGCAGAGACTGCCATGCCAGAGTGGGGCTATTAAGTGCGACAGAGACTGCCATGCCAGAGTGGGGCTATTAAGTGCGACAGAGACTGCCATGCCATAGTGGGGCTATTAATTGCGACAGAGACTGCTATGCCAGATTGGGGCTATTAAGTGCGACAGAGACTGCCATGTCGGAGTTGGGCTATTAAGTGCGACAGAGACTGCCATGCCAGAGTGGGGCTATTAAGTGCGGCAGAGACTGTCATGCCAGAGTGGGGCTATTAAGTGCGACAGAGAATGCTATGCCAGATTGGGGCTATTAAGTGCGACAGAGACTGCCATGTCGGAGTTGGGCTATTAAGTGCGACAGAGATTCTCATGCTAGTGTGGGCTATTAAGTGCGACAGAGACTGCCATGGCAGAGTGGGGCTATTAAGTGGGACAGAGACTGCCATGCCAGAGTGGGGCTATCAAGTGCGACAGAGACTGCCATGCCAGAGTGGGGCTATTAAGTGTGGCAGAGACTGCCATGCCAGAGTGGGGCTATTAAGTGCAACAGAGACTGTCATGGCAGAGTGGGGCTATTAAGAGCGACAGAGACTGCCATGCCAGAGTGGGGCTATCAAGTGCGACAGAGACTGCCATGCCAGAGTGGGGCTATTAAGTGCGACAGAGACTGCCATGCCAGAGTGGGGCTATTAAGTGCAACAGAGACTGTCATGGCAGAGTGGGGCTATTAAGAGCGACAGAGACTGCCATGCTAGAGTGGGGCTATCAAGTGCGACAGAGACAGCCATGCCAGAGTGGGGCTATTAAATGGAGCAGAGACTGTCATGCCAGAGTGGGGCTATCAAGTGCGACAGAGACTGCCATGCCAGAGTGGGGCTATTAAGTGTGGCAGAGACTGCCATGCCAGAGTGGGGCTATTAAGTGCGACAGAGACTGCCATGCCAGAGTGGGGCTATTAAGTGCGACAGAGACTGCCATGCCATAGTGGGGCTATTAATTGCGACAGAGACTGCTATGCCAGATTGGGGCTATTAAGTGCGACAGAGACTGCCATGTCGGAGTTGGGCTATTAAGTGCGACAGAGACTGCCATGCCAGAGTGGGGCTATTAAGTGCGGCAGAGACTGTCATGCCAGAGTGGGGCTATTAAGTGCGACAGAGACTGCTATGCCAGATTGGGGCTATTAAGTGCGACAGAGACTGCCATGTCGGAGTTGGGCTATTAAGTGCGACAGAGACTGCCATGCCAGAGTGGGGCTATTAAGTGCGGCAGAGACTGTCATGCCAGAGTGGGGCTATTAAGTGCGACAGAGACTGCCATGTCAGAGTTGGGCTATTAAGTGCGACAGAGACTGCCATGCCAGAGTGGGGCTATTAAGTGCGACAGAGACTGTCATGCCAGAGTGGGGATATTAAGTGCGACAGTGACTGCCATGGCAGAGTGGGGATATTAAGTGCAACAGAGACTGTCATGGCAGAGTGGGGCTATTAAGAGCGACAGAGACTGCCATGCCAGAGTGGGGCTATTAAGTGCGACAGAGACTGCCATGCCAGAGTGGGGCTATTAAGTGGGACAGAGACTGCCATGCCAGAGTGGGGCTATTAAGTGGGGCAGAGACTGCCAAGCCAGATTGGGGCTATTAAGTGGGGCAGAGACTGTCATGCCAGAGAGGGGCTATCAAGTGCGACAGAGACTGCCATGCCAGAGTGAGGCTATTAAGTGTGGCAGAGACTGCCATGCCAGAGTGGGGCTATTAAGTGCAACAGAGACTGTCATGGCAGAGTGGGGCTATTAAGTGCGACAGAGACTGACATGGCCGAGTGGGGTTATTAAGTGCGACAGAGACTGCCATGCCAGAGTGGGGCTATTAAGTGCGACAGAGACTGCCATGGCAGAGTGGGGCTATTAAGTGCGACAGAGATTATCATAGCAGAGTGGGGCTATTAAGTGCGACAGAGACTGACATGGCAGAGTGGGGCTATTAAGTGCGACAGAGACTGCCATGCCAGAGTGGGGCTTTTAAGTGCGACAGAGACTGCAATGCCAGAGTGGGGCTATTAAGTGCGGCAGAGACTGCCATGCCATAGTGGGGCTATTAAGTGCGACAGAGATTCTCATGCTAGTGTGGGCTATCAAGTGCGGCAGAGACTGCCATGCCATAGTGGGGCTATTAAGTGCGACAGAGATTCTCATGCCAGAATGGGCTATCAAGTGCGGCAGAGACAGCCATACCAGAGTGGGGCTATTAAGTGCGACAGAGACTGCCATGCCAGAGTGGGGCTATCAAGTGCGGTAGAGACTGCCATGCCAGAGTGGGGCTATTAAGTGCGACAGAGACTGCCATGCCATAGTGGGTCTATTAATTGCGACAGAGACTGCCATGCCATAGTGGGGCTATTAATTGCGACAGAGACTGCCATGCCAGAGTGGGGCTATCAAGTGCGACAGAGACTGTCATGCCAGAGTGGGGCTATTAAGTGCGACAGAGACTGCCATGCCAGAGTGGGGCTATCAAGTGCGGCAGAGACTGCAATGCCAGAGTGGGGCTATTAAGTGCGACAGAGACTGCCATGCCATAGTGGGGCTATTAATTGGGACAGAGACTGCCATGCCAGAGTGGGGCTATTAAGTGCGACAGAGACTGCCATGCCATAGTGGGGCTATTAATTGCGACAGAGACTGCCATGCCAGAGTGGGGCTATCAAGTGCGACAGAGACTGCCATGCCAGGGTGGGGCTATTAAGTGCGACAGAGACTGCCATGCCAGCGTGGGGCTATCAATTGCGGCAGAGACTGCAATGCCAGAGTGGGGCTATTAAGTGCGACAGAGACTGCCATGCCATAGTGGGGCTATTAATTGGGACACAGACTGCCATGCCAGAGTGGGGCTATTAAGTGCGACAGAGACTGCCATGCCATAGTTGGGCTATTATTTGCGACAGAGACTGCTATGCCAGATTGGGGCTATTAAGTGCGACAGAGACTGTCATGCCAGAGTGGGGATATTAAGTGCGGCAGATACTGTCATGCCAGAGTGGGGATATTAAGTGGGGCAGAGACTGCCTTGCCAGAGTCGGGCTATTAAGTGTGGCAGAGACTGCCATGCCAGAGTGGGGCTATTAAGTGCGACAGAGACTGCCATGCCAGAGTGGGGCTATTAAGTGCGACAGAGACTGCCATGCCATAGTGGGGCTATTAATTGCGACAGAGACTGCTATGCCATATTGGGGCTATTAAGTGCGACAGAGACTGCCATGTCGGAGTTGGGCTATTAAGTGCGACAGAGACTGCCATGCCAGAGTGCGGCTATTAAGTGCGGCAGAGACTGTCATGCCAGAGTGGGGCTATTAAGTGCGACAGAGACTGCTATGCCAGATTGGGGCTATTAAGTGAGACAGAGACTGCCATGTCGGAGTTGGGCTATTAAGTGCGACAGAGGCTGCCATGCCAGAGTGGGGCTATTAAGTGGGGCAAAGACTGTCATGCCAGAGTGGGGATATTAAGTGCGGCAGAGACTGTCATGCCAGAGTGGGGATATTAAGTGGGGCAGAGACTGCCATGCCAGAGTCGGGCTATTAAGTGGGACAGAGACTGCCATGCCAGGGTGGGGCTATTAAGTGGGGCAGAGACTGTCATGCCAGAGTGGGGCTATTAAGTGCGGCAGAGACTGTCATGTCAGAGTGGGGATATTAAGTGGGGCAGAGACTGCCATGCCAGAGTCGGGCTATTAAGTGGGACAGAGACTGCCATTCCAGAGTGGGGCTATTAAGTGCGACAGAGATTCTCATGCCAGAGTGGGCTATCAAGTGCGACAGAGACTGCCATGCCAGAGTTGGGCTATTAAGTGCGACAGAGACTGCCATGCCAGAGTGGGGCTATCAAGTGCGGCAGAGACTGCCATGCCATAGTGGGGCTATTAAGTGCGACAGAGATTCTCATGCCAGAGTGGGCTATCAAGTGCGGCAGAGACTGCCATGCCATAGTGGGGCTATTAATTGCGACAGAGATTCTCATTCCAGAGTGGGCTATCAAGTGCGGCAGAGACTGCCATGCCAGAGTGGGGCTATTAAGTGCGACAGAGACTGCCATGCCAGAGTGGGGCTATCAAGTGCGGCAGAGACTGCCATGCCAAAGTGGGGCTATTAAGTGGGGCAGAGACTGTCATGCCAGAGTGGGGCTATTAAGTGCGGCAGAGACTGTCATGCCAGAGTGGGGATATTAAGTGCAACAGAGACTGTTATGGCAGAGTGGGGCTATTAAGAGCGACAGAGACTGCCATGCCAGAATGGGGCTATTAAGTGCGACAGAGACTGCCATGCCAGAGTGGGGCTATTAAGTGGGACAGAGACTGCCATGCCAGAGTGGGGCTATTAAGTGGGGCAGAGACTGTCATGCCAGAGTGGAGCTATCAAGTGCGACAGAGACTGCCATGCCAGAGTGGGGCTATTAAGTGTGGCAGAGACTGCCATGCCAGAGTGGGGCTATTAAGTGCAACAGAGACTGTCATGGCAGAGTGGGGCTATTAAGAGCGACAGAGACTGCCATGCCAGAGTGGGGCTATTAAGTGCGACAGAGACTGCCATGCCAGAGTGGGGCTATTAAGTGCAACAGAGACTGTCATGGCAGAGTGGGGCTATTAAGAGCGACAGAGACTGCCATGCCAGAGTGGGGCTATCAAGTGCGACAGAGACAGCCATGCCAGAGTGGGGCTATTAAATGGAGCAGAGACTGTCATGCCAGAGTGGGGCTATCAAGTGCGACGGAGACTGCCATGCCAGAGTGGGGCTATTAAGTGTGGCAGAGACTGCCATGCCAGAGTGGGGCTATTAAGTGCGACAGAGACTGCCATGCTAGAGTGGGGCTATTAAGTGCGACAGAGACTGCCATGCCATAGTGGGGCTATTAATTGCGACAGAGACTGCTATGCCAGATTGGGGCTATTAAGTGCGACAGAGACTGCCATTTCGGAGTTGGGCTATTAAGTGCGACAGAGACTGCCATGCCAGAGTGGGGCTATTAAGTGCGGCAGAGACTGTCATGCCAGAGTGGGGCTATTAAGTGCGACAGAGACTGCTATGCCAGATTGGGGCTATTAAGTGAGACAGAGACTGCCATGTCGGAGTTGGGCTATTAAGTGCGACAGAGACTGCCATGCCAGAGTGGGGCTATTAAGTGCGGCAGAGACTGTCATGCCAGAGTGGGGCTATTAAGTGCGACAGAGACTGCCATGTCAGAGTTGGGCTATTAAGAGCGACAGAGACTGCCATGCCAGAGTGGGGCTATTAAGTGCGACAGAGACTGGCATGCAAGAGTGGGGCTATTAAGTGCGACAGTGACTGCCATGGCAGAGTGGGGATATTAAGTGCAACAGAGACTGTCATGGCAGAGTGGGGCTATTAAGAGCGACAGAGACTGCCATGCCAGAGTGGGGCTATTAAGTGCGACAGAGACTGCCATGCCAGAGTGGGGCTATTAAGTGGGACAGAGACTGCCATGCCAGAGTGGGGCTATTAAGTGGGGCAGAGACTGCCAAGCCAGATTGGGGCTATTAAGTGGGGCAGAGACTGTCATGCCAGAGTGGGGCTATCAAGTGCGACAGAGACTGCCATGCCAGAGTGAGGCTATTAAGTGTGGCAGAGACTTCCATGCCAGAGTGGGGCTATTAAGTGCAACAGAGACTGTCATGGCAGAGTGGGGCTATTAAGTGCGACAGAGACTGACATGGCAGAGTGGGGCTATTAAGTGCGACAGAGACTGCCATGCCAGAGTGGGACTATTAAGTGGGGCAGAGACTGTCATGCCAGAGTGGGGCTATTAAGTGCGGCAGAGACTGTCATGCCAGAGTGGGGATATTAAGTGCAACAGAGACTGTCATGCCAGAGTGGGGCTATTAAGTGCGGCAGAGACTGTCATGCCAGAGTGGGGATATTAAGTGCAACAGAGACTGTTATGGCAGAGTGGGGCTATTAAGAGCGACAGAGACTGCCATGCCAGAGTGGGGCTATTAAGTGCGACAGAGACTGCCATGCCAGAGTGGGGCTATTAAGTGGGACAGAGACTGCCATGCCAGAGTGGGGCTATTAAGTGGGGCAGAGACTGCCACGCCAGATTGGGCTATTAAGTGGGGCAGAGACTGTCATGCCAGAGTGGAGCTATCAAGTGCGACAGAGACTGCCATGCCAGAGTGGGGCTATTAAGTGTGGCAGAGACTGCCATGCCAGAGTGGGGCTATTAAGTGCAACAGAGACTGTCATGGCAGAGTGGGGCTATTAAGAGCGACAGAGACTGCCATGCCAGAGTGGGGCTATCAAGTGCGACAGAGACTGCCATGCCAGAGTGGGGCTATTAAGTGCGACAGAGACTGCCACGCCAGAGTGGGGCTATTAAGTGCAACAGAGACTGTCATGGCAGAGTGGGGCTATTAAGAGCGACAGAGACTGCCATGCCAGAATGGGGCTATCAAGTGCGACAGAGACAGCCATGCCAGAGTGGGGCTATTAAATGGAGCAGAGACTGTCATGCCAGAGTGGGGCTATCAAGTGCGACAGAGACTGCCATGCCAGAGTGGGGCTATTAAGTGTGGCAGAGACTGCCATGCCAGAGTGGGGCTATTAAGTGCGACAGAGACTGCCATGCCAGAGTGGGGCTATTAAGTGCGACAGAGACTGCCATGCCATAGTGGGGCTATTAATTGCGACAGAGACTGCTATGCCAGATTGGGGCTATTAAGTGCGACAGAGACTGCCATGTCGGAGTTGGGCTATTAAGTGGGACAGAGACTGCCATGCCAGAGTGGGGCTATTAAGTGCGGCAGAGACTGTCATGCCAGAGTGGGGCTATTAAGTGCGACAGAGACTGCTATGCCAGATTGGGGCTATTAAGTGCGACAGAGACTGCCATGTCGGAGTTGGGCTATTAAGTGCGACAGAGACTGCCATGCCAGAGTGGGGCTATTAAGTGCGGCAGAGACTATCATGGCAGAGTGGGGCTATTAAGTGCGACAGAGACTGCCATGTCAGAGTTGGGCTATTAAGTGCGACAGAGACTGCCATGCCAGAATGGGGCTATTAAGTGCGACAGAGACTGTCATGCCAGAGTGGGGCTATTAAGTGCGACAGAGACTGTCATGCCAGAGTGGGGCTATTAAGTGCGACAGTGACTGCCATGGCAGAGTGGGGATATTAAGTGCAACAGAGACTGTCATGGCAGAGTGGGGCTATTAAGAGCGACAGAGACTGCCATGCCAGAGTGGGGCTATTAAGTGCGGCAGAGACTGTCATGCCAGAGTGGGGCTATTAAGTGCGACAGAGACTGCTATGCCAGATTGGGGCTATTAAGTGAGACAGAGACTGCCATGCCAGAGTGGGGCTATTAAGTGCGACAGAGACTGCCATGCCAGAGTGGGGCTATCAAGTGCGGCAGAGACTGCCATGCCAAAGTGGGGCTATTAAGTGGGGCAGAGACTGTCATGCCAGAGTGGGGCTATTAAGTGCGGCAGAGACTGTCATGCCAGAGTGGGGATATTAAGTGCAACAGAGACTGTTATGGCAGAGTGGGGCTATTAAGAGCGACAGAGACTGCCATGCCAGAATGGGGCTATTAAGTGCGACAGAGACTGCCATGCCAGAGTGGGGCTATTAAGTGGGACAGAGACTGCCATGCCAGAGTGGGGCTATTAAGTGGGGCAGAGACTGTCATGCCAGAGTGGAGCTATCAAGTGCGACAGAGACTGCCATGCCAGAGTGGGGCTATTAAGTGTGGCAGAGACTGCCATGCCAGAGTGGGGCTATTAAGTGCAACAGAGACTGTCATGGCAAAGTGGGGCTATTAAGAGCGACAGAGACTGCCATGCCAGAGTGGGGCTATTAAGTGCGACAGAGACTGCCATGCCAGAGTGGGGCTATTAAGTGCAACAGAGACTGTCATGGCAGAGTGGGGCTATTAAGAGCGACAGAGACTGCCATGCCAGAGTGGGGCTATCAAGTGCGACAGAGACAGCCATGCCAGAGTGGGGCTATTAAATGGAGCAGAGACTGTCATGCCAGAGTGGGGCTATCAAGTGCGACGGAGACTGCCATGCCAGAGTGGGGCTATTAAGTGTGGCAGAGACTTCCATGCCAGAGTGGGGCTATTAAGTGCGACAGAGACTGCCATGCCAGAGTGGGGCTATTAAGTGCGACAGAGACTGCCATGCCATAGTGGGGCTATTAATTGCGACAGAGACTGCTATGCCAGATTGGGGCTATTAAGTGCGACAGAGACTGCCATGTCGGAGTTGGGCTATTAAGTGCGACAGAGACTGCCATGCCAGAGTGGGGCTATTAAGTGCGGCAGAGACTGTCATGCCAGAGTGGGGCTATTAAGTGCGACAGAGACTGCTATGCCAGATTGGGGCTATTAAGTGAGACAGAGACTGCCATGTCGGAGTTGGGCTATTAAGTGCGACAGAGACTGCCATGCCAGAGTGGGGCTATTAAGTGCGGCAGAGACTGTCATGCCAGAGTGTGGCTATTAAGTGCGACAGAGACTGCCATGTCAGAGTTGGGCTATTAAGAGCGACAGAAACTGCCATGCCAGAGTGGGGCTATTAAGTGCGACAGAGACTGTCATGCCAGAGTGGGGCTATTAAGTGCGACAGTGACTGCCATGGCAGAGTGGGGATATTAAGTGCAACAGAGACTGTCATGGCAGAGTGGGGCTATTAAGAGCGACAGAGATTGCCATGCCAGAGTGGGGCTATTAAGTGCGACAGAGACTGCCATGCCAGAGTGGGGCTATTAAGTGGGACAGAGACTGCCATGCCAGAGTGGGGCTATTAAGTGGGGCAGAGACTGCCAAGCCAGATTGGGGCTATTAATTGGGGCAGAGACTGTCATGCCAGAGTGGGGCTATCAAGTGCGACAGAGACTGCCATGCCAGAGTGAGGCTATTAAGTGTGGCAGAGACTTCCATGCCAGAGTGGGGCTATTAAGTGCAACAGAGACTGTCATGGCAGAGTGGGGCTATTAAGTGCGACAGAGACTGACATGGCAGAGTGGGGCTATTAAGTGCGACAGAGACTGCCATGCCAGAGTGGGACTATTAAGTGGGGCAGAGACTGTCATGCCAGAGTGGGGCTATTAAGTGCGGCAGAGACTGTCATGCCAGAGTGGGGATATTAAGTGCAACAGAGACTGTCATGCCAGAGTGGGGCTATTAAGTGCGGCAGAGACTGTCATGCCAGAGTGGGGATATTAAGTGCAACAGAGACTGTTATGGCAGAGTGGGGCTATTAAGAGCGACAGAGACTGCCATGCCAGAGTGGGGCTATTAAGTGCGACAGAGACTGCCATGCCAGAGTGGGGCTATTAAGTGGGACAGAGACTGCCATGCCAGAGTGGGGCTATTAAGTGGGGCAGAGACTGCCACGCCAGATTGGGGCTATTAAGTGGGGCAGAGACTGTCATGCCAGAGTGGAGCTATCAAGTGCGACAGAGACTGCCATGCCAGAGTGGGGCTATTAAGTGTGGCAGAGACTGCCATGCCAGAGTGGGGCTATTAATGCAACAGAGACTGTCATGGCAGAGTGGGGCTATTAAGAGCGACAGAGACTGCCATGCCAGAGTGGGGCTATCAAGTGCGACAGAGACTGCCATGCCAGAGTGGGGCTATTAAGTGCGACAGAGACTGCCATGCCAGAGTGGGGCTATTAAGTGCAACAGAGACTGTCATGGCAGAGTGGGGCTATTAAGAGCGACAGAGACTGCCATGCCAGAGTGGGGCTATCAAGTGCGACAGAGACAGCCATGCCAGAGTGGGGCTATTAAATGGAGCAGAGACTGTCATGCCAGAGTGGGGCTATCAAGTGCGACAGAGACTGCCATGCCAGAGTGGGGCTATTAAGTGTGGCAGAGACTGCCATGCCAGAGTGGGGCTATTAAGTGCGACAGAGACTGCCATGCCAGTGTGGGGCTATTAAGTGCGACAGAGACTGCCATGCCATAGTGGGGCTATTAATTGCGACAGAGACTGCTATGCCAGATTGGGGCTATTAAGTGCGACAGAGACTGCCTTGTCGGAGTTGGGCTATTAAGTGCGACAGAGACTGCCATGCCAGAGTGGGGCTATTAAGTGCGGCAGAGACTGTCATGGCAGAGTGGGGCTATTAAGTGCGACAGAGACTGCCATGTCAGAGTTGGGCTATTAAGTGCGACAGAGACTGCCATGCCAGAATGGGGCTATTAAGTGCGACAGAGACTGTCATGCCAGAATGGGGCTATTAAGTGCGACAGAGACTGTCATGCCAGAGTGGGGCTATTAAGTGCGACAGTGACTGCCATGGCAGAGTGGGGATATTAAGTGCAACAGAGACTGTCATGGCAGAGTGGGGCTATTAAGAGCGACAGAGACTGCCATGCCAGAGTGGGGCTATTAAGTGCGACAGAGACTGCCATGCCAGAGTGGGGCTATTAAGTGGGACAGAGACTGCCATGCCAGAGTGGGGCTATTAAGTGGGGCAGAGACTGCCAAGCCAGATTGGGGCTATTAAGTGGGGCAGAGACTGTCATGCCAGAGTGGGGCTATCAAGTGCGACAGAGACTGCCTTGCCAGAGTGAGGCTATTAAGTGTGGCAGAGACTGCCATGCCAGAGTGGGGCTATTAAGTGCAACAGAGACTGTCATGCCAGAGTGGGGCTATTAAGTGCAACAGAGACTGACATGGCAGAGTGGGGCTATTAAGTGCGACAGAGACTGCCATGCCAGAGTGGGGCTATTAAGTGCGACAGAGACTGTCATAGCAGAGTGGGGCTATTAAGTGCGACAGAGACTGACATGGCAGAGTGGGGCTATTAAGTGCGACAGAGACTGCCATGCCAGAGTGGGGCTTTTAAGTGCGACAGAGAGTGCAATGCCAGAGTGGGGCTATTAAGTGGGGCAGAAACTGTCATGCCAGAGTTGGGATATTAAGTGCGGCAGAGACTGTCATGCCAGAGTGGGGATATTAAGTGGGGCAGAGACTGCCATGCCAGAGTCGGGCTATTAAGTGGGACAGAGACTGCCATGCCAGAGTGGGGCTATTAAGTGGGGCAGAGACTGTCATGCCAGAGTGGGGCTATTAAGTGCGGCAGAGTCTGTCATGCCAGTGTGGGGATATTAAGTGCAACAGAGACTGTCATGGCAGAGTGGGGCTATTAAGTGCGGCAGAGACTGCCATGCCATAGTGGGGCTATTAAGTGCGACAGAGATTCTCATGCTAGTGTGGGCTATCAAGTGCGGCAGAGACTGCCATGCCATAGTGGGGCTATTAAGTGCGACAGAGATTCTCATGCCAGAGTGGGCTATCAAGTGCGGCAGAGACTGCCATGCCAGAGTGGGGCTATTAAGTGCGACAGAGACTGCCATGCCAGAGTGGGGCTATCAAGTGCGGTAGAGACTGCCATGCCAGAGTGGGGCTATTAAGTGCGACAGAGACTGCCATGCCATAGTGGGTCTATTAATTGCGACAGAGACTGCCATGCCATAGTGGGGCTATTAATTGCGACAGAGACTGCCATGCCAGAGTGGGGCTATCAAGTGCGACAGAGACTGCCATGCCAGAGTGGGGCTATTAAGTGCGACAGAGACTGCCATGCCAGAGTGGGTCTATCAATTGCGGCAGAGACTGCAATGCCAGAGTGGGGCTATTAAGTGCGACAGAGACTGCCATGCCATAGTGGGTCTATTAATTGGGACAGAGAATGCCATGCCAGAGTGGGGCTATTAAGTGCGACAGAGACTGCCATGCCATAGTTGGGCTATTATTTGCGACAGAGACTGCTATGCCTGATTGGGGCTATTAAGTGCGACAGAGACTGCCATGTCGGAGTTGGGCTATTAAGTGCGACAGAGGCTGCCATGCCAGAGTGGGGCTATTAAGTGCGGCAGAGACTGCCATGCCAGAGTGGGGCTATTAAGTGCGACAGAGACTGCCATGCCAGAGTGGGGCTATTAAGTGCGACAGAGACTGTCATGCCAGAGTGGGGCTATTAAGTGCGACAGAGGCTGCCATGGCAGAGTGGGGCTATTAAGTGGGACAGAGACTGCCATGCCAGAGTGGGGCTATTAAGTGGGGCAGAGACTGTCATGCCAGAGTGGGGATATTAAGTGCGGCAGAGACGGTCATGCCAGAGTGGGGATATTAAGTGGGGCAGAGACTGCCATGCCAGAGTCGGGCTATTAAGTGGGACAGAGACTGCCATGCCAGAGTGGGGCTATTAAGTGGGGCAGAGACTGTCATGCCAGAGTGGGGCTATTAAGTGCGGCAGAGACTGTCATGCCAGAGTGGGGATATTAAGTGCAACAGAGACTGTTATGGCAGAGTGGGGCTATTAAGAGCGACAGAGACTGCCATGCCAGAGTGGGGCTATTAAGTGCGACAGAGACTGCCATGCCAGAGTGGGGCTATTAAGTGGGACAGAGACTGCCATGCCAGAGTGGGGCTATTAAGTGGGGCAGAGACTGCCACGCCAGATTGTGGCTATTAAGTGGGGCAGAGACTGTCATGCCAGAGTGGAGCTATCAAGTGCGACAGAGACTGCCATGCCAGAGTGGGGCTATTAAGGGTGGCAGAGACTGCCATGCCAGAGTGGGGCTATTAAGTGCAACAGAGACTGTCATGGCAGAGTGGGGCTATTAAGAGCGACAGAGACTGCCATGCCAGAGTGGGGCTATCAAGTGCGACAGAGACTGCCTTGCCAGAGTGGGGCTATTAAGTGCGACAGAGACTGCCATGCCAGAGTGGGGCTATTAAGTGCAACAGAGACTGTCATGGCAGAGTGGGGCTATTAAGAGCGACAGAGACTGCCATGCCAGAGTGGGGCTATCAAGTGCGACAGAGACAGCCATGCCAGAGTGGGGCTATTAAATGGAGCAGAGACTGTCATGCCAGAGTGGGGCTATCAAGTGCGACAGAGACTGCCATGCCAGAGTGGGGCTATTAAGTGTGGCAGAGACTGCCATGCCAGAGTGGGGCTATTAAGTGCGACAGAGACTGCCATGCCAGAGTGGGGCTATAAAGTGCGACAGAGACTGCCATGCCATAGTGGGGCTATTAATTGCGACAGAGACTGCTATGCCAGATTGGGGCTATTAAGTGCGACAGAGACTGCCATGTCGGAGTTGGGCTATTAAGTGCGACAGAGACTTTCATGCCAGAGTGGGGCTATTAAGTGCGGCAGAGACTGTCATGGCAGAGTGGGGCTATTAAGTGCGACAGAGACTGCCATGTCAGAGTTGGGCTATTAAGTGCGACAGAGACTGCCATGCCAGAGTGGGGCTATTAAGTGCGACAGAGACTGTCATGCCAGAGTGGGGCTATTAAGTGCGACAGAGACTGTCATGCCAGAGTGGGGCTATTAAGTGCGACAGTGACTGCCATGGCAGAGTGGGGATATTAAGTGCAACAGAGACTGTCATGGCAGAGTGGGGCTATTAAGAGCGACAGAGACTGCCATGCCAGAGTGGGGCTATTAAGTGCGACAGAGACTGCCATGCCAGAGTGGGGCTATTAAGTGGGACAGAGACTGCCATGCCAGAGTGGGGCTATTAAGTGGGGCAGAGACTGCCAAGCCAGATTGGGGCTATTAAGTGGGGCAGAGACTGTCATGCCAGAGTGGGGCTATCAAGTGCGACAGAGACTGCCATGCCAGAGTGAGGCTATTAAGTGTGGCAGAGACTGCCATGCCAGAGTGGGGCTATTAAGTGCAACAGAGACTGTCATGGCAGAGTGGGGCTATTAAGTGCGACAGAGACTGACATGGCAGAGTGGGGCTATTAAGTGCGACAGAGACTGCCATGCCAGAGTGGGGCTATTAAGTGCGACAGAGACTGCCATGGCAGAGTGGGGCTATTAAGTGCGACAGAGACTGTCATAGCAGAGTGGGGCTATTAAGTGCGACAGAGACTGACATGGCAGAGTGGGGCTATTAAGTGCGACAGAGACTGCCATGCCAGAGTGGGGCTTTTAAGTGCGACAGAGACTGCAATGCCAGAGTGGGGCTATTAAGTGCGGCAGAGACTGCCATGCCATAGTGGGGCTATTAAGTGCGACAGAGATTCTCACGCTAGTGTGGGCTATCAAGTGCGGCAGAGACTGCCATGCCATAGTGGGGCTATTAAGTGCGACATAGATTCTCATGCCAGAGTGGGCTATCAAGTGCGGCAGAGACTGCCATGCCAGAGTGGGGCTATTAAGTGCGACAGAGACTGCCATGCCAGAGTGGGGCTATCAAGTGCGGTAGATACTGCCATGCCAGAGTGGGGCTATTAAGTGCGACAGAGACTGCCATGCCATAGTGGGTCTATTAATTGCGACAGAGACTGCCATGCCATAGTGGGGCTATTAATTGCGACAGAGACTGCCATGCCAGAGTGGGGCTATCAAGTGCGACAGAGACTGCCATGCCAGAGTGGGGCTATTAAGTGCGACAGAGACTGCCATGCCAGAGTGGGGCTATCAAGTGCGGCAGAGACTGCAATGCTAGAGTGGGGCTATTAAGTGCGACAGAGACTGCCATGCCATAGTGGGGCTATTAATTGGGACAGAGACTGCAATGCCAGAGTGGGGCTATTAAGTGCGACAGAGACTGCCATGCCATAGTGGGGCTATTATTTGCGACAGAGACTGCTATGCCAGATTGGGGCTATTAAGTGCGACAGAGACTGCCATGTCGGAGTTGGGCTATTAAGTGCGACAGAGGCTGCCATGCCAGAGTGGGGCTATTAAGTGCGGCAGAGACTGTCATGCCAGAGTTGGGCTATTAAGTGCGACAGAGACTGCCATGTCAGAGTTGGGCTATTAAGTGCGACAGAGACTGCCATGCCAGAGTGGGGCTATTAAGTGCGACAGAGACTGTCATGCCAGAGTGGGGCTATTAAGTGCGACAGAGACTGCCATGGCAGAGTGGGGCTATTAAGTGGGACAGAGATTGCCATGCCAGAGTGGGGCTATTAAGTGGGGCAGAAACTGTCATGCCAGAGTTGGGATATTAAGTGCGGCAGAGACTGTCATGCCAGAGTGGGGATATTAAGTGGGGCAGAGACTGCCATGCCAGAGTCGGGCTATTAAGTGGGACAGAGACTGCCATGCCAGAGTGGGGCTATTAAGTGGGGCAGAGACTGTCATGCCAGAGTGGGGCTATTAAGTGCGGCAGAGTCTGTCATGCCAGAGTGGGGATATTAAGTGCAACAGAGACTGTCATGGCAGAGTGGGGCTATTAAGAGCGACAGAGACTGTCATGCCAGAGTGGGGCTATTAAGTGCGACAGAGACTGTCATGCCAGAGTGGGGCTATTAAGTGGGACAGAGACTGCCATGCCAGAGTGGGGCTATTAAGTGGGGCAGAGACTGCCACGCCAGATTGGGGCTATTAAGTGGGGCAGAGACTGTCATGCCAGAGTGGAGCTATCAAGTGCGACAGAGACTGCCATGCCAGAGTGGGGCTATTAAGTGTGGCAGAGACTGCCATGCCAGAGTGGGGCTATTAAGTGCAACAGAGACTGTCATGGCAGAGTGGGGCTATTAAGAGCGACAGAGACTGCCATGCCAGAGTGGGGCTATCAAGTGCGACAGAGACTGCCATGCCAGAGTGGGGCTATTAAGTGCGACAGAGACTGCCATGCCAGAGTGGGGCTATTAAGTGCAACAGAGACTGTCATGGCAGAGTGGGGCTATTAAGAGCGACATAGACTGCCATGCCAGAGTGGGGCTATCAAGTGCGACAGAGACTGCCATGCCAGAGTGGGGCTATTAAATGGGGCAGAGACTGTCATGCCAGAGTGGGGCTATTAAGTGGGACAGAGACTGCCATGCCAGAGTGGGTCTATTAAGTGTGGCAGAGACTGCCATGCCAGAGTGGGGCTATTAAGTGCAACAGAGACTGTCATGTCAGAGTGGGGCTATTAAGAGCGACAGAGACTGCCATGCCAGAGTGGGGCTATCAAGTGCGACAGAGACTGCCATGCCAGAGTGGGGCTATTAAGTGCGACAGAGACTGCCATGCCAGAGTGGGGCTATTAAGTGCGACAGAGATTCTCATGCCAGAGTGGGCTATCAAGTGCGGCAGAGACTGCCATGCTAGAGTGGGGCTATTAAGTGCGACAGAAATTCTCATGCCAGAGTGGGCTATCAAGTGCGACAGAGACTGCTATGCCAGAGTGGGGCTATTAAATGCGACAGAGATTCTCATGCCAGAGTGGGCTATCAAGTGCGACAGAGACTGCCATGCCAGAGTGGGGCTATTAAGTGCGACAGAGATTCTCATGCCAGAGTGGGCTATCAAGTGCGACAGAGACTGCCATGCCAGAGTTGGGCTATTAAGTGCGACAGAGACTGCCATGCCAGAGTGGGGCTATCAAGTGCGGCAGAGACTGCCATGCCAGAGTGGGGCTATTAAGTGCGACAGAGACTGCCATGCCATAGTGGGTCTATTAATTGCGACAGAGACTGCCATGCCAGAGTGGGGCTATTAAGTGCGACAGAGACTGCCATGCCAGAGTGGGGCTATTAAGTGCGACAGAGAATGCCATGCCAGAGTGGGGCTATTAAGTGCGACAGAGACTGCCATGCCAGAGTGGGGCTATCAAGTGCGGCAGAGACTGCAATGCCAGAGTGGGGCTATTAAGTGCGACAGAGACTGCCATGCCATAGTGGGGCTATTAATTGGGACAGAGACTGTCATGCCAGAGTGGGGCTATTAAGTGCGACAGAGACTGCCATGCCATAGTGGGGCTAATATTTGCGACAGAGACTGCTATGCCAGATTGGGGCTATTAAGTGCGACAGAGACTGCCATGTCGGAATTGGGCTATTAAGTGCGACAGAAGCTGCCATGCCAGAGTGGGGCTATTAATTGGGACAAAGACTGCCATGCCAGAGTGGGGCTATTAAGTGCGACAGAGACTGCCATGCCATAGTGGGGCTAATATTTGCGACAGAGACTGCTATGCCAGATTGTGGCTATTAAGTGCGACAGAGACTGCCATGTCGGAATTGGGCTATTAAGTGCGACAGAGGCTGCCATGCCAGAGTGGGGCTATTAAGTGCGGCAGAGACTGCCATGCCAGAGTGGGGCTATTAAGTGCGACAGAGACTGCCATGTCAGAGTTGGGCTATTAAGTGCGACAGAGACTGCCATGCCATAGTGGGGCTATTAATTGGGACAGAGACTGCCATGCCAGAGTGGGGCTATTAAGTGCGACAGAGACTGCCATGCCATAGTTGGGCTATTATTTGCGACAGAGACTGCTATGCCAGATTGGGGCTATTAAGTGCGACAGAGACTGCCATGTCGGAGTTGGGCTATTAAGTGCGACAGAGGCTGCCATGCCAGAGTGGGGCTATTAAGTGCGGCAGAGACTGCCATGCCAGAGTGGGGCTATTAAGTGCGACAGAGACTGCCATGTCAGAGTTGGGCTATTAAGTGCGACAGAGACTGCCATGCCAGAGTGGGGCTATTAAGTGCGACAGAGACTGTCATGCCAGAGTGGGGCTATTAAGTGCGACAGAGACTGCCATGGCAGAGTGGGGCTATTAAGTGGGACAGAGACTGCCATGCCAGAATGGGGCTATTAAGTGGGGCAGAGACTGTCATGCCAGAGTGGGGATATTAAGTGCGGCAGAGACGGTCATGCCAGAGTGGGGCTATTAAGTGGGACAGAGACTGCCATGCCAGAGTGGGGCTATTAAGTGGGGCAGAGACTGTCATGCCAGAGTGGGGATATTAAGTGCGGCAGAGACGGTCATGCCAGAGTGGGGATATTAAGTGGGGCAGAGACTGCCATGCCAGAGTCGGGCTATTAAGTGGGACAGAGACTGCCATGCCAGAGTGGGGCTATTAAGTGGGGCAGAGACTGTCATGCCAGAGTGGGGCTATTAAGTGAGGCAGAGACTGTCATGCCAGAGTGGGGATACTAAGTGCAACAGAGACTGTTATGGCAGAGTGGGGCTATTAAGAGCGACAGAGACTGCCATGCCAGAGTGGGGCTATTAAGTGCGACATAGACTGCCATGCCAGAGTGGGGCTATTAAGTGGGACAGAGACTGCCATGCCAGAGTGGGGCTATTAAGTGGGGCAGAGACTGCCACGCCAGATTGGGGCTATTAAGTGGGGCAGAGACTGTCATGCCAGAGTGGAGCTATCAAGTGCGACAGAGACTGCCATGCCAGAGTGGGGCTATTAAGTGTGGCAGAGACTGCCATGCCAGAGTGGGGCTATTAAGTGCAACAGAGACTGTCATGGCAGAGTGGGGCTATTAAGAGCGACAGAGACTGCCATGCCAGAGTGGGGCTATCAAGTGCGACAGAGACTGCCATGCCAGAGTGGGGCTATTAAGTGCGACAGAGACTGCCATGCCAGAGTGGGGCTATTAAGTGCAACAGAGACTGTCATGGCAGAGTGGGGCTATTAAGAGCGACAGAGACTGCCATGCCAGAGTGGGGCTATCAAGTGCGACAGAGACAGCCATGCCAGAGTGGGGCTATTAAATGGAGCAGAGACTGTCATGCCAGAGTGGGGCTATCAAGTGCGACAGAGACTGCCATGCCGGAGTGGGGCTATTAAGTGTGGCAGAGACTGCCATGCCAGAGTGGGGCTATTAAGTGCGACAGAGACTGCCATGCCAGAGTGGGGCTATTAAGTGCGACAGAGACTGCCATGCCATAGTGGGGCTATTAATTGCGACAGAGACTGCTATGCCAGATTGGGGCTATTAAGTGCGACAGAGACTGCCATGTCGGAGTTGGGCTATTAAGTGCGACAGAGACTGCCATGCCAGAGTGGGGCTATTAAGTGCGGCAGAGACTGTCATGCCAGAGTGGGGCTATTAAGTGCGACAGAGACTGCCATGTGGGAGTTTGGCTATTAAGTGCGACAGAGACTGCCATGCCAGAGTGGGGCTATTAAGTGCGGCAGAGACTGTCATGCCAGAGTGGGGCTATTAAGTGCGACAGAGACTGTCATGCCAGAGTGGGGCTATTAAGTGCGACAGTGACTGCCATGACAGAGTGGGGATATTAAGTGCAACAGAGACTGTCATGGCAGAGTGGGGCTATTAAGAGCGACAGAGACTGCCATGCCAGAGTGGGGCTATTAAGTGCGACAGAGACTGCCATGCCAAAGTGGGGCTATTAAGTGGGACAGAGACTGCCATGCCAGAGTGGGGCTATTAAGTGGGGCAGAGACTGCCAAGCCAGATTGGGGCTATTAAGTGGGGCAGAGACTGTCATGCCAGAGTGGGGCTATCAAGTGCGACAGAGACTGCCATGCCAGAGTGAGGCTATTAAGTGTGGCAGAGACTGCCATGCCAGAGTGGGGCTATTAAGTGCAACACAGACTGTCATGGCAGAGTGGGGCTATTAAGTGCGACAGAGACTGACATGGCAGAGTCGGGCTATTAAGTGCGACAGAGACTGCCATGCCAGAGTGGGGCTATTAAGTGCGACAGAGACTGCCATGGCAGAGTGGGGCTATTAAGTGCGACAGAGACTGTCATAGCAGAGTGGGGCTATTAAGTGCGACAGAGACTGACATGGCAGAGTGGGGCTATTAAGTGCGACAGAGACTGCCATGCCAGAGTGGGGTTTTAAGTGCGACAGAGACTGCAATGCCAGAGTGGGGCTATTAAGTGCGGCAGAGACTGCCATGCCATAGTGGGGCTATTAAGTGCGACAGAGATTCTCATGCTAGTGTGGGCTATCAAGTGCGGCAGAGACTGCCATGCCATAGTGGGGCTATTAAGTGCGACAGAGATTCTCATGCCAGAGTGGGCTATCAAGTGCGGCAGAGACTGCCATGCCAGAGTGGGGCTATTAAGTGCGACAGAGACTGCCATGCCAGTGTGGGGCTATCAAGTGCGGTAGAGACTGCCATGCCAGAGTGGGGCTATTAAGTGCGACATAGACTGCCATGCCATAGTGGGTCTATTAATTGCGACAGAGACTGCCATGCCATAGTAGGGCTATTAATTGCGACAGAGACTGCCATGCCAGAGTGGGGCTATCAAGTGCGACAGAGACTGCCATGCCAGAGTGGGGCTATTAAGTGCGACAGAGACAGCCATGCCAGAGTGGGGCTATCAAGTGCGGCAGAGACTGCAATGCTAGAGTGGGGCTATTAAGTGCGACAGAGACTGCCATGCCATAGTGGGGCTATTAATTGGGACAGAGACTGCAATGCCAGAGTGGGGCTATTAAGTGCGACAGAGACTGCCATGCCATAGTGGGGCTATTATTTGCGACAGAGACTGCTATGCCAGATTGGGGCTATTAAGTGCGACAGAGACTGCCATGTCGGAGTTGGGCTATTAAGTGCGACAGAGGCTGCCATGCCAGAGTGGGGCTATTAAGTGCGGCAGAGACTGTCATGCCAGAGTGGGGCTATTAAGTGCGACAGAGACTGCCATGTCAGAGTTGGGCTATTAAGTGCGACAGAGACTGCCATGCCAGAGTGGGGCTATTAAGTGCGACAGAGACTGTCATGCCAGAGTGGGGCTATTAAGTGCGACAGAGACTGCCATGGCAGAGTGGGGCTATTAAGTGGGACAGAGACTGCCATGCCAGAGTGGGGCTATTAAGTGGGGCAGAGACTGTCATGCCAGAGTTGGGATATTAAGTGCGGCAGAGACTGTCATGCCAGAGTGGGGATATTAAGTGGGGCAAAGACTGCCATGCCAGAGTCGGGCTATTAAGTGGGACAGAGACTGCCATGCCAGAGTGGGGCTATTAAGTGCGACAGAGACTGCCATGCCAGAGTGGGGCTATTAAGTGGGACAGAGACTGCCATGCCAGAGTGGGGCTATTAAGTGGGGCAGAGGCTGCCACGCCAGATTGGGGCTATTAAGTGGGGCAGAGACTGTCATGCCAGAGTGGAGCTATCAAGTGCGACAGAGACTGCCATGCCAGAGTGGGGCTATTAAGTGTGGCAGAGACTGCCATGCCAGAGTGGGGCTATTAAGTGCAACAGGGACTGTCATGGCAGAGTGGGTCTATTAAGAGCGACAGAGACTGCCATGCCAGAGTGGGGCTATCAAGTGCGACAGAGATTGTCATGGCTGAGTAGGGCTATTAAGAGCGACAGAGACTGCCATGCCAGAGTGGGGCTATCAAGTGCGACAGAGACTGCCATGCCAGAGTGGGGCTATTAAATGGGGCAGAGACTGTCATGCCAGAGTGGGGCTATCAAGTGCGACAGAGACTGCCATGCCAGAGTGGGGCTATTAAGTGTGGCAGAGACTGCCATGCCAGAGTGGGGCTATTAAGTGCGACAGAGACTGCCATGCCAGAGAGGGGCTATTAAGTGCGACAGAGACTGACATGCCATAGTGGGGCTATTAATTGCGACAGAGACTGCTATGCCAGATTGGGGCTATTAAGTGCGACAGAGACTGCCATGTCGGAGTTGGGCTATTAAGTGCGACAGAGACTGCCATGCCAGAGTGGGGCTATTAAGAGCGACAGAGACTGCCATGCCAGAGTGGGGCTATTAAGTGCGACAGAGACTGCCATGCCAGAGTGGGGCTATTAAGTGGGACAGAGACTGCCATGCCAGAGTGGGGCTATTAAGTGCGACAGAGACTGCCATGCCATAGTGGGGCTATTAATTGCGACAGAGACTGCTATGCCAGATTGGGGCTATTAAGTGCGACAGAGACTGCCATGTCGGAGTTGGGCTATTAAGTGCGACAGAGACTGCCATGCCAGAGTGGGGCTATTAAGAGCGACAGAGATTGTCATGGCTGAGTGGGGCTATTAAGAGCGACATAGACTGCCATGCCAGAGTGGGGCTATCAAGTGCGACAGAGACTGCCATGCCAGAGTGGGGCTATTAAATGGGGCAGAGACTGTCATGCCAGAGTGGGGCTATCAAGTGCGACAGAGACTGCCATGCCAGAGTGGGGCTATTAAGTGTGGCAGAGACTGCCATGCCAGAGTGGGGCTATTAAGTGCGACAGAGACTGCCATGCCAGAGAGGGGCTATTAAGTGCGACAGAGACTGACATGCCATAGTGGGGCTATTAATTGCGACAGAGACTGCTATGCCAGATTGGGGCTATTAAGTGCGACAGAGACTGCAATGTCGGAGTTGGGCTATTAAGTGCGACAGAGACTGCCATGCCAGAGTGGGGCTATTAAGAGCGACAGAGACTGCCATGCCAGAGTGGGGCTATTAAGTGCGACAGAGACTGCCATGCCAGAGTGGGGCTATTAAGTGGGACAGAGACTGCCATGCCAGAGTGGGGCTATTAAGTGCGACAGAGACTGCCATGCCATAGTGGGGCTATTAATTGCGACAGAGACTGCTATGCCAGATTGGGGCTATTAAGTGCGACAGAGACTGCCATGTCGGAGTTGGGCTATTAAGTGCGACAGAGACTGCCATGCCAGAGTGGGGCTATTAAGAGCGACAGAGACTGCCATGCCAGAGTGGGGCTATTAAGTGCGACAGAGACTGCCATGCCAGAGTGGTGCTATTAAGTGGGACAGAGACTGCCATGCCAGAGTGGGGCTATTAAGTGCGACAGAGACTGCCATGCCATAGTGGGGCTATTATTTGCGACAGAGACTGCTATGCCAGATTGGGGCTATTAAGTGCGACAGAGACTGCCATGTCGGAATTGGGCTATTAAGTGCGACAGAGGCTGCCATGCCAGAGTGGGGCTATTAAGTGCGGCAGAGACTGCCATGCCAGAGTGGGGCTATTAAGTGCGACAGAGACTGGCATGTCAGAGTTGGGCTAGTAAGTGCGACAGAGACTGCCATGCCAGAGTGGGCTATTAAGTGCGACAGAGACTGTCATGCCAGAGTGGGGCTATTAAGTGCGACAGAGACTGCCATGGCAGAGTGGGGCTATTAAGTGGGACAGAGACTGCCATGCCAGAGTGGGGCTATTAAGTGGGGCAGAGACTGCCACGCCAGATTGGGGCTATTAAGTGGGGCAGAGACTGTCATGCCAGAGTGGAGCTATCAAGTGCGACAGAGACTGCCATGCCAGAGTGGGGCTATTAAGTGTGGCAGAGACTGCCATGCCAGAGTGGGGCTATTAAGTGCAACAGAGACTGTCATGGCAGAGTGGGGCTATTAAGAGCGACAGAGACTGCCATGCCAGAGTGGGGCTATCAAGTGCGACAGAGACTGCCATGCCAGAGTGGGGCTATTAAGTGCGACAGAGACTGCCATGCCAGAGTGGGGCTATTAAGTGCAACAGAGACTGTCATGGCAGAGTGGGGCTATTAAGAGCGACAGAGACTGCCATGCCAGAGTGGGGCTATCAAGTGCGACAGAGACAGCCATGCCAGAGTGGGGCTATTAAATGGAGCAGAGACTGTCATGCCAGAGTGGGGCTATCAAGTGCGACAGAGACTGCCATGCCGGAGTGGGGCTATTAAGTGTGGCAGAGACTGCCATGCCAGAGTGGGGCTATTAAGTGCGACAGAGACTGCCATGCCAGAGTGGGGCTATTAAGTGCGACAGAGACTGCCATGCCATAGTGGGGCTATTAATTGCGACAGAGACTGCTATGCCAGATTGGGGCTATTAAGTGCGACAGAGACTGCCATTTCGGAGTTGGGCTATTAAGTGCGACAGAGACTGCCATGCCAGAGTGGGGCTATTAAGTGCGGCAGAGACTGTCATGCCAGAGTGGGGCTATTAAGTGCGACAGAGACTGCCATGTCGGAGTTTGGCTATTAAGTGCGACAGAGACTGCCATGCCAGAGTGGGGCTATTAAGTGCGGCAGAGACTGTCATGCCAGAGTGGGGCTATTAAGTGCGACAGAGACTGTCATGCCAGAGTGGGGCTATTAAGTGCGACAGAGACTGCCATGCCAGAGTGGGGCTATTAAGTGGGACAGAGACTGCCATGCCAGAGTGGGGCTATTAAGTGCGACAGAGACTGCCATGCCATAGTGGGGCTATTAATTGCGACAGAGACTGCTATGCCAGATTGGGGCTATTAAGTGCGACAGAGACTGCCATGTCGGAGTTGGGCTATTAAGTGCGACAGAGACTGCCATGCCAGAGTGGGGCTATTAAGAGCGACAGAGACTGCCATGCCAGAGTGGGGCTATTAAGTGCGACAGAGACTGCCATGCCAGAGTGGTGCTATTAAGTGGGACAGAGACTGCCATGCCAGAGTGGGGCTATTAAGTGCGACAGAGACTGCCATGCCATAGTGGGGCTATTATTTGCGACAGAGACTGCTATGCCAGATTGGGGCTATTAAGTGCGACAGAGACTGCCATGTCGGAATTGGGCTATTAAGTGCGACAGAGGCTGCCATGCCAGAGTGGGGCTATTAAGTGCGGCAGAGACTGCCATGCCAGAGTGGGGCTATTAAGTGCGACAGAGACTGGCATGTCAGAGTTGGGCTAGTAAGTGCGACAGAGACTGCCATGCCAGAGTGGGCTATTAAGTGCGACAGAGACTGTCATGCCAGAGTGGGGCTATTAAGTGCGACAGAGACTGCCATGGCAGAGTGGGGCTATTAAGTGGGACAGAGACTGCCATGCCAGAGTGGGGCTATTAAGTGGGGCAGAGACTGTCATGCCAGAGTGGGGATATTAAGTGCGGCAGAGACTGTCATGCCAGAGTGGGGATATTAAGTGGGGCAGAGACTGCCATGCCAGAGTCGGGCTATTAAGTGGGACAGAGACTGCCATGCCAGAGTGGGACTATTAAGTGGGGCAGAGACTGTCATGCCAGAGTGGGGCTATTAAGTGAGGCAGAGACTGTCATGCCAGAGTGGGGATATTAAGTGCAACAGAGACTGTTATGGCAGAGTGGGGCTATTAAGAGCGACAGAGACTGCCATGCCAGAGTGGGGCTATTAAGTGCGACAGAGACTGCCATGCCAGAGTGGGGCTATTAAGTGGGACAGAGACTGCCATGCCAGAGTGGGGCTATTAAGTGGGGCAGAGACTGCCACGCCAGATTGGGGCTATTAAGTGGGGCAGAGACTGTCATGCCAGAGTGGAGCTATCAAGTGCGACAGAGACTGCCATGCCAGAGTGGGGCTATTAAGTGTGGCAGAGACTGCCATGCCAGAGTGGGGCTATTAAGTGCAACAGAGACTGTCATGGCAGAGTGGGGCTATTAAGAGCGACAGAGACTGCCATGCCAGAGTGGGGCTATCAAGTGCGACAGAGACTGTCATGCCAGAGTGGGGCTATTAAGTGCGACAGAGACTGCCATGCCAGAGTGGGGCTATTAAGTGCAACAGAGACTGTCATGGCAGAGTGGGGCTATTAAGAGCGACAGAGACTGCCATGCCAGAGTGGGGCTATCAAGTGCGACAGAGACAGCCATGCCAGAGTGGGGCTATTAAATGGAGCAGAGACTGTCATGCCAGAGTGGGGCTATCAAGTGCGACAGAGACTGCCATGCCAGAGTGGGGCTATTAAGTGCAACAGAGACTGTCATGGCAGAGTGGGGCTATTAAGAGCGACAGAGACTGCCATGCCAGAGTGGGGCTATCAAGTGCGACAGAGACAGCCATGCCAGAGTGGGGCTATTAAATGGAGCAGAGACTGTCATGCCAGAGTGGGGCTATCAAGTGCGACAGAGACTGCCATGCCGGAGTGGGGCTATTAAGTGTGGCAGAGACTGCCATGCCAGAGTGGGGCTATTAAGTGCGACAGAGACTGCCATGCCAGAGTGGGGCTATTAAGTGCGACAGAGACTGCCATGCCATAGTGGGGCTATTAATTGCGACAGAGACTGCTATGCCAGATTGGGGCTATTAAGTGCGACAGAGACTGCCATTTCGGAGTTGGGCTATTAAGTGCGACAGAGACTGCCATGCCAGAGTGGGGCTATTAAGTGCGGCAGAGACTGTCATGCCAGAGTGGGGCTATTAAGTGCGACAGAGACTGCCATGTCGGAGTTTGGCTATTAAGTGCGACAGAGACTGCCATGCCAGAGTGGGGCTATTAAGTGCGGCAGAGACTGTCATGCCAGAGTGGGGCTATTAAGTGCGACAGAGACTGTCATGCCAGAGTGGGGCTATTAAGTGCGACAGAGACTGCCATGCCAGAGTGGGGCTATTAAGTGGGACAGAGACTGCCATGCCAGAGTGGGGCTATTAAGTGCGACAGAGACTGCCATGCCATAGTGGGGCTATTAATTGCGACAGAGACTGCTATGCCAGATTGGGGCTATTAAGTGCGACAGAGACTGCCATGTCGGAGTTGGGCTATTAAGTGCGACAGAGACTGCCATGCCAGAGTGGGGCTATTAAGTGCGGCAGAGACTGTCATGCCAGAGTGGGGCTATTAAGTGCGACAGAGACTGTCATGCCAGAGTGGGGCTATTAAGTGCGACAGAGACTGCCATGCCAGAGTGGGGCTATTAAGTGGGACAGAGACTGCCATGCCAGAGTGGGGCTATTAAGTGCGACAGAGACTGCCATGCCATAGTGGGGCTATTAATTGCGACAGAGACTGCTATGCCAGATTGGGGCTATTAAGTGCGACAGAGACTGCCATGTCGGAGTTGGGCTATTAAGTGCGACAGAGACTGCCATGCCAGAGTGGTGCTATTAAGTGGGACAGAGACTGCCATGCCAGAGTGGGGCTATTAAGTGCGACAGAGACTGCCATGCCATAGTGGGGCTATTATTTGCGACAGAGACTGCTATGCCAGATTGGGGCTATTAAGTGCGACAGAGACTGCCATGTCGGAATTGGGCTATTAAGTGCGACAGAGGCTGCCATGCCAGAGTGGGGCTATTAAGTGCGGCAGAGACTGCCATGCCAGAGTGGGGCTATTAAGTGCGACAGAGACTGGCATGTCAGAGTTGGGCTAGTAAGTGCGACAGAGACTGCCATGCCAGAGTGGGCTATTAAGTGCGACAGAGACTGTCATGCCAGAGTGGGGCTATTAAGTGCGACAGAGACTGCCATGGCAGAGTGGGGCTATTAAGTGGGACAGAGACTGCCATGCCAGAGTGGGGCTATTAAGTGGGGCAGAGACTGTCATGCCAGAGTGGGGATATTAAGTGCGGCAGAGACTGTCATGCCAGAGTGGGGATATTAAGTGGGGCAGAGACTGCCATGCCAGAGTCGGGCTATTAAGTGGGACAGAGACTGCCATGCCAGAGTGGGACTATTAAGTGGGGCAGAGACTGTCATGCCAGAGTGGGGCTATTAAGTGAGGCAGAGACTGTCATGCCAGAGTGGGGATATTAAGTGCAACAGAGACTGTTATGGCAGAGTGGGGCTATTAAGAGCGACAGAGACTGCCATGCCAGAGTGGGGCTATTAAGTGCGACAGAGACTGCCATGCCAGAGTGGGGCTATTAAGTGGGACAGAGACTGCCATGCCAGAGTGGGGCTATTAAGTGGGGCAGAGACTGCCACGCCAGATTGGGGCTATTAAGTGGGGCAGAGACTGTCATGCCAGAGTGGAGCTATCAAGTGCGACAGAGACTGCCATGCCAGAGTGGGGCTATTAAGTGTGGCAGAGACTGCCATGCCAGAGTGGGGCTATTAAGTGCAACAGAGACTGTCATGGCAGAGTGGGGCTATTAAGAGCGACAGAGACTGCCATGCCAGAGTGGGGCTATCAAGTGCGACAGAGACTGTCATGCCAGAGTGGGGCTATTAAGTGCGACAGAGACTGCCATGCCAGAGTGGGGCTATTAAGTGCAACAGAGACTGTCATGGCAGAGTGGGGCTATTAAGAGCGACAGAGACTGCCATGCCAGAGTGGGGCTATCAAGTGCGACAGAGACAGCCATGCCAGAGTGGGGCTATTAAATGGAGCAGAGACTGTCATGCCAGAGTGGGGCTATCAAGTGCGACAGAGACTGCCATGCCGGAGTGGGGCTATTAAGTGTGGCAGAGACTGCCATGCCAGAGTGGGGCTATTAAGTGCGACAGAGACTGCCATGCCAGAGTGGGGCTATTAAGTGCGACAGAGACTGCCATGCCATAGTGGGGCTATTAATTGCGACAGAGACTGCTATGCCAGATTGGGGCTATTAAGTGCGACAGAGACTGCCATGTCGGAGTTGGGCTATTAAGTGCGACAGAGACTGCCATGCCAGAGTGGGGCTATTAAGTGCGGCAGAGACTGTCATGCCAGAGTGGGGCTATTAAGTGCGACAGAGACTGCCATGTCGGAGTTTGGCTATTAAGTGCGACAGAGACTGCCATGCCAGAGTGGGGCTATTAAGTGCGGCAGAGACTGTCATGCCAGAGTGGGGCTATTAAGTGCGACAGAGACTGTCATGCCAGAGTGGGGCTATTAAGTGCGACAGTGACTGCCATGGCAGAGTGGGGATATTAAGTGCAACAGAGACTGTCATGGCAGAGTGGGGCTATTAAGAGCGACAGAGACTGCCATGCCAGAGTGGGGCTATTAAGTGCGACAGAGACTGCCATGCCAGAGTGGGGCTATTAAGTGGGACAGAGACTGCCATGCCAGAGTGGGGCTATTAAGTGGGGCAGAGACTGCCAAGCCAGATTGGGGCTATTAAGTGGGGCAGAGACTGTCATGCCAGAGTGGGGCTATCAAGTGCGACAGAGACTGCCATGCCAGAGTGAGGCTATTAAGTGTGGCAGAGACTGCCTTGCCAGAGTGGGGCTAATAAGTGCAACACAGACTGTCATGGCAGAGTGGGGCTATTAAGTGCGACAGAGACTGACATGGCAGAGTGGGGCTATTAAGTGCGACAGAGACTGCCATGCCAGAGTGGGGCTATTAAGTGCGACAGAGACTGCCATGGCAGAGTGGGGCTATTAAGTGCGACAGAGACTGTCATAGCAGAGTGGGGCTATTAAGTGCGACAGAGACTGACATGGCAGAGTGGGGCTATTAAGTGCGACAGAGACTGCCATGCCAGAGTGGGGCTTTTAAGTGCGACAGAGACTGCAATGCCAGAGTGGGGCTATTAAGTGCGGCAGAGACTGCCATGCCATAGTGGGGCTATTAAGTGCGACAGAGATTCTCATGCTAGTGTGGGCTATCAAGTGCGGCAGAGACTGCCATGCCATAGTGGGGCTATTAAGTGCGACAGAGATTCTCATGCCAGAGTGGGCTATCAAGTGCGGCAGAGACTGCCATGCCAGAGTGGGGCTATTAAGTGCGACAGAGACTGCCATGCCAGAGTGGGGCTATCAAGTGCGGTAGAGACTGCCATGCCAGAGTGGGGCTATTAAGTGCGACATAGACTGCCATGCCATAGTGGGTCTATTAATTGCGACAGAGACTGCCATGCCATAGTAGGGCTACTAATTGCGACAGAGACTGCCATGCCAGAGTGGGGCTATCAAGTGCGACAGAGACTGCCATGCCAGAGTGGGGCTATCAAGTGCGGCAGAGACTGCAATGCTAGAGTGGGGCTATTAAGTGCGACAGAGACTGCCATGCCATAGTGGGGCTATTAATTGGGACAGAGACTGCAATGCCAGAGTGGGGCTATTAAGTGCGACAGAGACTGCCATGCCATAGTGGGGCTATTATTTGCGACAGAGACTGCTATGCCAGATTGGGGCTATTAAGTGCGACAGAGACTGCCATGTCGGAGTTGGGCTATTAAGTGCGACGGAGGCTGCCATGCCAGAGTGGGGCTATTAAGTGCGGCAGAGACTGTCATGCCAGAGTGGGGCTATTAAGTGCGACAGAGACTGCCATGTCAGAGTTGGGCTATTAAGTGCGACAGAGACTGCCATGCCAGAGTGGGGCTATTAAGTGCGACAGAGACTGTCATGCCAGAGTGGGGCTATTAAGTGCGACAGAGACTGCCATGGCAGAGTGGGGCTATTAAGTGGGACAGAGACTGCCATGCCAGAGTGGGGCTATTAAGTGGGGCAGAGACTGTCATGCCAGAGTTGGGATATTAAGTGCGGCAGAGACTGTCATGCCAGAGTGGGGATATTAAGTGGGGCAGAGACTGCCATGCCAGAGTCGGGCTATTAAGTGGGACAGAGACTGCCATGCCAGAGTGGGGCTATTAAGTGCGACAGAGACTGCCATGCCAGAGTGGGGCTATTAAGTGGGACAGAGACTGCCATGCCAGAGTGGGGCTATTAAGTGGGGCAGAGGCTGCCACGCCAGATTGGGGCTATTAAGTGGGGCAGAGACTGTCATGCCAGAGTGGAGCTATCAAGTGCGACAGAGACTGCCATGCCAGAGTGGGGCTATTAAGTGTGGCAGAGACTGCCATGCCAGAGTGGGGCTATTAAGTGCAACAGGGACTGTCATGGCAGAGTGGGTCTATTAAGAGCGACAGAGACTGCCATGCCAGAGTGGGGCTATCAAGTGCGACAGAGATTGTCATGGCTGAGTGGGGCTATTAAGAGCGACAGAGACTGCCATGCCAGAGTGGGGCTATCAAGTGCGACAGAGACTGCCATGCCAGAGTGGGGCTATTAAATGGGGCAGAGACTGTCATGCCAGAGTGGGGCTATCAAGTGCGACAGAGACTGCCATGCCAGAGTGGGGCTATTAAGTGTGGCAGAGACTGCCATGCCAGAGTGGGGCTATTAAGTGCGACAGAGACTGCCATGCCAGAGAGGGGCTATTAAGTGCGACAGAGACTGACATGCCATAGTGGGGCTATTAATTGCGACAGAGACTGCTATGCCAGATTGGGGCTATTAAGTGCGACAGAGACTGCCATGTCGGAGTTGGGCTATTAAGTGCGACAGAGACTGCCATGCCAGAGTGGGGCTATTAAGAGCGACAGAGACTGCCATGCCAGAGTGGGGCTATTAAGTGCGACAGAGACTGCCATGCCAGAGTGGGGCTATTAAGTGGGACAGAGACTGCCATGCCAGAGTGGGGCTATTAAGTGCGACAGAGACTGCCATGCCATAGTGGGGCTATTAATTGCGACAGAGACTGCTATGCCAGATTGGGGCTATTAAGTGCGACAGAGACTGCCATGTCGGAGTTGGGCTATTAAGTGCGACAGAGACTGCCATGCCAGAGTGGGGCTATTAAGAGCGACAGAGATTGTCATGGCTGAGTGGGGCTATTAAGAGCGACAGAGACTGCCATGCCAGAGTGGGGCTATCAAGTGCGACAGAGACTGCCATGCCAGAGTGGGGCTATTAAATGGGGCAGAGACTGTCATGCCAGAGTGGGGCTATCAAGTGCGACAGAGACTGCCATGCCAGAGTGGGGCTATTAAGTGTGGCAGAGACTGCCATGCCAGAGTGGAGCTATTAAGTGCGACAGAGACTGCCATGCCAGAGAGGGGCTATTAAGTGCGACAGAGACTGACATGCCATAGTGGGGCTATTAATTGCGACAGAGACTGCTATGCCAGATTGGGGCTATTAAGTGCGACAGAGACTGCCATGTCGGAGTTGGGCTATTAAGTGCGACAGAGACTGCCATGCCAGAGTGGGGCTATTAAGAGCGACAGAGACTGCCATGCCAGAGTGGGGCTATTAAGTGCGACAGAGACTGCCATGCCAGAGTGGGGCTATTAAGTGGGACAGAGACTGCCATGCCAGAGTGGGGCTATTAAGTGCGACAGAGACTGCCATGCCATAGTGGGGCTATTAATTGCGACAGAGACTGCTATGCCAGATTGGGGCTATTAAGTGCGACAGAGACTGCCATGTCGGAGTTGGGCTATTAAGTGCGACAGAGACTGCCATGCCAGAGTGGGGCTATTAAGAGCGACAGAGACTGCCATGCCAGAGTGGGGCTATTAAGTGCGACAGAGACTGCCATGCCAGAGTGGTGCTATTAAGTGGGACAGAGACTGCCATGCCAGAGTGGGGCTATTAAGTGCGACAGAGACTGCCATGCCATAGTGGGGCTATTATTTGCGACAGAGACTGCTATGCCAGATTGGGGCTATTAAGTGCGACAGAGACTGCCATGTCGGAATTGGGCTATTAAGTGCGACAGAGGCTGCCATGCCAGAGTGGGGCTATTAAGTGCGGCAGAGACTGCCATGCCAGAGTGGGGCTATTAAGTGCGACAGAGACTGCCATGTCAGAGTTGGGCTAGTAAGTGCGACAGAGACTGCCATGCCAGAGTGGGGCTATTAAGTGCGACAGAGACTGTCATGCCAGAGTGGGGCTATTAAGTGCGACAGAGACTGCCATGGCAGAGTGGGGCTATTAAGTGGGACAGAGACTGCCATGCCAGAGTGGGGCTATTAAGTGGGGCAGAGACTGTCATGCCAGAGTGGGGATATTAAGTGCGGCAGAGACTGTCATGCCAGAGTGGGGATATTAAGTGGGGCAGAGACTGCCATGCCAGAGTCGGGCTATTAAGTGGGACAGAGACTGCCATGCCAGAGTGGGGCTATTAAGTGGGGCAGAGACTGTCATGCCAGAGTGGGGCTATTAAGTGCGGCAGAGACTGTCATGCCAGAGTGGGGATATTAAGTGCAACAGAGACTGTCATGGCAGAGTGGGGCTATTAAGAGCGACAGAGACTGCCATGCCAGAGTGGGGCTATCAAGTGCGACAGAGATTGTCAAGGCTGAGTGGGGCTATTAAGAGCGACAGAGACTGCCATGCCAGAGTGGGGCTATCAAGTGCGACAGAGACTGCCATGCCAGAGTGGGGCTATTAAATGGGGCAGAGACTGTCATGCCAGAGTGGGGCTATCAAGTGCGACAGAGACTGCCATGCCAGAGTGGGGCTATTAAGTGTGGCAGAGACTGCCATGCCAGAATGGGGCTATTAAGTGCGACAGAGACTGCCATGCCAGAGAGGGGCTATTAAGTGCGACAGAGACTGACATGCCATAGTGGGGCTATTAATTGCGACAGAGAATGCTATGCCAAATTGGGGCTATTAAGTGCGACAGAGACTGCCATGTCGGAGTTGGGCTATTAAGTGCGACAGAGACTGCCATGCCAGAGTGGGGCTATTAAGAGCGACAGAGACTGCCATGCCAGAGTGGGGCTATTAAGTGCGACAGAGACTGCCATGCCAGAGTGGGGCTATTAAGTGGGACAGAGACTGCCATGCCAGAGTGGGGCTATTAAGTGCGACAGAGACTGCCATGCCATAGTGGGGCTATTAATTGCGACAGAGACTGCTATGCCAGATTGGGGCTATTAAGTGCGACAGAGACTGCCATGTCGGAGTTGGGCTATTAAGTGCGACAGAGACTGCCATGCCAGAGTGGGGCTATTAAGAGCGACAGAGACTGCCATGCCAGAGTGGGGCTATTAAGTGCGACAGAGACTGCCATGCCAGAGTGGGGCTATTAAGTGGGACAGAGACTGCCATGCCAGAGATGGGCTATTAAGTGCGACAGAGACTGCCATGCCATAGTGGGGCTATTATTTGCGACAGAGACTGCTATGCCAGATTGGGGCTATTAAGTGCGACAGAGACTGCCATGTCGGAATTGGGCTATTAAGTGCGACAGAGGCTGCCATGCCAGAGTGGGGCTATTAAGTGCGGCAGAGACTGCCATGCCAGAGTGGGGCTATTAAGTGCGACAGAGACTGCCATGTCAGAGTTGGGCTATTAAGTGCGACAGAGACTGCCATGCCAGAGTGGGGCTATTAAGTGCGACAGAGACTGTCATGCCAGAGTGGGGCTATTAACAAGATTTAACAAGATTTAACAAGATTTGCCATCCAAGCCAAAGGCCCAGATGGCAAGTGGACAAGGAAGCCATTGGCTTATCGAGAGTCCAACAATGTTCATCTACTTATAGCCTGCCCTCCTGAGATATGTGTCAACCTTGTTTTTAAACATATTCACGCTGCTAGCAGTTACACAATCTGTAGACAATTTGTTCCATTCATTTATTGTCCTCTGTGAGAACGAGTGCTTCCTGATGTCCAATCTACATTGATCCTTTACTAATTTTACCTCATGTCCTCTAGTTCTGCTATCCTTCTTGAGTGAGAAAAACATATTTCTATCAATATTTTCATACCCATTCAATATCTTAAAAACTTCAATCTGATCTCCTCTTAACCTCCTTGTCTCTAGAGTTGTTAAACCACATTCTTTCAGGCGTTCTTCATAACTAAGGTCTCTCAGTTCTGGAATCATTTTAGTTGCTCTCCTTTGTATGCGTTCAAGCGTATCTATATCCTTCTTACGATATGGTCTCCATGCTTGTATACAGTATTCTAAATGAGGTCTAACTATTGCTTTATAAAGAGGTATAATTAACTTTTTTCCCTTGTATGTTATGTTTCTTCTAATCAATCCAAGAATTTGATTACCCTTTGAAGCTGCAATACCACACTGCTCTGAAACTTTCATATCAGCGCTTATTGTAACTCCTAAGTCCTTTTCTTTTACAGTAGTACCCAGAACAGTATCTCCCATTTTATAGTTTACATTCAAGTTCCCATGTCCTGTATGTAGGCATTTACATTTCCCAAAATTGAACAACATCTGCCATTTCTCAGACCATTTCACTAATCTGTCTAGATCGTTTTGTAAATGTTGTTTATCACCATCAGTATTAACCTTTCTAAACAGTTTTGTGTCATCCGCAAATTTCAGTACGTTACTTGTTATACTGTCGTCCAAGTCATTGATATAAATTAAGAATAATATAGGTCCTAATACTGATCCTTGAGGTACCCCACTCAAAACCGATTTCCAATTTGAAACTTCTCCATCTACTACAACTCGTTGTCTTCTGTCAGTCAGCCATTGTTCTATCCAGTCAGTTATGCTATCCCCGATACCATGGGCTTTTAATTTAAGTAGTAATCTTTGATGTGGCACTTTGTCAAAAGCTTTCTGAAAATCTAAGTATATAATATCTACTGGCGATCCCACGTCTATCCACTTAGTGATTTCTTCCAAAAAACATAACATATTTGTTAAGCATGACCTCGCTTTAAGGAATCCATGTTGAGATGAATTTAATAATTTATGCTTAACGAGGAAGTCCACCATATGGTCTTTAATTAACCTTTCTAATAATTTACAAATCACTGACGTTAAACTCACTGGTCTGTAATTCTCTGACTTATTTCTCGAACCCTTTTTAAATAATGGTATGATGTTTGCTTCTTTCCATTCAAACGGAACAACTCCCTCTTTTAATGACAAGTTGAATACTCTTGCAAGTGGTATACTGATTTGTTCTACTGTTTCCATTAGTAATTTTGGAGGAATCCCATCCACTCCCGGTGATTTGTTATCCTTCATTGCCTTTATTTTCTTAGCTACCAATTCTGGAGTTACAACTAACGGACCTAAATAGTCAGATTTAGCCCCCTGAAATTTAGTATCAGCAACTGGTAATGAACTAATATCTTCTTTGGTAAACACTGAACTGAAGTAACCATTTAGGTCTTCCGCCATTAAAAACCCCTGTGATATTATATTTCCAGCACTGTCTTCTAGAGGTCCAACCTTGTCTTGTACGTTTTGTTTACTCCTGACATATGCATAAAAACTCTTGCTGTCATTTTTTATGTTACATGCTAGTTTTTGCTCATAGCTTCTTTTAGATTGTCTGATTTCAGTTGTAGCTGCATTAAGTGCCTCTTTGTATTTTGCATAGTCTTCGTCCTTTCTGGTACGCCTATAAACCCTCCACATAGTTTGTTTTAGCATTATTTTTCTAATAGCCTCTTTTGACAAGTGTTTCTTTCTACACCGTTTTCCTTGTTTTTGGAAGGGAACAAATTTATCGATGATACTCTCAATTTCATATTTTAAAATATTCCAACATTCAATTGCGGTCTTATTCATCAGCATGTTATTCCAATCTAGCTTTGCTAAGTATTTTCTCATATCTTTGTAGTTACCTTTGTGGAAGTTTCTCTTGTACGTTTTCTTATTTTTACTTTCTGATTTTACATTGATGTCAAAATGTATTTGATTATGGTCACTATTACCCAATGGTTCAAATATTTTTACATTGTCCACTAATTCTTTTTGTGATGACAAAACTATATCTAATACATTTTCTCCCCTGGTTGGTTCTAGTACGTGCTGAGTAAGAAAGCTATCCTGGATTAAAAATAGAAATTGTTGGTCCTCAATCCCTGTGCTCTCTAGAGAATTCCATTGTATGTGTCCATGGTTAAAATCTCCCATTATGATACATTCCCCTTTACTAACTTCCTTTATAGCGTTTTTTATTTTTGTGTTGTCCTCTTCGTTTATGTTTGGACTTCGGTAAACTAATCCAATAGTTAATTTTGAATTTCCTGAAACAATTTTGCACCAAACAGCTTCATCGCAATCTGCTTCCCTTTCTAGTTTTATTTCATAAGCCTGAATAGATTCTTTAACATATAAAATAACTCCCCCGCCCCTTCTTCCTATTCGATCTTTCCTAAACATTACATATCCTGTCAGTCCTAATTCAGCATCTGTTATATCTATGTTGGCCCATGATTCAGTTATACCAATTATGTGAGGGTCAATATCTTCTACCATGTTTAATTCGTTTTTCTTATTTACTATGCTCCTTGCATTTAAACATACGCATCTATAACCTTTTTCAGATATGTTTTTTGGATGATTTGATATTGGTTTATCTGTGCTAGTGGCCTCTTGTTCTGCTTGAGACACCTCTAGGTAACCCCCCTGCACTTCTAGTTTAAAGAATGTTTACTTCCAAAAATATTTGTCATTGTACCCAAGTCACTATCTACTGCTGCTGAAAGTTTGTCCGCGAATACTGCCGCCCCCTTTCCACTTAAATGAAGCCCATCCTTCATGTACATATCAGCCCTTCCAACAAAACTTCCCCATAAATCCACAAATCCAACTTCCTCTTCCCTACATAACTTCTGGACTAACATGTTAATTGCCATCCCCCGACAATTTCGATATTTGTGACCCCTCCTGTCCATTACAGGTAAAATCCCTGACAGTATTACCTGCTCAACCCGCGTCTGTTTTAGTGTTCTGACCAACTGCCTATATTTCCTAACTATGGCAGTTGTACCCTCCCTCTCTACGTTATTTGTCCCTACGTGTACTAAAACAGATCCACCCTTACCCGAGCCTACGATGTTTTTTACCCTCTCAGTTATCGCCTCTATTTTGGCTCCAGGCAAGCAGACCACCACATCGTCTCCCTTGTTTAAGACTCTGTCGGTCTTCCTAACTATCGAATCCCCCACAAACACCCTCGCTCTCTTCCTCACCCCCTCTATCACTGCTGCAGAATAACTCTTCCGTTCGATCCCCTCCATCACATTCTGTCCTGACCCCTTCCCTCCTGTCTCCTTCGCTCCTGTCTCCCCCACTTCCCACTCCTTTGCTCTTGTCTCTCCCACTTCCCTCTCCTTCACTCCGGTTGTTTTCCCTCCCGTCTCCTTCCCTCCTGTCTCCCCCACTCCCTTCTCCTTCCCTCCTGTCTCTCCTACTCCCCTCTCCTTCGCTCCGGTTGTCTTCCCTCCCGTTCCTTTCCTTCCCGTCTCCTTACGTCCTGTCTCCCTACGACCTGTCACCTTCCCTCCTCTCAGCTTCCTCCCAGGCTGCGGTGAGCTCTCCCTAGCATCTCTTGTGTCTTTCCCCACTTTATCATCTACTGTTCCCCCACCGGAACTACTGGCACAACCCCCCTGTTCCCTTCCCACCATTGCCACAACGAGCAGCCTCAGCTCTTCCAACTCCACCTCTAGTTCCTTCATCTTTGTACATCCCCTACACTCAAAACTAAAACTATCTGCCTGGACCTCAGCCCAGGACTTCTCGCACCCAGACTTGACGAAGTCCACCCAGTTACAGCAACTGCCACAAATTAAGTGCCTTGTGGCCTTTAACTGCCGTTTGCACGGCGCCATCATACAATTTAGTTTTAATTAGTTTGCTACGTTAGCCTTGAATAAGGCTGTTTTTGTGATCAAAAGAACACTTTAGTCTAATATACTTGCTAACTGTGTCTTCTATTAACCTCGCATGAGAAAAAAAAACCCTGCCACCTAGCGAATACGGAGAACACTGTGTAACAAAACAACGAAGCCAGTGTGTACTAATTTACGCTAAAATCCTGCTGTTAATTCCTTTTTACCGAAAACGTTTACTACCACTATGTCAGATATTACCTTATGTATGTATTTTAAGTAAATATATCACTTTATCTTATATATATATTAGCCAATGTTACCTATTCACTATGCTATCTCAATTTTCGAATACTAGACAACCCTATTATCGCTCGCTGAATTCCCCGACAGAATCCGAAACTAACTTACTCTAAAATACTCCCTCTGACTAATAATTAACAAAACCTGTTTCCCAATATATGTCTACAATACGTTTGTGTATAATATATATTCAATAGTAATACTTATTCTATTTGATATACCACGTTTTTCTGTAAATGATCTACACCAAATTCAAGTCGCTGCACCAAGTCCAAGTAGCCGGAAGTTATTGTTAACAGAGTTATTATTAAGTGCGACAGAGACTGCCATGGCAGAGTGGGGCTATTAAGTGGGACAGAGACTGCCATGCCAGAGTGGGGCTATTAAGTGGGGCAGAGACTGTCATTCCAGAGTGGGGATATTAAGTGCGGCAGAGACTGTCATGCCAGAGTGGGGATATTAAGTGGGGCAGAGACTGCCATGCCAGAGTCGGGCTATTAAGTGGGACAGAGACTGCCATGCCAGAGTGGGGCTATTAAGTGGGGCAGAGACTGTCATGCCAGAGTGGGGCTATTAAGTGCGGCAGAGACTGTCATGCCAGAGTGGGGATATTAAGTGCAACAGAGACTGTCATGGCAGAGTGGGGCTATTAAGAGCGACAGAGACTGCCATGCCAGAGTGGGGCTATTAAGTGCGACAAAGACTGCCATGCCAGAGTGGGGCTATTAAGTGGGACAGAGACTGCCATGCCAGAGTGGGGCTATTAAGTGGGGCAGAGACTGCCACGCCAGATTGGGGCTATTAAGTGGGGCAGAGACTGTCATGCCAGAGTGGAGCTATCAAGTGCGACAGAGACTGCCATGCCAGAGTGGGGCTATTAAGTGTGGCAGAGACTGCCATGCCAGAGTGGGGCTATTAAGTGCAACAGGGACTGTCATGGCAGAGTGGGGCTATTAAGAGCGACAGAGACTGCCATGCCAGAGTGGGGCTATCAAGTGCGACAGAGACTGCCATGCCAGAGTGGGGCTATTAAGTGCGACAGAGACTGCCATGCCAGAGTGGGGCTATTAAGTGCAACAGAGATTGTCATTGCTGAGTGGGGCTATTAAGAGCGACAGAGACTGCCATGCCAGAGTGGGGCTATCAAGTGCGACAGAGACTGCCATGCCAGAGTGGGGCTATTAAATGGGGCAGAGACTGTCATGCCAGAGTGGGGCTATCAAGTGCGACAGAGACTGCCAAGCCAGAGTGGGGCTATTAAGTGTGGTAGAGACTGCCATGCCAGAGTGGGGCTATTAAGTGCGACAGAGACTGCCATGCAAGAGAGGGGCTATTAAGTGCGACAGAGACTGCCATGCCATAGTGGGGCTATTAATTGCGACAGAGACTGCTATGCCAGATTGGGGCTATTTAGTGCGACAGAGACTGCCATGTTGGAGTTGGGCTATTAAGTGCGACAGAGACTGCCATGCCAGAGTGGGGCTATTAAGAGCGACAGAGACTGCCATGCCAGAGTGGGGCTATTAAGTGCGAAAGAGACTGCCATGCCAGAGTGGGGCTATTAAGTGGGACAGAGACTGCCATGCCAGAGTGGGGCTATTAAGTGGGGCAGAGACTGCCACGCCAGATTGGGGCTATTAAGTGGGGCAGAGACTGTCATGCCAGAGTGGAGCTATCAAGTGCGACAGAGACTGCCATGCCAGAGTGGGTCTATTAAGTGTGGCAGAGACTGCCATGCCAGAGTGGGGCTATTAAGTGCAACAGAGACTGTCATGTCAGAGTGGGGCTATTAAGAGCGACATAGACTGCCATGCCAGAGTGGGGCTATCAAGTGCGACAGAGACTGCCATGCCAGAGTGTGGCTATTAAGTGCGACAGAGACTGCCATGCCAGAGTGGGGCTATTAAGTGCGACAGAGATTATCATGCCAGAGTGGGCTATCAAGTGCGGCAGAGACTGCCATGCTAGAGTGGGGCTATTAAGTGCGACAGAGATTCTCATGCCAGAGTGGGCTATCAAGTGCGACAGAGACTGCCATGCCAGAGTGGGGCTATTAAGTGCGACAGAGATTCTCATGCCAGAGTGGGCTATCAAGTGCGACAGAGACTGCCATGCCAGAGTGGGGCTATTAAGTGCGAAAAGATTCTCATGCCAGAGTGGGCTATCAAGTGCGACAGAGACTGCCATGCCTGAGTTGGGCTATTAAGTGCGACAGAGACTGCCATGCCAGAGTGGGGCTATCAAGTGCGGAAGAGACTGCCATGCCATAGTGGGGCTATTAAGTGCGACAGAGATTCTCATGCCAGAGTGGGCTATCAAGTGCGGCAGAGACTGCCATGCCATAGTGGGGCTATTAAGTGCGACAGAGATTCTTATGCCAGAGTGGGCTATCAAGTGCGGCAGAGACTGCCATGCCAGAGTGGGGCTATTAAGTGCGACAGAGACTACCATGCCAGAGTGGGGCAATCAAGTGCGGCAGAGACTGCCATGCCAGAGTGGGGCTATTAAGTGCGACAGAGACTGCCATGCCATAGTGGGTCTATTAATTGCGACAGAGACTGCCATGCCAGAGTGGGGCTATTAAGTGCGACAGAGACTGCCATGCCATAGTGGGGCTATTAATTGCGACAGAGACTGCCATGCCAGAGTGGGGCTATCAAGTGCGACAGAGACTGCCATGCCAGAGTGGGGCTATTAAGTGCGATGGAGACTGCCATGCCAGAGTGGGGCTATCAAGTGCGGCAGAGACTGCAATGCCAGAGTGGGGCTATTAAGTGCGACAGAGACTGCCATGCCATAGTGGGGCTATTAATTGGGAAAGAGACTGCCATGCCAGAGTGGGGCTATTAAGTGCGACAGAGACTGCCATGCCATAGTGGGGCTATTATTTGCGACAGAGACTGCTATGCCAGATTGGGGCTATTAAGTGCGACAGAGACTGCCATGTCGGAGTTGGGCTATTAAGTGCGACAGAGGCTGCCATGCCAGAGTGGGGCTATTAAGTGCGGCAGAGACTGTCATGCCAGAGTGGGGCTATTAAGTGCGGCAGAGACTGTCATGCCAGAGTGGGGATATTAAGTGCAACAGAGACTGTCATGGCAGAGTGGGGCTATTAAGAGCGACAGAGACTGCCATGCCAGAGTGGGGCTATCAAGTGCGACAGAGACTGCCATGCCAGAGTGGGGCTATTAAGTGCGACAGAGACTGTCATGCCAGAGTGGGGCTATTAAGTGCGGCAGAGACTGTCATGCCAGAGTGGGGCTATTAAGTGTGGTAGAGACTGCCATGCCAGAGTGGGGCTATTAAGTGCGACAGAGACTACCATGCAAGAGAGGGGCTATTAAGTGCGACAGAGACTGCCATGCCATAGTGGGGCTATTAATTGCGACAGAGACTGCTATGCCAGATTGGGGCTATTAAGTGCGACAGAGACTGCCATGCCAGAGTGGGGCTATTAAGTGGGACAGAGACTGCCATGCCAGAGTGGGACTATTAAGTGGGGCAGAGACTGCCACGCCAGATTGGGGCTATTAAGTGGGGCAGAGACTGTCATGCCAGAGTGGAGCTATCAAGTGCGACAGAGACTGCCATGCCAGAGTGGGTCTATTAAGTGTGGCAGAGACTGCCATGCCAGAGTGGGGCTATTAAGTGCAACAGAGATTGTCATGTCAGAGTGGGACTATTAAGAGCGACAGAGACTGCCATGCCAGAGTGGGGCTATCAAGTGCGACAGAGACTGCCATGCCAGAGTGGGGCTATTAAGTGCGACAGAGACTGCCATGCCAGAGTTGGGCTATTAAGTGCGACAGAGATTCTCATGCCAGAGTGGGCTATCAAGTGCGGCAGAGACTGCCATGCTAGAGTGGGGCTATTAAGTGCGACAGAGATTCTCATGCCAGAGTGGGCTATCAAGTGCGACAGAGACTGCCATGCCAGAGTGGGGCTATTAAGTGCGACAGAGATTCACATGCCAGAGTGGGCTATCAAGTGCGACAGAGACTGCCATGCCAGAGTGGGGCTATTAAGTGCGACAGAGATTCTCATGCCAGAGTGGGCTATCAAGTGCGACAGAGACTGCCATGCCTGAGTTGGGCTATTAAGTGCGACAGAGACTGCCATGCCAGAGTGGGGCTATCAAGTGCGGCAGAGACTGCCATGCCATAGTGGGGCTATTAAGTGCGACAGAGATCCTCATGCCAGAGTGGGCTATCAAGTGCGGCAGAGACTGCCATGCCATAGTGGGGCTATTAAGTGCGACAGAGATTCTCATGCCAGAGTGGGCTATCAAGTGCGGCAGAGACTGCCATGCCAGAGTGGGGCTATTAAGTGCGACAGAGACTGCCATGCCAGAGTGGGGCTATCAAGTGCGGCAGAGACTGCCATGCCATAGTGGGGCTATTAAGTGCGACAGAGACTGCCATGCCAGAGTGGGGCTATTAAGTGCGACAGAGACTGCCATGCCAGAGTGGGGCTATTAAGTGTGGCAGAGACTGCCATGCCAGAGAGGGGCTATTAAGTGCAACAGGGACTGTCATGGCAGAGTGGGGCTATTAAGAGCGACAGAGACTGCCATGCCAGAGTGGGGCTATCAAGTGCGACAGAGACTGCCATGCCAGAGTGGAGCTATTAAGTGCGACAGAGACTGCCATGCCAGAGTGGGGCTATTAAGTGCAACAGAGATTGTCATGGCTGAGTGGGGCTATTAAGAGCGACAGAGACTGCCATGCCAGAGTGGGGCTATCAAGTGCGACAGAGACTGCCATGCCAGAGTGGGGCTATTAAATGGGGCAGAGACAGTCATGCCAGAGTGGGGCTATCAAGTGCGGCAGAGACTGCCAAGCCAGAGTGGGGCTATTAAGTGTGGTAGAGACTGCCATGCCAGAGTGGGGCTATTAAGTGCGACAGAGACTGCCATGCAAGAGAGGGGCTATTAAGTGCGACAGAGACTGCCATGCCAGAGTGGGGCTATTAAATGGGGCAGAGACTGTCATGCCAGAGTGGGGCTATCAAGTGCGACAGAGACTGTCATGCCAGAGTGGGGATATTAAGTGCAACAGAGACTGTCATGGCAGAGTGGGGCTATTAAGAGCGACAGAGACTGCCATGCCAGAGTGGGGCTATTAAGTGCGACAGAGACTGCCATGCCAGAGTGGGGCTATTAAGTGGGACAGAGACTGCCATGGCAGAGTGGGGCTATTAAGTGGGGCAGAGACTGCCACGCCAGATTGGGGCTATTAAGTGGGGCAGAGACTGTCATGCCAGAGTGGAGCTATCAAGTGCGACAGAGACTGCAATGCCAGAGTGGGGCTATTAAGTGCGACAGAGACTGCCATGCCATAGTGGGGCTATTAATTGGGAAAGAGACTGCCATGCCAGAGTGGGGCTATTAAGTGCGACAGAGACTGCCATGCCATAGTGGGGCTATTATTTGCGACAGAGACTGCTATGCCAGATTGGGGCTATTAAGTGCGACAGAGACTGCCATGTCAGAGTTGGGCTATTAAGTGCGACAGAGGCTGCCATGCCAGAGTGGGGCTATTAAGTGCGGCAGAGACTGTCATGCCAGAGTGGGGCTATTAAGTGCGGCAGAGACTGTAATGCCAGAGTGGGGATATTAAGTGCAACAGAGACTGTCATGGCAGAGTGGGGCTATTAAGAGCGACAGAGACTGCCATGCCAGAGTGGGGCTATCAAGTGCGACAGAGACTGCCATGCCAGAGTGGGGCTATTAAGTGCGACAGAGACTGTCATGCCAGAGTGGGTCTATTAAGTGCGGCAGAGACTGTCATGCCAGAGTGGGGCTATTAAGTGCAACAGAGATTGTCATGGCTGAGTGGGGCTATTAAGAGCGACAGAGACTGCCATGCCAGAGTGGGGCTATCAAGTGCGACAGAGACTGCCATGCCAGAGTGGGGCTATTAAATGGGGCAGAGACTGTCATGCCAGAGTGGGGCTATCAAGTGCGACAGAGACTGCCATGCCAGAGTGGGGCTATTAAGTGTGGTAGAGACTGCCATGCCAGAGTGGGGCTATTAAGTGCGACAGAGACTACCATGCAAGAGAGGGGCTATTAAGTGCGACAGAGACTGCCATGCCATAGTGGGGCTATTAATTGCGACAGAGACTGCTATGCCAGATTGGGGCTATTAAGTGCGACAGAGACTGCCATGCCAGAGTGGGGCTATTAGGTGGGACAGAGACTGCCATGCCAGAGTGGGACTATTAAGTGGGGCAGAGACTGCCACGCCAGATTGGGGCTATTAAGTGGGGCAGAGACTGTCATGCCAGAGTGGAGCTATCAAGTGCGACAGAGACTGCCATGCCAGAGTGGGTCTATTAAGTGTGGCAGAGACTGCCATGCCAGAGTGGGGCTATTAAGTGCAACAGAGACTGTCATGTCAGAGTGGGACTATTAAGAGCGACAGAGACTGCCATGCCAGAGTGGGGCTATCAAGTGCGACAGAGACTGCCATGCCAGAGTGGGGCTATTAAGTGCGACAGAGACTGCCATGCCAGAGTTGGGCTATTAAGTGCGACAGAGATTCTCATGCCAGAGTGGGCTATCAAGTGCGGCAGAGACTGCCATGCTAGAGTGGGGCTATTAAGTGCGACAGAGATTCTCATGCTAGAGTGGGCTATCAAGTGCGACAGAGACTGCCATGCCAGAGTGGGGCTATTAAGTGCGACAGAGATTCTCATGCCAGAGTGGGCTATCAAGTGCGACAGAGACTGCCATGCCAGAGTGGGGCTATTAAGTGCGACAGAGATTCTCATGCCAGAGTGGGCTATCAAGTGCGACAGAGACTGCCATGCCTGAGTTGGGCTATTAAGTGCGACAGAGACTGCCATGCCAGAGTGGGGCTATCAAGTGCGGCAGAGACTGCCATGCCATAGTGGGGCTATTAAGTGCGACAGAGATCCTCATGCCAGAGTGGGCTATCAAGTGCGGCAGAGACTGCCATGCCATAGTGGGGCTATTAAGTGCGACAGAGATTCTCATGCCAGAGTGGGCTATCAAGTGCGGCAGAGACTGCCATGCCAGAGTGGGGCTATTAAGTGCGACAGAGACTGCCATGCCAGAGTGGGGCTATCAAGTGCGGCAGAGACTGCCATGCCATAGTGGGGCTATTAAGTGCGACAGAGACTGCCATGCCAGAGTGGGGCTATTAAGTGCGACAGAGACTGCCATGCCAGAGTGGGGCTATTAAGTGTGGCAGAGACTGCCATGCCAGAGAGGGGCTATTAAGTGCAACAAGGACTGTCATGGCAGAGTGGGGCTATTAAGAGCGACAGAGACTGCCATGCCAGAGTGGGGCTATCAAGTGCGACAGAGACTGCCATGCCAGAGTGGAGCTATTAAGTGCGACAGAGACTGCCATGCCAGAGTGGGGCTATTAAGTGCAACAGAGATTGTCATGGCTGAGTGGGGCTATTAAGAGCGACAGAGACTGCCATGCCAGAGTGGGGCTATCAAGTGCGACAGAGACTGCCATGCCAGAGTGGGGCTATTAAATGGGGCAGAGACAGTCATGCCAGAGTGGGGCTATCAAGTGCGACAGAGACTGCCAAGCCAGAGTGGGGCTATTAAGTGTGTTAGAGACTGCCATGCCAGAGTGGGGCTATTAAGTGCGACAGAGACTGCCATGCAAGAGAGGGGCTATTAAGTGCGACAGAGACTGCCATGCCAGAGTGGGGCTATTAAATGGGGCAGAGACTGTCATGCCAGAGTGGGGCTATCAAGTGCGACAGAGACTGTCATGCCAGAGTGGGGATATTAAGTGCAACAGAGACTGTCATGGCAGAATGGGGCTATTAAGAGCGACAGAGACTGCCATGCCAGAGTGGGGCTATTAAGTGCGACAGAGACTGCCATGCCAGAGTGGGGCTATTAAGTGGGACAGAGACTGCCATGCCAGAGTGGGGCTATTAAGTGGGGCAGAGACTGCCACGCCAGATTGGGGCTATTAAGTGGGGCAGAGACTGTCATGCCAGAGTGGAGCTATCAAGTGCGACAGAGACTGCCATGCCAGAGTGGGGCTATTAAGTGTGGCAGAGACTGCCATGCCAGAGTGGGGCTATTAAGTGCAACAGGGGCTGTCATGGCAGAGTGGGGCTATTAAGAGCGACAGAGACTGCCATGCCAGAGTGGGGCTATCAAGTGCGACAGAGACTGCCATGCCAGAGTGGGGCTATTAAGTGCGACAGAGACTGCCATGCCAGAGTGGGGCTATTAAATGGGGCAGAGACTGTCATGCCAGAGTGGGGCTATCAAGTGCGACAGAGACTGCCAAGCTTGAGTGGGGCTATTAAGTGTGGTAGAGACTGCCATGCCAGAGTGGGGCTATTAAGTGCGACAGAGACTGCCATGCAAGAGAGGGGCTATTAAGTGCGACAGAGACTGCTATGCCATAGTGGGGCTATTAATTGCGACAGAGACTGCTATGCCAGATTGGGGCTATTTAGTGCGACAGAGACTGCCATGTTGGAGTTGGGGTATTAAGTGCGACAGAGACTGCCATGCCAGAGTGGGGCTATTAAGAGCGACAGAGACTGCCATGCCAGAGTGGGGCTATTAAGTGCGACAGAGACTGCCATGCCAGAGTGGGGCTATTAAGTGGGACAGAGACTGCCATGCCAGAGTGGGGCTATTAAGTGGGGCAGAGACTGCCACGCCAGATTGGGGCTATTAAGTGGGGCAGAGACTGTCATGCCAGAGTGGAACTATCAAGTGCGACAGAGACTGCCATGCCAGAGTGGGTCTATTAAGTGTGGCAGAGACTGCCATGCCAGAGTGGGGCTATTAAGTGCAACAGAGACTGTCATGTCAGAGTGGGGCTATTAAGAGCGACAGAGACTGCCATGCCAGAGTGGGGCTATCAAGTGCGACAGAGACTGCCATGCAAGAGTGTGGCTATTAAGTGCGACAGAGACTGCCATGCCAGAGTGGGGCTATTAAGTGCGACAGAGATTCTCATGCCAGAGTGGGCTATCAAGTGCGGCAGAGACTGCCATGCTAGAGTGGGGCTATTAAGTGCGACAGAGATTCTCATGCCAGAGTGGGCTATCAAGTGCGACAGAGACTGCCATGCCAGAGTGGGGCTATTAAGTGCGACAGAGATTCTCATGCCAGAGTGGGCTATCAAGTGCGACAGAGACTGCCATGCCAGAGTGGGGCTATTAAGTGCGACAGAGATTCTCATGCCAGAGTGGGCTATCAAGTGCGACAGAGACTGCCATGCCTGAGTTGGGCTATTAAGTGCGACAGAGACTGCCATGCCAGAGTGGGGCTATCAAGTGCGGAAGAGACTGCCATGCCATAGTGGGGCTATTAAGTGCGACAGAGATTCTCATGCCAGAGTGGGCTATCAAGTGCGGCAGAGACTGCCATGCCATAGTGGGGCTATTAAGTGCGACAGAGATTTTTATGCCAGAGTGGGCTATCAAGTGCGGCAGAGACTGCCATGCCAGAGTGGGGCTATTAAGTGCGACAGAGACTACCATGCCAGAGTGGGGCTATCAAGTGCGGCAGAGACTGCCATGCCAGAGTGGGGCTATTAAGTGCGACAGAGACTGCCATGCCATAGTGGTTCTATTAATTGCGACAGAGACTGCCATGCCAGAGTGGGGCTATTAAGTGCGACAGAGACTGCCATGCCATAGTGGGGCTATTAATTGCGACAGAGACTGCCATGCCAGAGTGGGGCTATCAAGTGCGACAGAGACTGCCATGCCAGAGTGGGGCTATTAAGTGCGACAGAGACTGCCATGCCAGAGTGGGGCTATCAAGTGCGGCAGAGACTGCAATGCCAGAGTGGGGCTATTAAGTGCGACAGAGACTGCCATGCCATAGTGGGGCTATTAATTGGGACAGAGACTGCCATGCCAGAGTGGGGCTATTAAGTGCGACAGAGACTGCCATGCCATAGTGGGGCTATTATTTGCGACAGAGACTGCTATGCCAGATTGGGGCTATTAAGTGCGACAGAGACTGCCATGTCGGAGTTGGGCTATTAAGTGCGACAGAGGCTGCCATGCCAGAGTGGGGCTATTAAGTGCGGCAGAGACTGTCATGCCAGAGTGGGGCTATTAAGTGCGGCAGAGACTGTCATGCCAGAGTGGGGATATTAAGTGCAACAGAGACTGTCATGGCAGAGTGGGGCTATTAAGAGCGACAGAGACTGCCATGCCAGAGTGGGGCTATCAAGTGCGACAGAGACTGCCATGCAGAGTGGGGCTATTAAGTGCGACAGAGACTGTCATGCCAGAGTGGGGCTATTAAGTGCGGCAGAGACTGTCATGCCAGAGTGGGGCTATTAAGTGCAACAGAGATTGTCATGGCTGAGTGGGGCTATTAAGAGCGACAGAGACTGCCATGCCAGAGTGGGGCTATCAAGTGCGACAGAGACTGCCATGCCAGAGTGGGGCTATTAAATGGGGCAGAGACTGTCATGCCAGAGTGGGGCTATCAAGTGCGACAGAGACTGCCATGCCAGAGTGGGGCTATTAAGTGTGGTAGAGACTGCCATGCCAGAGTGGGGCTATTAAGTGCGACAGAGACTACCATGCAAGAGAGGGGCTATTAAGTGCGACAGAGACTGCCTTGCCATAGTGGGGCTATTAATTGCGACAGAGACTGCTATGCCAGATTGGGGCTATTAAGTGCGACAGAGACTGCCATGTCGGAGTTGGGCTATTAAGTGCGACAGAGACTGCCATGCCAGAGTGGGGCTATTAAGAGCGACAGAGACTGCCATGCCAGAGTGGGGCTATTAAGTGCGACAGAGACTGCCATGCCAGAGTGGGGCTATTAAGTGGGACAGAGACTGCCATGCCAGAGTGGGGCTATTAAGTGGGGCAGAGACTGCCACGCCAGATTGGGGCTATTAAATGGGGCAGAGACTGTCATGCCAGAGTGGAGCTATCAAGTGCGACAGAGACTGCCATGCCAGAGTGGGTCTATTAAGTGTGGCAGAGACTGTCATGCCAGAGTGGGACTATTAAGAGCGACAGAGACTGCCATGCCAGAGTGGGGCTATCAAGTGCGACAGAGACTGCCATGCCAGAGTGGGGCTATTAAGTGCAACAGAAACTGCCATGCCAGAGTGGGGCTATTAAGTGCGACAGAGATTCTCATGCCAGAGTGGGCTATCAAGTGCGACAGAGACTGCCATGCCAGAGTGGGGCTATTAAGTGCGACAGAGATTCTCATGCCAGAGTGGGCTATCAAGTGCGACAGAGACTGCCATGCCTGAGTTGGGCTATTAAGTGCGACAGAGACTGCCATGCCAGAGTGGGGCTATCAAGTGCGGCAGAGACTGCCATGCCATAGTGGGGCTATTAAGTGCGACAGAGATCCTCATGCCAGAGTGGGCTATCAAGTGCGACAGAGACTGCCATGCCAGAGTGGGGCTATTAAGTGCAACAGAAACTGCCATGCCAGAGTGGGGCTATTAAGTGCGACAGAGATTCTCATGCCAGAGTGGGCTATCAAGTGCGACAGAGACTGCCATGCCAGAGTGGGGCTATTAAGTGCGACAGAGATTCTCATGCCAGAGTGGGCTATCAAGTGCGACAGAGACTGCCATGCCTGAGTTGGGCTATTAAGTGCGACAGAGACTGCCATGCCAGAGTGGGGCTATCAAGTGCGGCAGAGACTGCCATGCCATAGTGGGGCTATTAAGTGCGACAGAGATCCTCATGCCAGAGTGGGCTATCAAGTGCGGCAGAGACTGCCATGCCATAGTGGGGCTATTAAGTGCGACAGAGATTCTCATGCCAGAGTGGGCTATCAAGTGCGGCAGAGACTGCCATGCCAGAGTGGGGCTATTAAGTGCGACAGAGACTGCCATGCCAGAGTGGGGCTATCAAGTGCGGCAGAGACTGCCATGCCATAGTGGGGCTATTAAGTGCGACAGAGACTGCCATGCCAGAGTGGGGCTATTAAGTGCGACAGAGACTTCCATGCCAGAGTGGGGCTATTAAGTGTGGCAGAGACTGCCATGCCAGAGTGGGGCTATTAAGTGCAACAGGGACTGTCATGGCAGAGTGGGGCTATTAAGAGCGACAGAGACTGCCATGCCAGAGTGGGGCTATCAAGTGCGACAGAGACTGCCATGCCAGAGTGGGGCTATTAAGTGCGACAGAGACTGCCATGCCAGAGTGGGGCTATTAAGTGCAACAGAGATTGTCATGGCTGAGTGGGGCTATTAAGAGCGACAGAGACTGCCATGCCAGAGTGGGGCTATCAAGTGCGACAGAGACTGCCATGCCAGAGTGGGGCTATTAAATGGGGCAGAGACTGTCATGCCAGAGTGGGGCTATCAAGTGCGACAGAGACTGCCATGCCAGAGTGGGGCTATTAAGTGTGGTAGAGACTGCCATGCCAGAGTGGGGCTATTAAGTGCGACAGAGACTGCCATGCAAGAGAGGGGCTATTAAGTGCGACAGAGACTGCCATGCCATAGTGGGGCTATTAATTGCGACAGAGACTGCTATGCCAGATTGGGGCTATTAAGTGCGACAGAGACTGCCATGTCGGAGTTGGGCTATTAAGTGCGACAGAGACTGCCATGCCAGAGTGGGGCTATTAAGAGCGACAGAGACTGCCATGCCAGAGTGGGGCTATTAAGTGGGACAGAGACTGCCATGCCAGAGTGGGGCTATTAAGTGGGGCAGAGACTGCCACGCCAGATTGGGGCTATTAAGTGGGGCAGAGACTGTCATGCCAGAGTGGAGCTATCAAGTGCGACAGAGACTGCCATGCCAGAGTGGGTCTATTAAGTGCAACAGAGACTGTCATGTCAGAGTGGGGCTATTAAGAGCGAAAGAGACTGCCATGCCAGAGTGGGGCTATCAAGTGCGACAGAGACTGCCATGCCAGAGAGGGGCTATTAAGGGCGACAGAGACTGCCATGCCAGAGTGGGGCTATTAAGTGCGACAGAGATTCTCATGCCAGAGTGGGCTATCAAGTGCGGCAGAGACTGCCATGCTAGAGTGGGGCTATTAAGTGCGACAGAGATTCTCATGCCAGAGTGGGCTATCAAGTGCGACAGAGACTGCCATGCCAGAGTGGGGCTATTAAGTGCGACAGAGATTCTCATGCCAGAGTGGGCTATCAAGTGCGACAGAGACTGCCATGCCAGAGTGGGTCTATTAAGTGCGACAGAGACTCTCATGCCAGAGTGGGCTATCAAGTGCGACAGAGACTGCCATGCCTGAGTTGGGCTATTAAGTGCGACAGAGACTGCCATGCCAGAGTGGGGCTATCAAGTGCGGGAGAGACTGTCATGCCATAGTGGGGCTATTAAGTGCGACAGAGATCCTCATGCCAGAGTGGGCTATCAAGTGCGGCAGAGACTGCCATGCCATAGTGGGGCTATTAAGTGCGACAGAGATTCTCATGCCAGAGTGGGCTATCAAGTGCGGCAGAGACTGCCATGCCAGAGTGGGGCTATTAAGTGCGACAGAGACTGCCATGCCAGAGTGGGGCTATCAAGTGCGGCAGAGACTGCCATGCCAGAGTGGGGCTATTAAGTGCGACAGAGACTGCCATGCCATAGTGGGTCTATTAATTGCGACAGAGACTGCCATGCCAGAGTGGGGCTATTAAGTGCGACAGAGACTGCCATGCCATAGTGGGGCTATTAATTGCGACAGAGACTGCCATGCCAGAGTGGGGCTATCAAGTGCGACAGAGACTGCCATGCCAGAGTGGGGCTATTAAGTGCGACAGAGACTGCCATGCCAGAGTGGGGCTATCAAGTGCGGCAGAGACTGCAATGCCAGAGTGGGGCTATTAAGTGCGACAGAGACTGCCATGCCATAGTGGGGCTATTAATTGGGACAGAGACTGCCATGCCAGAGTGGGGCTATTAAGTGCGACAGAGACTGCCATGCCATAGTGGGGCTATTATTTGCGACAGAGACTGCTATGCCAGATTGGGGCTATTAAGTGCGACAGAGACTGCCATGTCGGAGTTGGGCTATTAAGTGCGACAGAGGCTGCCATGCCAGAGTGGGGCTATTAAGTGCGGCATAGACTGTCATGCCAGAGTGGGGCTATTAAGTGCGGCAGAGACTGTCATGCCAGAGTGGGGATATTAAGTGCAACAGAGACTGTCATGGCAGAGTGGGGCTATTAAGAGCGACAGAGACTGCCATGCCAGAGTGGGGCTATCAAGTGCGACAGAGACTACCATGCCAGAGTGGGGCTATTAAGTGCGACAGAGACTGTCATGCCAGAGTGGGGCTATTAAGTGCGGCAGAGACTGTCATGCCAGAGTGGGGCTATTAAGTGCAACAGAGATTGTCATGGCTGAGTGGGGCTATTAAGAGCGACAGAGACTGCCATGCCAGAGTGGGGCTATCAAGTGCGACAGAGACTGCCATGCCAGAGTGGGGCTATTAAATGGGGCAGAGACTGTCATGCCAGAGTGGGGCTATCAAGTGCGACAGAGACTGCCATGCCAGAGTGGGGCTATTAAGTGTGGTAGAGACTGCCATGCAAGAGTGGGGCTATTAAGTGCGACAGAGACTACCATGCAAGAGAGGGGCTATTAAGTGCGACAGAGACTGCCTTGCCATAGTGGGGCTATTAATTGCGACACAGACTGCTATGCCAGATTGGGGCTATTAAGTGCGACAGAGACTGCCATGCCAGAGTGGGGCTATTAAGTGGGACAGAGACTGCCATGCCAGAGTGGGGCTATTAAGTGGGGCAGAGACTGCCACGCCAGATTGGGGCTATTAAATGGGGCAGAGACTGTCATGCCAGAGTGGAGCTATCAAGTGCGACAGAGACTGCCATGCCAGAGTGGGTCTATTAAGTGTGGCAGAGACTGCCATGCCAGAGTGGGGCTATTAAGTGAAACAGAGACTGTCATGTCAGAGTGGGACTATTAAGAGCGACAGAGACTGCCATGCCAGAGTGGGGCTATCAAGTGCGACAGAGACTGCCATGCCAGAGTGGGGCTATTAAGTGCGACAGAGACTGCCATGCCAGAGTGGGGCTATTAAGTGCGACAGAGATTCTCATGCCAGAGTGGGCTATCAAGTGCGGCAGAGACTGCCATGCTAGAGTGGGGCTATTAAGTGCGACAGAGATTCTCATGCCAGAGTGGGCTATCAAGTGCGACAGAGACTGCCATGCCAGAGTGGGGCTATTAAGTGCGACAGAGATTCTCATGCCAGAGTGGGCTATCAAGTGCGACAGAGACTGCCATGCCAGAGTGGGGCTATTAAGTGCGACAGAGATTCTCATGCCAGAGTGGGCTATCAAGTGCGACAGAGACCGCCATGCCTGAGTTGGGCTATTAAGTGCGACAGAGACTGCCATGCCAGAGTGGGGCTATCAAGTGCGGCAGAGACTGCCATGCCATAGTGGGGCTATTAAGTGCGACAGAGATCCTCATGCCAGAGTGGGCTATCAAGGGCGGCAGAGACTGCCATGCCATAGTGGGGCTATTAAGTGCGACAGAGATTCTCATGCCAGAGTGGGCTATCAAGTGCGGCAGAGACTGCCATGCCAGAGTGGGGCTATTAAGTGCGACAGAGACTGCCATGCCAGAGTGGGGCTATCAAGTGCGGCAGAGACTGCCATGCCATAGTGGGGCTATTAAGTGCGACAGAGACTGCCATGCCAGAGAGGGGCTATTAAGTGCGACAGAGACTGCCATGCCAGAGTGGGGCTATTAAGTGTGGCAGAGACTGCCATGCCAGAGTGGGGCTATTAAGTGCAACAGGGACTGTCATGGCAGAGTGGGGCTATTAAGAGCGACAGAGACTGCCATGCCAGAGTGGGGCTATCAAGTGCGACAGAGACTGCCATGCCAGAGTGGGGCTATTAAGTGCGACAGAGACTGCCATGCCAGAGTGGGGCTATTAAGTGCAACAGAGATTGTCATGGCTGAGTGGGGCTATTAAGAGCGACAGAGACTGCCATGCCAGAGTGGGGCTATCAAGTGCGACAGAGACTGCCATGCCAGAGTGGGGCTATTAAATGGGGCAGAGACTGTCATGCCAGAGTGGGGCTATCAAGTGCGACAGAGACTGCCATGCCAGAGTGGGGCTATTAAGTGTGGTAGAGACTGCCATGCCAGAGTGGGGCTATTAAGTGCGACAGAGACTGCCATGCCAGATTGGGTCTATTAAGTGCGACAGAGACTGCCATGTCGGAGTTGGGCTATTAAGTGCGACAGAGACTGCCATGCCAGAGTTGGGCTATTAAGAGCGACAGAGACTGCCATGCCAGAGTGGGGCTATTAAGTGCGACAGAGACTGCCATGCCAGAGTGGGGCTATTAAGTGGGACAGAGACTGCCATGCCAGAGTGGGGCTATTAAGTGGGGCAGAGACTGCCACGCCAGATTGGGGCTATTAAGTGGGGCAGAGACTGTCATGCCAGAGTGGAGCTATCAAGTGCGACAGAGACTGCCATGCCAGAGTGGGTCTATTAAGTGTGGCAGAGACTGCCATGCCAGAGTGGGGCTATTAAGTGCAACAGAGACTGTCATGTCAGAGTGGGGCTATTAAGAGCGACAGAGACGGCCATGCCAGAGTGGGGCTATCAAGTGCGACAGAGACTGCCATGCCAGAGTGGGGCTATTAAGTGCGACAGAGACTGCCATGCCAGAGTGGGGCTATTAAATGCGACAGAGATTCTCATGCCAGAGTGGGCTATCAAGTGCGGCAGAGACTGCCATGCTAGAGTGGGGCTATTAAGTGCGACAGAGATTCTCATGCCAGAGTGGGCTATCAAGTGCGACAGAGACTGCCATGCCAGAGTGGGGCTATTAAGTGCGACAGAGATTCTCATGCCAGAGTGGGCTATCAAGTGCGACAGAGACTGCCATGCCAGAGTGGGTCTATTAAGTGCGACAGAGACTCTCATGCCAGAGTGGGCTATCAAGTGCGACAGAGACTGCCATGCCTGAGTTGGGCTATTAAGTGCGACAGAGACTGCCATGCAAGAGTGGGGCTATCAAGTGCGGCAGAGACTGCCATGCCATAGTGGGGCTATTAAGTGCGACAGAGATCCTCATGCCAGAGTGGGCTATCAAGTGCGGCAGAGACTGCCATGCCATAGTGGGGCTATTAAGTGCGACAGAGATTCTCATGCCAGGGTGGGCTATCAAGTGCGGCAGAGACTGCCATGCCAGAGTGGGGCTATTAAGTGCGACAGAGACTGCCATGCCAGAGTGGGGCTATCAAGTGCGGCAGAGACTGCCATGCCAGAGTGGGGCTATTAAGTGCGACAGAGACTGCCATGCCATAGTGGGGCTATTAATTGCGACAGAGACTGCCATGCCAGAGTGGGGCTATCAAGTGCGACAGAGACTGCCATGCCAGAGTGGGGCTATTAAGTGCGACAGAGACTGCCATGCCAGAGTGGGGCTATCAAGTGCGGCAGAGACTGCAATGCCAGAGTGGGGCTATTAAGTGCGACAGAGACTGCCATGCCATAGTGGGGCTATTAATTGGGACAGAGACTGCCATGCCAGAGTGGGGCTATTAAGTGCGACAGAGACTGCCATGCCATAGTGGGGCTATTATTTGCGACAGAGACTGCTATGGCAGATTGGGGCTATTAAGTGCGACAGAGACTGCCATGTCGGAGTTGGGCTATTAAGTGCGACAGAGGCTGCCATGCCAGAGTGGGGCTATTAAGTGTGGCAGAGACTGCCATGCCAGTGTGGGGCTATTAAGTGCGACAGAGACTGCCATGTCAGAGTTGGGCTATTAAGTGCGACAGAGACTGCCATGCCAGAATGGGGCTATTAAGTGCGACAGAGACTGTCATGCCAGAGTGGGGCTATTAAGTGCGACAGAGACTGCCATGGCAGAGTGGGGCTATTAAGTGAGACAGAGACTGCCATGCCAGAGTGGGGCTATTAAGTGGGGCAGAGACTGTCATGCCAGAGTGGGGATATTAAGTGCGGCAGAGACTGTCATGCCAGAGTGGGGATATTAAGTGGGGCAGAGACTGCCATGCCAGAGTGGGGCTATTAAGTGGGACAGAGACTGCCATGCCAGAGTGGGGCTATTAAGTGGGGCAGAGACTGTCATGCCAGAGTGGGGCTATTAAGTGCGGCAGAGACTGTCATGCCAGAGTGGGGATATTAAGTGCAACAGAGACTGTCATGGCAGAGTGGGGCTATTAAGAGCGACAGAGACTGCCATGCCAGAGTGGGGCTATTAAGTGCGACAGAGACTGCCATGCCAGAGTGGGGCTATTAAGTGGGACAGAGACTGCCATGCCAGAGTGGGGCTATTAAGTGGGGCAGAGACTGCCACGCCAGGTTGGGGCTATTAAGTGGGGCAGAGACTGTCATGCCAGAGTGTAGCTATCAAGTGCGACAGAGACTGCCATGCCAGAGTGGGGCTATTAAGTGTGGCAGAGACTGCCATGCCAGATTGGGGCTATTAAGTGCAACAGAGACTGTCATGGCAGAGTGGGGCTATTAAGAGCGACAGAGACTGCCATGCCAGAGTGGGGCTATCAAGTGCGACAGAGACTGCCATGCCAGAGTGGGGCTATTAAGTGCGACAGAGACTGCCATGCCAGAGTGGGGCTATTAAGTGCAACAGAGACTGTCATGGCAGAGTGGGGCTATTAGGAGCGACAGAGACTGCCATGCCAGAGTGGGGCTATCAAGTGCGACAGAGACTGCCATGCCAGAGTGGGTCTATTAAATGGAGCAGAGACTGTCATGCCAGAGTGGGGCTATCAAGTGCGACAGAGACTGCCATGCCAGAATGGGGCTATTAAGTGTGGCAGAGACTGCCATGCCAGAGTGGGGCTATTAAGTGCGACAGAGACTGCCATGCCAGAGTGGGGCTATTAAGTGCGACAGAGACTGCCATGCCATAGTGGGGCTATTAATTGCGACAGAGACTGCTATGCCAGATTGGGGCTATTAAGTGCGACAGAGACTGCCATGTCGGAGTTGGGCTATTAAGTGCGACAGAGGCTGCCATGCCAGAGTGGGGCTATTAAGTGCGGCAGAGACTGTCATGCCAGAGTGGGGCTATTAAGTGCGACAGAGACTGCTATGCCAGATTGGGGCTATTAAGTGCGATAGAGACTGCCATGTCGGAGTTGGGCTATTAAGTGCGACAGAGACTGCCATGCCAGAGTGGGGCCATTAAGTGCGGCAGAGACTGTCATGCCAGAGTGGGGCTATTAAATGCGACAGAGACTGCCATGTCAGAGTTGGGCTATTAAGTGCGACAGAGCCTGCCATGCCAGAGTGGGGCTATTAAGTGCGACAGAGACTGTCATGCCAGAGTGGGGCTATTAAGTGCGACAGTGACTGCCATGGCACAGTGGGGATATTAAGTGCAACAGAGACTGTCATGGCAGAGTGGGGCTATTAAGAGCGACAGAGACTGCCATGCCAGAGTGGGGCTATTAAGTGCGACAGAGACTGCCATGCCAGAGTGGGGCTATTAAGTGGGACAGAGACTGCCATGCCAGAGTGGGGCTATTAAGTGGGGCAGAGACTGCCAAGCCAGATTATGGCTATTAAGTGGGGCAGAGACTGTCATGCCAGAGTGGGGCTATCAAGTGTGACAGAGACTGCCTTGCCAGAGTGAGGCTATTAAGTGTGGCAGAGACTGCCATGCCCGAGTGGGGCTATTAAGTGCAACAGAGACTGTCATGGCAGAGTGGGTCTATTAAGTGCGACAGAGACTGACATGGCAGAGTGGGGCTATTAAGTGCGACAGAGACTGCCATGCCAGAGTGGGGCTATTAAGTGCGACAGAGACTGCCATGGCAGAGTGGGGCTATTAAGTGCGACAGAGACTGTCATGGCAGAGTGGGGCTATTAAGTGCGACAGAGACTGACATGGCAGAGTGGGGCTATTAAGTGCGACAGAGACTGCCATGCCAGAGTGGGGCTTTTAAGTGCGACAGAGACTGCCATGCCAGAGTGGGGCTATTAAGTGCGGCAGAGACTGCCATGCCATAGTGGGGCTATTAAGTGCGACAGAGATTCTCATGCCAGAGTGGGCTATCAAGTGCGGCAGAGACTGCCATGCCATAGTGGGGCTATTAAGTGCGACAGAGATTCTCATGCCAGAGTGGGCTATCAAGTGCGGCAGAGACTGCCATGCCAGAGTGGGGCTATTAAATGCGACAGAGATTCTCATGCCAGAGTGGGCTATCAAGTGCGGCAGAGACTGCCATGCTAGAGTGGGGCTATTAAGTGCGACAGAGATTCTCATGCCAGAGTGGGCTATCAAGTGCGACAGAGACTGCCATGCCAGAGTGGGGCTATTAAGTGCGACAGAGATTCTCATGCCAGAGTGGGCTATCAAGTGCGACAGAGACTGCCATGCCAGAGTGGGTCTATTAAGTGCGACAGAGACTCTCATGCCAGAGTGGGCTATCAAGTGCGACAGAGACTGCCATGCCTGAGTTGGGCTATTAAGTGCGACAGAGACTGCCATGCAAGAGTGGGGCTATCAAGTGCGGCAGAGACTGCCATGCCATAGAGGGGCTATTAAGTGCGACAGAGATCCTCATGCCAGAGTGGGCTATCAAGTGCGGCAGAAACTGCCATGCCATAGTGGGGCTATTAAGTGCGACAGAGATTCTCATGCCAGGGTGGGCTATCAAGTGCGGCAGAGACTGCCATGCCAGAGTGGGGCTATTAAGTGCGACAGAGACTGCCATGCCAGAGTGGGGCTATCAAGTGCGGCAGAGACTGCCATGCCAGAGTGGGGCTATTAAGTGCGACAGAGACTGCCATGCCATAGTGGGGCTATTAATTGCGACAGAGACTGCCATGCCAGAGTGGGGCTATCAAGTGCGACAGAGACTGCCATGCCAGAGTGGGGCTATTAAGTGCGACAGAGACTGCCATGCCAGAGTGGGGCTATCAAGTGCGGCAGAGACTGCAATGCCAGAGTGGGGCTATTAAGTGCGACAGAGACTGCCATGCCATAGTGGGGCTATTAATTGGGACAGAGACTGCCATGCCAGAGTGGGGCTATTAAGTGCGACAGAGACTGCCATGCCATAGTGGGGCTATTATTTGCGACAGAGACTGCTATGGCAGATTGGGGCTATTAAGTGCGACAGAGACTGCCATGTCGGAGTTGGGCTATTAAGTGCGACAGAGGCTGCCATGCCAGAGTGGGGCTATTAAGTGTGGCAGAGACTGCCATGCCAGTGTGGGGCTATTAAGTGCGACAGAGACTGCCATGTCAGAGTTGGGCTATTAAGTGCGACAGAGACTGCCATGCCAGAATGGGGCTATTAAGTGCGACAGAGACTGTCATGCCAGAGTGGGGCTATTAAGTGCGACAGAGACTGCCATGGCAGAGTGGGGCTATTAAGTGAGACAGAGACTGCCATGCCAGAGTGGGGCTATTAAGTGGGGCAGAGACTGTCATGCCAGAGTGGGGATATTAAGTGCGGCAGAGACTGTCATGCCAGAGTGGGGATATTAAGTGGGGCAGAGACTGCCATGCCAGAGTGGGGCTATTAAGTGGGACAGAGACTGCCATGCCAGAGTGGGGCTATTAAGTGGGGCAGAGACTGTCATGCCAGAGTGGGGCTATTAAGTGCGGCAGAGACTGTCATGCCAGAGTGGGGATATTAAGTGCAACAGAGACTGTCATGGCAGAGTGGGGCTATTAAGAGCGACAGAGACTGCCATGCCAGAGTGGGGCTATTAAGTGCGACAGAGACTGCCATGCCAGAGTGGGGCTATTAAGTGGGACAGAGACTGCCATGCCAGAGTGGGGCTATTAAGTGGGGCAGAGACTGCCACGCCAGGTTGGGGCTATTAAGTGGGGCAGAGACTGTCATGCCAGAGTGTAGCTATCAAGTGCGACAGAGACTGCCATGCCAGAGTGGGGCTATTAAGTGTGGCAGAGACTGCCATGCCAGATTGGGGCTATTAAGTGCAACAGAGACTGCCATGGCAGAGTGGGGCTATTAAGAGCGACAGAGACTGCCATGCCAGAGTGGGGCTATCAAGTGCGACAGAGACTGCCATGCCAGAGTGGGGCTATTAAGTGCCACAGAGACTGCCATGCCAGAGTGGGGCTATTAAGTGCAACAGAGACTGTCATGGCAGAGTGGGGCTATTAGGAGCGACAGAGACTGCCATGCCAGAGTGGGGCTATCAAGTGCGACAGAGACTGCCATGCCAGAGTGGGTCTATTAAATGGAGCAGAGACTGTCATGCCAGAGTGGGGCTATCAAGTGCGACAGAGACTGCCATGCCAGAATGGGGCTATTAAGTGTGGCAGAGACTGCCATGCCAGAGTGGGGCTATTAAGTGCGACAGAGACTGCCATGCCAGAGTGGGGCTATTAAGTGCGACAGAGACTGCCATGCCATAGTGGGGCTATTAATTGCGACAGAGACTGCTATGCCAGATTGGGGCTATTAAGTGCGACAGAGACTGCCATGTCGGAGTTGGGCTATTAAGTGCGACAGAGGCTGCCATGCCAGAGTGGGGCTATTAAGTGCGGCAGAGACTGTCATGCCAGAGTGGGGCTATTAAGTGCGACAGAGACTGCTATGCCAGATTGGGGCTATTAAGTGCGATAGAGACTGCCATGTCGGAGTTGGGCTATTAAGTGCGACAGAGACTGCCATGCCAGAGTGGGGCCATTAAGTGCGGCAGAGACTGTCATGCCAGAGTGGGGCTATTAAATGCGACAGAGACTGCCATGTCAGAGTTGGGCTATTAAGTGCGACAGAGCCTGCCATGCCAGAGTGGGGCTATTAAGTGCGACAGAGACTGTCATGCCAGAGTGGGGCTATTAAGTGCGACAGTGACTGCCATGGCACAGTGGGGATATTAAGTGCAACAGAGACTGTCATGGCAGAGTGGGGCTATTAAGAGCGACAGAGACTGCCATGCCAGAGTGGGGCTATTAAGTGCGACAGAGACTGCCATGCCAGAGTGGGGCTATTAAGTGGGACAGAGACTGCCATGCCAGAGTGGTGCTATTAAGTGGGGCAGAGACTGCCAAGCCAGATTATGGCTATTAAGTGGGGCAGAGACTGTCATGCCAGAGTGGGGCTATCAAGTGTGACAGAGACTGCCTTGCTAGAGTGAGGCTATTAAGTGTGGCAGAGACTGCCATGCCCGAGTGGGGCTATTAAGTGCAACAGAGACTGTCATGGCAGAGTGGGTCTATTAAGTGCGACAGAGACTGACATGGCAGAGTGGGGCTATTAAGTGCGACAGAGACTGCCATGCCAGAGTGGGGCTATTAAGTGCGACAGAGACTGCCATGGCAGAGTGGGGCTATTAAGTGCGACAGAGACTGTCATGGCAGAGTGGGGCTATTAAGTGCGACAGAGACTGACATGGCAGAGTGGGGCTATTAAGTGCGACAGAGACTGCCATGCCAGAGTGGGGCTTTTAAGTGCGACAGAGACTGCCATGCCAGAGTGGGGCTATTAAGTGCGGCAGAGACTGCCATGCCATAGTGGGGCTATTAAGTGCGACAGAGATTCTCATGCCAGAGTGGGCTATCAAGTGCGGCAGAGACTGCCATGCCATAGTGGGGCTATTAAGTGCGACAGAGATTCTCATGCCAGAGTGGGCTATCAAGTGCGGCAGAGACTGCCATGCCAGAGTGGGGCTATTAAGTGCGACAGAGACTGCCATGCCAGAGTGGGGCTATCAAGTGCGGCAGAGACTGCCATGCCAGAGTGGGGCTATTAAGTGCGACAGAGACTGCCATGCCATAGTGGGTCTATTAATTGCGACAGAGACTGCCATGCCATAGTGGGGCTATTAATTGCGACAGAGACTGCCATGCCAGAGTGGGGCTATCAAGTGCGACAGAGACTGCCATGCCAGAGTGGGGCTATTAAGTGCGACAGAGACTGCCATGCCAGAGTGGGGCTATCAAGTGCGGCAGAGACTGCAATGCTAGAGTGGGGCTATTAAGTGCGACAGAGACTGCCATGCCATAGTGGGGCTATTAATTGGGACAGAGACTGCAATGCCAGAGTGGGGCTATTAAGTGCGACAGAGACTGCCATGCCATAGTGGGGCTATTATTTGCGACAGAGACTGCTATGCCAGATTGGGTCTATTAAGTGCGACAGAGACTGCCATGTCGGAGTTGGGCTATTAAGTGCGACAGAGGCTGCCATGCCAGAGTGGGGCTATTAAGTGCGGCAGAGACTGTCATGCCAGAGAGGGGCTATTAAGTGCGACAGAGACTGCCATGTCAGAGTTGGGCTATTAAGTGCGACAGAGACTGCCATGCCAGAGTGGGGCTATTAAGTGCGACAGAGACTGTCATGCCAGAGTGGGGCTATTAAGTGCGACAGAGACTGCCATGGCAGAGTGGGGCTATTAAGTGGGACAGAGACTGCCATGCCAGAGTGGGTCTATTAAGTGGGGCAGAGACTGTCATGCCAGAGTTGGGATATTAAGTGCGGCAGAGACTGTCATGCCAGAGTGGGGATATTAAGTGGGGCAGAGACTGCCATGCCAGAGTCGGGCTATTAAGTGGGACAGAGACTGCCATGCCAGAGTGGGGCTATTAAGTGGGGCAGAGACTGTCATGCCAGAGTGGGGCTATTAAGTGCTTCAGAGACTGTCATGTCAGAGTGGGGATATTAAGTGCAACAGAGACTGTCATGGCAGAGTGGGGCTATTAAGAGCGACAGAGACTGCCATGCCAGAGTGGGGCTATTAAGTGCGACAGAGACTGCCATGCCAGTGTGGGGCTATTAAGTGGGGCAGAGACTGCCACGCCAGATTGGGGCTATTAAGTGGGGCAGAGACTGCCAAGCCAGATTATGGCTATTAAGTGGGGCAGAGACTGTCATGCCAGAGTGGGGCTATCAAGTGTGACAGAGACTGCCTTGCCAGAGTGAGGCTATTAAGTGTGGCAGAGACTGCCATGCCCGAGTGGGGCTATTAAGTGCAACAGAGACTGTCATGGCAGAGTGGGTCTATTAAGTGCGACAGAGACTGACATGGCAGAGTGGGGCTATTAAGTGCGACAGAGACTGCCATGCCAGAGTGGGGCTATTAAGTGCGACAGAGACTGCCATGGCAGAGTGGGGCTATTAAGTGCGACAGAGACTGTCATGGCAGAGTGGGGCTATTAAGTGCGACAGAGACTGACATGGCAGAGTGGGGCTATTAAGTGCGACAGAGACTGCCATGCCAGAGTGGGGCTTTTAAGTGCGACAGAGACTGCCATGCCAGAGTGGGGCTATTAAGTGCGGCAGAGACTGCCATGCCATAGTGGGGCTATTAAGTGCGACAGAGATTCTCATGCCAGAGTGGGCTATCAAGTGCGGCAGAGACTGCCATGCCATAGTGGGGCTATTAAGTGCGACAGAGATTCTCATGCCAGAGTGGGCTATCAAGTGCGGCAGAGACTGCCATGCCAGAGTGGGGCTATTAAGTGCGACAGAGACTGCCATGCCAGAGTGGGGCTTTCAAGTGCGGCAGAGACTGCCATGCCAGAGTGGGGCTATTAAGTGCGACAGAGACTGCCATGCCATAGTGGGTCTATTAATTGCGACAGAGACTGCCATGCCATAGTGGGGCTATTAATTGCGACAGAGACTGCCATGCCAGAGTGGGGCTATCAAGTGCGACAGAGACTGCCATGCCAGAGTGGGGCTATTAAGTGCGACAGAGACTGCCATGCCAGAGTGGGGCTATCAAGTGCGGCAGAGACTGCAATGCTAGAGTGGGGCTATTAAGTGCGACAGAGACTGCCATGCCATAGTGGGGCTATTAATTGGGACAGAGACTGCAATGCCAGAGTGGGGCTATTAAGTGCGACAGAGACTGCCATGCCATAGTGGGGCTATTATTTGCGACAGAGACTGCTATGCCAGATTGGGTCTATTAAGTGCGACAGAGACTGCCATGTCGGAGTTGGGCTATTAAGTGCGACAGAGGCTGCCATGCCAGAGTGGGGCTATTAAGTGCGGCAGAGACTGTCATGCCAGAGAGGGCTATTAAGTGCGACAGAGACTGCCATGTCAGAGTTGGGCTATTAAGTGCGACAGAGACTGCCATGCCAGAGTGGGGCTATTAAGTGCGACAGAGACTGTCATGCCAGAGTGGGGCTATTAAGTGTGACAGAGACTGCCATGGCAGAGTGGGGCTATTAAGTGGGACAGAGACTGCCATGCCAGAGTGGGTCTATTAAGTGGGGCAGAGACTGTCATGCCAGAGTTGGGATATTAAGTGCGGCAGAGACTGTCATGCCAGAGTGGGGATATTAAGTGGGGCAGAGACTGCCATGCCAGAGTCGGGCTATTAAGTGGGACAGAGACTGCCATGCCAGAGTGGGGCTATTAAGTGGGGCAGAGACTGTCATGCCAGAGTGGGGCTATTAAGTGCGGCAGAGACTGTCATGTCAGAGTGGGGATATTAAGTGCAACAGAGACTGTCATGGCAGAGTGGGGCTATTAAGAGCGACAGAGACTGCCATGCCAGAGTGGGGCTATTAAGTGCGACAGAGACTGCCATGCCAGTGTGGGGCTATTAAGTGGGGCAGAGACTGCCACGCCAGATTGGGGCTATTAAGTGGGGCAGAGACTGTCATGCCAGAGTGGAGCTATCAAGTGCGACAGAGACTGCCATGCCATAGTGGGGCTATTAAGTTTGGCAGAGACTGCCATGCCAGAGTGGGGCTATTAAGTGCAACAGAGACTGTCATGGCAGAGTGGGGCTATTAAGAGCGACATAGACTGCCATGCCAGAGTGGGGCTATCAAGTGCGACAGAGACTGCCATGCCAGAGTGGGGCTATTAAGTGCGACAGAGACTGCCATGCCAGAATGGGGCTATTAAGTGCAACAGAGACTGTCATGGCAGAGTGGGGCTATTAAGAGCGACATAGACTGCCATGCCAGAGTGGGGCTATCAAGTGCGACAGAGACTGCCATGCCAGAGTGGGGCTATTAAATGGGGCAGAGACTGTCATGCCAGAGTGGGGCTATTAAGTGGGACAGAGACTGCCATGCCAGATTGGGGCTATTAAGTGGGGCAGAGACTGTCATGGCAGAGTGGGGCTATCAAGTGCGACAGAGACTGCCATGCCAGAGTGGGGCTATTAAGTGTGGCAGAGACTGCCATGCCAGAGTGGGGCTATTAAGTGCGACAGAGACTGCCATGCCAGAGTGGGGCTATTAAGTGCGACAGAGACTGCCATGCCATAGTGGGGCTATTAATTGCGACAGAGACTGCTATGCCAGATTGGGGCTATTAAGTGCGACAGAGACTACCATGTCGGAGTTGGGCTATTAAGTGCGACAGAGACTGCCATGCCAGAGTGGGGCTATTAAGTGCGGCAGAGACTGTCATGCCAGAGTGGGGCTATTAAGTGCGACAGAGACTGCTATGCCAGATTGGGGCTATTAAGTGCGACAGAGACTGCCATGTCGGAGTTGGGCTATTAAGTGCGACAGAGACTGCTATGCCAGAGTGGGGCTATTAAGTGCGGCAGAGACTGTCATGCCAGAGTGGGGCTATTAAGTGCGACAGAGACTGCCATGTCAGAGTTGGGCTATTAAGTGGGACAGAGACTGCCATGCCAGAGTGGGGCTATTAAGTGGGGCAGAGACTGCCAAACCAGATTGGGGCTATTAAGTGGGGCAGATACTGTCATGCCAGAGTGGGGCTATCAAGTGCGACAGAGACTGCCATGCCAGAGTGAGGCTATTAAGTGTGGCAGAGACTGCCATGCCAGAGTGGGGCTATTAAGTGCAACAGAGACTGTCATGGCAGAGTTGGGCTATTAAGTGCGACAGAGACTGCCATGCCAGAGTGGGGCTATTAAGTGCGACAGAGACTGCCATGGCAGAGTGGGGCTATTAAGTGCGACAGAGACTGTCATGGCAGAGTGGGGCTATTAATTGCGACAGAGACTGTCATGGCAGAGTTGGGCTATTAAGTGCGACAGAGACTGCCATGCCAGAGTGGGGCTATTAAGTGCGACAGAGACTGCCATGGCAGAGTGGGGCTATTAAGTGCGACAGAGACTGTCATGGCAGAGTGGGGCTATTAATTGCGACAGAGACTGACATGGCAGAGTGGGGCTATTAAGTGCGACAGAGACTGCCATGCCAGAGTGGGGCTTTTAAGTGCGACAGAGACTGCCATGCCAGAGTGGGGCTATTAAGTGCGACAGAGACTGCCATGCCAGAGTGGGGCTATTAAGCCATACGAGGCGATGTGCACAACATAACTGACAACCACGACGGCGCAAACCAATTGATGTTCAAGACAGAACCAATCATTGGTAGAACTTTCATAGGCCCTAATAAAGATGTTGTATTGGTTCGTGAACTATACGTTTTTTGTATTAGTGTAACCACGGTTAGCAAAAAAAGCAGGATATATAGATGAGTATTGCGATGCTAAAATAGCTACCATGTTTTATCGTATAATAAATTAAGTAAATATGCAGCTGAATTATCCCATACAGGTACATGCAATAATCCTCTTCATTTGTGGGCGCAATATTAATAACAATCGCATATGTTTGCCTGAAACCATGACTTGGGGAAAGAGGGTCTACGGAACGTCTTTCCCCAGGCGGGGGGACGCTCAAGGCACGGGGCAAGAAAGTTTTTGCCCCAGGCGGGGGGGGGCTCAAGGCACGGGGCAAGAAAGTTTTTGCCCCAGGTGGGGGGGGCTCAAGGCACGGGGCAAGAAAGTTTTTGCCCCAGGCGGGGGGGGGGGGCTCAAGGCACGGGGCAAGAAAGTTTTTGGGGTACTCGTATTGTTTTTCATATGTAATTCATCTGGGTTGTCTGTTTATTGTCTATTGTTTTCCAATGGGTAACACATATTTGTCTATAATATTAACATATTGAAGATATGTTGACATAGTTTCATGATGTAAAACTTGAACGTTTTCCTATAGGGGGTCGCGTTGGCCCAGGCTACCCTGCATGTTATGGTGTGCACAACTTAGAAGGGCCGCGCTGGCCCTGGCTACCCTGCATGTTATGGTGTGCACAAATTAGAGGGGCCGCGCTGGCCCAGGCTACCCTACATGTTATGGTGTACACAACTTAGAGGGGCCGCGCTGGCCCAGGCTACCCCACATGTTATGGTGTGCACAACTTAGAGGGGCCGCGTTGGCCCAGGCTACCCTGCATGTTATGGTGTGCACAACTTAGAGGGGCCGCGCTGGCCCAGGCTACCCTGCATGTTATGTGTGATGGCTGTCACGTCGACGTGTAGGTGAATGTTACTCCGGATGACAAGTCTCATATTACGAACTCAGGGGCGGATCTAGGCTTGTTTGCAGGGGGGTCTCAGTCAGTCGTAGTCATATGTCATCTACTTACGAACCGTGGGGGGGGGGCGACACATGTGTCCTTTTACTTACGTAAGGGTTAATGTTAGCTGGCTGCTAATACTTCAGTCTTTACGTTTACGTTAGGATCAGTTTCGGCCTTATATTGAACGAAAATATCTTGTCCACAATTTGTGCTATAAAAAATGCCAAAACTGTTACAAGCCAATATCCAAATCTAACTCTTAGTAGAGCTATCCAAGCATGGGCAGACTTGCCTCATGTCGGGGCAAGTCCGCCCAGGGGCCTGGGCAAGTTCGCCTCACACCTACTTTAAGCAGCAAATACACAGGAACATTTCAGCTTTGTTTTATTTTTATGTTAAAAAACGTCATGTTTGTGACACACATTTGTTAGAAACTTAAAATCCTCACAAATTCTGTTGTATCTATGAAATAAACCAGGCAAACAAAAAATAACGTTTGGTACTGCATCGGCTAGAAAATTGTGAAATAAAATCTGGTTTCGTCACTTTTTTTACTAGAAAACAACACTAAACTGGACAGTTGGAAGTTTTTATTAGAGTGCATGTTAGTGTGTTTATGTTCACAAGTGATCCTGGGCATTATTGCCCCGTAGCACACAGGCGGGCGTTCCCCAACACAGAAACATATTTGGTGGGCGGCAACTAAATACCATTGACACTGGATAGAGCAAAAACGCAAAATCCAAACAATATCTCTGATATAAGGGCCTTACTGAGCACTCTAAATGTCTAACCAATGCCACTTATAAATACTAAAATTTTATCGAAACAAAATAAAACAAATTAATTTCAGTCACAAAAATTAGTATTCTAGTTCACAACTTTCCAGCCAGCAACTCGTGGACGTCAGTTTCCAGCTGCATCAGTGTTCGAAATGAGGGGGTCTGGGGGTCCTGCCATAAGGCATGAGGGATATCCCATAAGAAAGAAAAATGTAAGCTTGGGGGTCTCACATTTTATCGTTGTACCGATGTAATTACCCTTCCGCAGTTGCATCTGTTGCTGCGTGTGCGTGCTAAAACTCGACGGTTTTCGCAGAACTTGGCGGTTTTTGCAGGATTCGACATCATTATGTTGGTAGTTTAGCTGATTCATTCAGCTCACTCTATTGTCATTCAGGCACATTTTACCTTGGCATTTTATTTCTCAGAATTACAGAGAACTGTGTCTGTAAGCGCATTACTCCAGTAACAATGGCTTAGATCACAATTTAGTCATTTAACAGACGCTCTTATTCAGAGCGACTTACAACAAGTGCTTTCAACTTTAGTTGGTAAAATAACTACAAGTCGCTATTATAGCAAGCAAGTTTTTTTCTACAAAAATAGGCATTAATAGCCATTACAGTGACTGAAAAGAAGATTTTAAAGAAAAAAAATGTCGGGGACCACCAAGAGTCAGTGGTCATTTCGAACACTGCGCTGCATGTAGTTTGATGATCATGTGACTTAATCGGGTGACTTAATTCTGCAACGGCGCGGAATAAAAGCCGGTTAGCGGACTTGCCCCGGGGGCGGACTAATCTCGGTCTCCCCTTCGTGTTCTTTTACCGTAATATTTGCCACAGACGCAGGGGGGTCTAAGACCCCCCCTTCGTGGTCTAGGGGGGGTCTTGAGACCCCAAAGACCCCCCTGGATCCGCTGCTGGTCAACTGATGATATATTATATGACATACTTACAATGGCTGTCATGTGGACGCGCAGATGAATGTTACTCCGGATGACAAGTCCCATACTACGAACTGATGATATATTATATGACATACTTACAATGGCTGTCATGTGGACGCGCAGGTGAATGTTACTCCGGATGATAAGTCCCATACTACGAACTGATGATATATTATATGACATACTTACAATGGCTGTCATGTGGACGCGCAGGTGAATGTTCTTCCATTACAAGTCCCATACTACGAACTGGTGATATATTATATGACATACTTATAATGGCTTTCATGTCGACGTGCAGGTGAATGTTCTTCGATTACTCGAGCTTCGTAATTTAATACAACAGTCACGTGGTGATGTACCTTGTGTCATCCTACAACAGTCACGTGGTGATGTATCCACTGTCGTCCTACATCAATCACGTGGAGATGTACCCACTGTCGTCCTACAACAATCACGTGGTGATGTACCCACTGTCGTCCTACAACAATCACGTGGTGATGTACCCACTGTCGTCCTACAACAATCACGTGGTGATGTACCCACTGTCGTCCTACAACAGTCACATGGTGATGTACCCACTGTCGTCCTACAACAATCACGTGGTGATGTACCCACTGTCGTCCTACAACAGTCACATGGTGATGTACCCACTGTCGTCCTACAACAATCACGTGGTGATGTACCCACTGTCGTCCTACAACAGTCACGTGGTGATGTACCCACTGTCGTCACTTGTAAGACATTTCAAAGTTTGTGTTGTTCTATAAAATAGCTAACGACGAATTAGAACTAGGGGTAATAATTATAGAACTGGCATAAACCAACCGTGCCTTGTCGTGGTGCTCCTGGAGTAACGTTTAATCAAGGCCAACCCAACAACAAGCATATACGTATATACCAAATGTGGGATAGGCCTACTGAGCAAACAATGAGCTTTATGGGAGGGTACTTGTATAATTGTCTCGAGGGCGGGTTTACGTCAACAAGACACAGGCTTGGCCATTAGTAAACACTTGAGTAGGGCGTAACCTCGAAGAATATCAAATTGCTGTCACAGTACAAATCTCTTATTTGTTCCAGAATACATTTATAATACAAATTGTTCAGTGGCATCAACACACCATATCATTTATATGATCAGATTGCCATTGACGTATTTGGGATCTGGATAGGGGATCAAAGGTGGCCACGCTTAGCTACCTATTAGTTTGTCGTGCTGCCGTGTAGTGGCGCAACAAATTATTTACGAAAACATTCTTATCCCAAAGCCACAAGGGGTATGGCCCTATGTCCCCCAAATACGTCACTGCAGTGTGTTGTCATTGTACGTTTGTCTTGTATGTGTGTCCATTGGCATACCACCCCATTTTTCTTTATCTCAAGTAGCGTTGTGACGTAGTAGTATTAATCTTGAGAGACAAAATGGGACGAAATAGCACATCTTATATCTCATTGATTACGCTGTTATGTACTAGTGTCCATAACCCTCTGGCGATTAAAAAATAACATATCACGTTATAATTACACATTTGATACAATGAATTTAAATAAATATGATTTCTTGAGTGCATATCTCGAAAAGGGGTGATCTATATTTGTATACCTGTAAATAATGAACTGTTGGTCTCCGTCTCAGTAGGAGTTGAGTAGACACCTGTCAACGTAGTACTTGCAACTTGGTTCGAGTCATCACTTCATACAGATTTCCCTAATTAGTTGCATATGCATGCATTAAGTGTACATAAAATAATTGTCTAGGTAGCATAATTGGCGACTGCTAATAATTTGCATATTAATAAGGTCAGGAGTGCCATGGTGGCATCCGTCGGAATATTAATTTTGAAGGTTTGAAAATGTCTGGCGGAAATGGCTGTCACACAAGCTTGAGACGTCACGCACCCACACAATACACATTAAATCAGCAGTCATTTCGTGACGCCCCCTTATTGTAAATCCGCGGTCGAAAGATCACTGGTACGGGCAGATCTTTTCATACTAAGCACACATCGAATGTCGCGTCGAGGCAGGTAAGCGGCTAGCTCGCAATCCACAACAAACGTATATATTTGTACGGGTTGTTACATTAGCACTGATGTTCTACGGCACATAAATGCATAGTTTAAGTTACCACGTTTACTGGCGTTAATTGTGCACCTAACATAGGCATTAGCGCTTGTCAAAACACCGCGACACAATTATATAGTTGTCTGCAGTATGCGGTATGACCCGATTGTTAATATACAAGATATGCCGTCCACACAGTATCGTGGCACCTTGGTTATTTATCCAAATTTATTCACTTCATTCAAACTACGACGTTCACGGCAATGCAAAGGAGACACGTCTAGTAGCCTATATATGTGTTCACTACTCGACAAGAACAGTATCGTCGGATCGCTGTGTACAGGCCGCCGCCGCCGCCGCCGCCGCCGCCGCCCGTTGCTGTTTATTCGTTCCGCTTCAGTTAACTTCGATAGTTGAATATGTCCAGCAAACACAACGGGCGACGCCAAGTTTAAACAAGCCATACTTCAACGATGGGCTGGAACAGGACAGGTTGTCGCTACCAACACAGGCGGACGAAGGGTCTTGGTTCTAGTGAAGGTAGCCAAGTAACACTCGAAGTAGACCGATGACACTCGAAGTAAACTAATGACACCACTTTCCCTCCTAGAATGGTTGAACCATGGCCTTCCAGAATAAATGGTACAAACCAAATCTCCTAACTCTTGAAAGACCGCCTGAATAAAGCACCACTATTGCTAAGAACTGGAACATGAAATTATGTACTATTAATATAATCTCAAAAAGAAGATCTGAACATTGAGGAATTAAATCGGATACTACCATCAGAACAATCATAATGTATCCTAAGTTAAAGTAAAGCTTGGTGATGGATGATTTGGAGAAGTAGATATAAAATCAGAGCTACAATGCCTCGTATAATAATAAAGCAAAATACCGGTCGTTGGTCGTCGTAAAGGGAAATCAAATCATCTGGATATTTAAAAGAAATACTAAATGCAAAGAGAACGAGGAAATGATGATAAAATAATAACTAAGAGCAATGTAGAATATAAGCTGTTATCACAATGAAGACTAGCTAAGAATAAGCTCAAGACAAGGAGAGCTTTGCAATGAATAATATTTTTAACGTGTGGGTTGACAACACTACACTAGGAGGCCAACATAATTGTTTTGTTTTGTTAGGACAGGTAGATTTACTGGTTAGTTAATCATTGTCATCAGACATACGCCGTGATATTAAATCGTGACCAGCATGAGTATACGCAGAATGATAATTGTTATTTTAAAAAGAACCCTAATGAGTGTTTCTTTCTTCCAGGTTGTGTGTAGTCACAAACATGACGTCAGTGGTGCGACACGTTATTGCGTTGTTAGCTCTGGCGGCAAGTGTACGTTGTCTGCTGTGTGACCAGTCGTCGGCTTCCGGTGAATGGATCTTATTCGACTGCAGCTCAAGAAACATCAGCAGGATTCCATCGGATATCCCGAATTGCACAATGGAGCTGCACTTGGAAAAAAACAACATTACAACTCTTCCGGCAGAGTCGTTCCGAACTTTGTCAAAGTTGGTTGTGTTGGATCTGTCGCACAACCATATCAACCACTTGGAGACGAGATGTTTCGTTGGTCTCACGCAGCTTCGAAAATTGAACTTACATGGAAACGATCTGGATTTAGTCCGTCTGTCAAAGGGCACGTTTGCAGGGCTGCCATCTTTGCGGATTCTTGCCATTGCCGGACAAGGCACAATCGGCCAGTATCCCGTGGCGATCTTAGAAGGACTCACGGAACTTCATACGCTGTCCGTGAGAGGTGAACATACACATTTCCCAGAGGTCTACGGCAGACTCCCGCATCTAACTACTCTGGACGTCAATGGCGGTGAAATACGAAGGGTGACAGGTGACATGTTCTCTGCAATCCGGGATTCGAACATAACCCAATTGGTGATACGAGGTACGAACATCAACGTCATCGAAGCTGGATCCTTCAGTAATTTCGCAAACTTACGCCTTCTCAATTTCACCTGCAACAGAAATCTGACCATAAGACACGCGATCTCGTCGCTCGGTCAAACCCAGAACAGTGGCATCGATACTGTAATTCTGGATGTGATGAAAACCCGAACAATTAACTTGCTCGATTTCCAAGACTTTTGCAGTGACACTACATTTTGGAAAAGAATCCGCCGTGTAAGTTTGCGGCATAATGGATTGCGAGCTGTCGTTGTGCGAAATATACAATGTCTGTCAGAGTTGGAAGAATTCTATGCATCACACAATGCGGTCAGATTGGGTTCGTTTCCAGCCAATGAGGATATGCACACGTTTTCATCGCGCTTCCGTAAGCTTCGAGTTGTCGACATTTCCTACAACGCAAATTTAGACTCTGAATTGATGGACGAGCGTTGCAGAAACGGGTTTGATTCGAACTTCGACACCAACGAAGACTTGCTCAGTTTGCACGAATCGCAGCCGGTTGCCCACGCTGTCAGCAGAACAGCTTTACAGACGCCTGATCCCGTTGACTATACCAACGCGAAACGTTTTACTTTGCCAACGAATCTCCGTTATATAGACGGAAGCCAGATTACCAGCTCTGGTCGTGACTCATGGTCATCACAGTACTTCTTTAATACCGACAACAATCTCGTATATTTGAACCTTTCTGGAACAAAGTCGGTTCGACATCTCAACTGCCTCGTTGTAGGTCTGACGAAGCTGCAGGTTCTTGATACAAGTCACGGATTCCTGCATTCATTAGGTGACGAATTATTTCGTTATATGCCAAGTCTACGTGTTCTAAATTTGTCGAATAACGCGCTCGGAAAGGGGCAAACCAATTATCAGAAAGTGTTTAGTTTCACACAGAGATTGGAAGACATTGATCTTTCAAACAACGGTATACGCCACATTCATCCGAAGACGTTTTCTATGTGCAAACATGTAAAACTACTGAAACTAAAAAACAACGAATTTTACGATATTAATTTGGATCTGAACGGATTAACGTCTTTGCGACTGATAGATCTACGTAGCAACCGGCTGCCATTCCTGCGCAGTGCTTTCACGGACCAGCTTGACAACGTTTATTATAATACATTCCAGTTGGATATTAGAAACAATTATTTTGTTTGCTCTTGCGATTCACTGCCATTCATACGCTGGTTGCAAGCCACGCCAATACGCGTGACAGGAAAGGCGAGCCTCAGTTGTCTATACAACGATTCCCCAGAGCTGCTGATCAACATATCTGCGTTGGAACTACAAAAATCCTGCGAATCGCAGAAAAACCATGTATGGGTCATTACCCTCGTTTTCGGCATTTTGCTACTCATGGTTCTGTTGTACGTTTTAAATGACTTCGTCAAATTTAAACTACTCCAGTGCAAGACTCGCCTTATGTTTGCCTACGCAAGTCAGTCACGGACCATGATTAAATATCAAGTGGCGGTATTGTTTGACACGGAGGATGACGAGTGGAGAAACTGGGTGGAGGAAAAGTTGATCCCCAAACTTGATGAATATAGGGTGATTCGATTCATAATGGGGAGAAGCGACTGGGCGTCCAATAGTTCATCTGAATTAGAATCCAGGGTAGCGGCGATTGACCAAAGTGAAAAGGTGATCGTGTGTTTAACAGAAATGCCCCACGACAAATCTGAATTCGGGCAAGTTCTTCGATTTGCCAGGTACTCAAACAAACACAGCAACGATTATATAATCATCAGCCGTGGAAACCAGTTCATTATTCCAGACCTGTCTTCTCGGCGTAGATGGAGTCGGGCACCGCCACAGTCCGCTAGAATCGACCGAGACGCGCTAGACGAGGACGACGAGTGGGATATATTACTAAGCGAACTAAGAAACAACGACGCAGAAGACAGTACAATGCTACATTCACACAGAAGTACAACAGACATCTAACACAGATAATATATCCTTTTGACATATCTGTTTTAAATATAGTTTGTTCAGAATGAAGAAGTTAAACCGGCTAAAATTTAGATTGCGTACAGTTTATCAAGTCTGCAGGCACAACCACCATGTGTCGTTTTTTGTCATGCAATCTGTTGAGTCATTGTTTCAATTCCCAATTCGCTCAAATGTTGTTTCTAAATCTCGTATATTTTTGTATTCTTCATTTTACTATCCATTACATTATGGATTGATTCATCCTCCCACAACCAAAAACAGCAATTCATCGCGCTACTTGCAAGAACTTCTGCTGCAATGCCCTGCTGGCTTTGTACTAAGGAAACTCCAGTGTTGAACAGCCGAGATAGGGCGGCTAGAGCCTCAATCCGTGTTACTAAATCGTCTCTCTAGCCGGATTAGCTATCCATCCATTTACGTAGCCGCTTTAACATGTTCAGACCCATTTTAGAACATTTAGACCAGTCTAACGTTAGAACGACTGGTCGTCTATCGGTGGAATGGAACGTATATGATGATGGACTGAAAAATTGACACTGCGTGCAGCCACCGTATAACATTCCTTACAACGTATGTGTGACGTTAAGTGACGAAATTTTGGAGACGACCTTCTCGATCTTAGTGTTCCAACCGGTGTTGGGTTTGTATCTGTTATTGCTTCTAGCGCACATGCGTGTTTTGCCTGCTGTGTGTGGATGTGCATTCATGTGTGGATGTGCATTCATGTGCTGTTACAAGAGGGTTTGCATCGAGTATAGGTCTGTCATGGTAGAGTGCATTCTTTTGTGAAGTATTACTGCGTTCGGATTTGATTTCAGACCAGTGTGGTTAGGTAAACACAGAATCTGTTCATTCATGCATGTCGCCAGCCAGATCAGATCACGCAGTGTCCTCGTGTAATCAGCCTTCCCTCGTTGTTGTGCCTGTATTGCTGCGTTGTAATCTATGCAATAATCACTGTTCATGACTGTAGTAGCGGACGCTTAATAAAAGTCTACACTTTTGCATAACATACGTCTTGAATCAGATGATATGTGATACGGGTGCTGCAGTTTTATCGCGGCCTCTCCATACGTGTTCGTTGCTTTAGTTCACTCGGTTATAAAAAGAGAACATTGACTCAGTGCTAAAATAGCGTTACATCACGAGGTAGCTACACAATACACCTGTAGTTCTACGGCTCCGCCACGGGGCAGCGTTCTCACGAACTGGTGGTTGGTCTGTTCACACGGCTTAATGATACCATCAGCGAAGTTTGACAGTCGCCATCGCTATCAACCTTAACAAGATTTAACAAGACTGCCATCCCAAATAACAAGTTCCCGATGGCAAGTGGACAAGGAAGCCATTGGCTTATCGAGAGTCCAACAATTTTATCATCTATGTGTAGCCCTATCTTATCATATATCTGTCAATTATATTTTAAAACATATTCACACTACTAGCATTAACACAATCATTTGGCAGTTTGTTCCATTCATTTATCACCCTCTGTGAGAAAGAGTACTTTCTCATGTCCAACCTTCACTGTTCCTTAACTAATGCTGCTTTGATTCCTCTGGTTCTACTGCCTTCTTTAAGTTTGAAGAACATATTCCTATCAACATCCTCATAACCGTTCACTATTTTAAACACTTCTATTTGGTCTCCTCTTAGTCTCCTGGTCTCTAGTGTTGTCAAACCACATTGTAATAAGCGGCTTTCATAACTAAGGTCTCTCAATTCTGGAATCATTTTAGTTGCTCTTCGTTTTATTCTTTCTAGCTTGTCTATGTCCTTCTTACGATACGGCCTCCATGCTTGTATACAATATTCCAAATGTGGTTTAACTATTGATTTGTACAGGGGTAAATTAACTGTTTCTCCTTATGCGTGACAGTTCTCCTAATTAGCCCTAGAATTTGGTTTCCTTTCGAAGCAGTAATCCCACATTGCTCTGAAACATTCATGTCAGCATTAAATGTTACTCCTAAGTTCTTTTCTTGTGTGGTTCTACCTAGTACAGCATCCCCCATTTTATATTCTTCGTCCACGTTTCCATGTCCTATGTATATACATTTACACTTCCCAAAATTGAATAACATTTGCCATTTGTCTGACCATTTCACTAATTTATCTAGATCATCCTGTAAACTTTCTTTTTCTGTATCATTAGTAACCTTTCTGAATACTTTTGTATCATCTGCAAATTTCTGTACTTTGCTAGATATGTCATCTTCCAAACCATTTATATATATTAAAAACAGCATAGGGCCTAATACTGATCCCTGTTGTACCCCACTCAGAACAGATTTCCAGTTTGAAATCTCACCATCTACAATTACTCTTTGTCTTCTGTGTGTAAGCCACCTTTCTATCCAGTTAATTACATCATTGCCTATACCATGGGCGTTTAGTTTAAGTAACAATCTTTAATGTGGCACTTTATCGAAAGCTTTCTGAAAATCTAAATATACAACATCCACTGGTGACTGGTCATCTACCCACTTTGTAATTTCTTCCAAAAAACATAAGAGATTGGTTAGACATGACCTTGCTTTTAGGAACCCATGTTGAGATGTATTTATTAATTTACGTTTCACAAGGAATTCCACCATGTGGTCTCTAATTAATGTTTCGAGTAATTTACATACAACTGATGTTAAAATCACTTGTCTGTAATTCTCTGGCTTGTTCCTCGATCCCTTCTTAAATAGCGGCGTAATATTTGCTTCTTTCCATTCTGAAAGAACTATTCCTTCTTCTAGTGACAAGTTAAACAATTTTGCAAGTGGTATACTAATTTGCTCAACACTTTCTTTAAGCAGTTTTGGTGGTATCCCATCAACTCCAGGTTATTTATTATCTTTCATCTTCTTAATTTTCTGTGCTATCATTTAAAGAGTTACAAATAATTGCCCTAAATGTTCTGATTTATTGCCCTCAAATTTAGTAAATGGGACTGGAAGTGAGCTGATATCTTCTGTGGTAAAAAAACTGAACTGAAATACTCATTCAGGACCTCTGCCATTTGAAACCTGTCTGAAATTATGTTTCTCCTGTTGTTTTTCAGTGGTCCGACCTTATCTCGAACTTTCTGTTTACTCCTTACATAAGCATAGAAACTCTTGCTGTCATTTTTTATATTACCTGCCAATTTTTTTTCAAAGGTTCTTTTATATTTTCTAATTTCAGTTGTAGCTAGGTTAAGTGCCTCTTTGTAATTTGCATAGTCTTCATCCTTGATGAAGATTGTGCCTATATGCCTATAAACCCTCCACATAGTTTGCTTAAACACTATTTTTCTAATAGCTTCTTTTGACAAGTGTTTCTTTCTAGACCGTTTTCCTTGTTTTATCAAAGGAACAAATTTATCGATGATACTCTCAATTTCATATTTTAGAATATTCCAACATTCAATTGCGGTCTTATTCATCAGCATGTTATTCCAATCTAGCTTTGCTAAGTATTTTCTCATATCTTTAAAGTTACCTTTGTGGAAGTTTCTCTTATACGTTTTTTTGTTTTTACTTTCTGATTTTACATTGATGTCAAAATGTATTTGATTGTGGACACTGTTACCTAATGGTTCATGTATTTTTACATTGTCCACTAATTCTTTTTGTGATGATAAAACTATATCTAATACATTTTCTCCCCTGGTTGGTTCTAGCACGTGCTGAGTAAGGAAGCTATCCTGAATTAAAAATAAAAATAGTTGGTCCTCACCCCCTCTACTCCCTAGAGATTTCCATTGTATGTGTCCATGGTTGAAATCTCCCATTATGATACATTCCCTTTTACTAACTTCCTTTATAGCATTTTGTATTTTTGTGTTATCCTCTTCGTT
>OY759266.1:53104113-53261613 GCA_963662155.1 Lamellibrachia columna
TTAAGATATGTAAATGCCTATGGTCCGCTACCAGTGCCGTCAGGCTTCATTAACCTCATGTTATGAGACGACATACAGCCTGTATAATTATACCAATACATTCACTAAGTTAACTATTGCTATTTTTACGTGTATCATATGCATTACGTTTAACCCGATGTTACTTGGACATATTGTTCAACTTGTATTTTGTATGCTAGGTTTTATGTTAATTTTCGTGTGTGCGCGCGTGTGCGTGCGTGTGCTTGTGCGAGCGTGCGCGTGCGTGCACGTGCGTTTTTATGTCGATGTGTATTCATGTGCTGTTGCAAGAGGGTATGCAACGAGCGTAGTTCTGTCATGGTTCAATGCATTCTTTCGTGAAGTATTACTGCGTTCGTATTTGGCTTGACTACGTTGCCAGCCAGATCAGATCCTGCAGTGCCCTCGTCGTTGTGCCGATGTTGCTGCGTTGTAATCTATGCAATAATCGCTGTTCATGGTTTCAGTAGCGGACGCTTAATAAAAGTATACAATTTTGCAAAACATACGCCTTGAATCAGATGCTATGTGATACGGATGCTGCAATGTTATCAAGGACTCTCCTTACGTGTTCGTTGCTTCAGTTCACTCAGCTGTAAAAAAGAGAACATTGACTCAGTGCTAAGATAGCGTGACATCAGGTGGTAGCTATACTAGTTCTGTGGCTCTACGTGACATGACTTTCTCTGATAGTATAGGACACCAAATTGCTACTTCTAAAGCTAAGGCAGCTGGGTTCAATAAAACACATCCCGCCTCCTTTCAGTGGCTATCGCGGCAGAGGCAACATAGACAAGAGTTTATATTAAGTAATTTGTGTAAGTGCATATTACTTCTCATGGACGAACGTGTATTGGCTTCGCAGTGTACAGTGTACAATGTGTCCTTCCCCGTTGCTCCACCTATACAAGGGGAGGTCAGTCCTTGTACTGTTGCAACGCCCCGGATGTGATCCCTTTCCCTTCTCCCTATCGGCAGCCTTCTCCATCCACTTGTCGTCCTCTTCCAGCTTTCTTAGCCTACGTAGTCTTCCTATTTCGTGGCGACCTGCCCTTTTCCTACGGACTGGCTGTTTCATTGCATCTGCTTTATTGGGTTGTTGATCCTCCTACGTCCGCACCAACTAACCTGTCTACACCAACTGACTTGTCCACATCATCCGACATCTGACTTTTCTGCCTATCAACCAGCATCCAATCTCTTTCCTCGGGCCTTATGTCCGCCTTATGTCCGCCTTATGTCCGCCTTATGTCCGCCTTCTTTGCTCCTGTAATTCCCCGGTGTGCAATACAACTGAATTAATCCATACAGCGTATACCGCGGAACATGCACTTTAATGAATATCATATGCTATATATTTGCAGGAAACATGTCTAGCAGTGAATGTCTACTTTTGAACTGTGCAAACGTCCTCCTTGAAATATACATTGATAGAAGCATAAAGACTTATCTATATGTGCATTTGTCAAATTGTGGGATTACGATTCGGTCGATATCGAACCTCATTTTGTCAGTCCGCCACGGGACAGCGTTCTCACGAACTGGTGCACTGACCCGCACAAAGTAGACATGGCGATGGTGAACGAATGTATACATGGATACGTATTAGTTGTGGGCAAATAACAGTTTGTGTGCTTTTGTTGACACGCATGCCTGAATAGCGTCGCGTGCCGTTGTCCTCACACCGTAGGCCCGCACAGTGCACTATATAATTTGTTCGCTTGGGAATGCCCGCATAGTTTGTTCACACGGCTTAACGATGCTATCAGCGAAGCTTGACAGTCGCTATTTATCAACCTTACAATTACTGAGCCAATGCTCCTTCCCAACCGAATTGTAGCGGCGACGAATAGAACACTCTTAAAATAAAATTTTGCATTTAAGTTTTCTCAAAACGAAAAACAGATTGCGGCTTCGACGGATTCAATCGATCGCCCACTTGGTCGCTGATACCCCTAAATGTCGAAGTAGGATTTCCTGGTCGCGCCCAGAGTTACAGGTCAACTGCGCTGGCTCGGCGCATCGCAGTGTCTGTTGGAAGTTGAACACGACATCAACATTTTAACAGCGTCTGCGTAACAAATATTTGTTACTGACTCTTTTGTTTCATTTAAATACAACGTATCACCGTTATGTGATATTTTGTAATACATTTATAATACATTTGAAACTAAATAATAAAATAAATATAAAGTAAGCCCTAATCGTGTATAATCTATGTTTGATTTCGACTGCGATAAAATATTAATTAAATTCTGATGATTAATTGTTACTGTATTTCGAAAAAGAATCCGAATCAAACGAGAATCCCACAACAACGGTCATTGTTACGAGGAGGCTGTGCCGCGAGGCCGAGACGTCGCCATTCAGAAGCGTCGTCTTTCCTGAACGACGAAACGAATTTCCGGGACAAAAAGAGCCGTGTTACGACGAATAGTGACGGCGCTATTTGTCAACCTGGACGCGGCCCTGGAATCATTCACGGGTCGCCGAGTCTAAAGAAGAGTTTACACGATGACGTCAAGATTACGTAATTAGACAATAGACGGTACTCGGCAAACCCCCAACCAGTGGCGCCACATAGTGAATGTCGCTCACGATTTCATCACTGCCACAACTTACGTTTGACGTTCAGATTGCGCGCATCGTCATTTCATTTGCTAAACTTCTAATTGTTGTCAATAAATCTCTCAATTTCAGTTACATGCAATTGTGGATAGTGTTAACGTTGAAAATGTGAAATGGAACAAAATGACGTTCATTTGTCTTTGAAACTACGTTACGTATACTCAAGTTCACAGTGGCAACGACAATAATTGGTAAATAACAGTCGCGTTGTCCAGCCAACATACCAATCAGCACCATTTTGTGACAGTAGTGACATGGTGAGCTGACGCCACTGTCGGAGAATTTGAATGTGTTTAATTGCCAGATGGCGAATACGTCGAATGTCGATTTCTGTTGCAACAATTAACGGCTTAATGATACCATCAGCGAAGCTTGACAGTCGCCATCACTATCAACTTTGCAACTGCTCAGTCAATGCTCATTCCCAACTCAATAATAGCAGCGACGAATAGAACACTGTTCAAATAAAATGTTCCATTTAGGTTTTTTTTAACGAAACACCGGTAGCGGCTTCGACGGATTTAATTGATCGCCCATTTGGTCGCTGATGTACTTAAATGTCGAAGTAGGATTCCAGGGTTGCTTTCAGGGTGATATGTCACGCACAGATTTATAGGTCAACTGCGCTAGCTCGGCGCATTCCACTGCCTGCCGGAAATTGAACTCGACATAAAAAATATTTTTACGAATACCTGCGTAATAAATATTTGTTAGTGACTTTTTGTTGAATTTGAATGCAACTCATAGCCGTTATATGATATTGTCAAATACATATCAAATACATTTGAAACCAAATAATAACATAAACACAGATTAGTGGACTCCCCACTGATCGTTTGTAAACATTAACTGAAAATTAATGGTTATAAACCGTGTTTGTTCAAAATGTTAACAACACTACATCGGGGAGAAAACTAGGCACAGTAATAAAAGAACACATATCTTGTCGCCAACCCCTGTCAGGTTGTTGACATTCGGGCAACATGGCTGACAGTTACAGGCGGGTTGTGCGTGCACCGTTGCGTTCCGCGACGACGAGGAGGAAAAAGGAGTTGGATAAAGCGAGATTGGCAACACGAGCGACACTGAAAAACCAAAAGGGACGTTGGGATCGCCTGAAGACTGTCTTAAAAATGAAAGACAGTGAAGTGGCAGACATTCTATTCGACACGTTAGTACATTTTCTTATTATTACTATCCTAGGCCTAGCGCAAGTATCGGCATCGGATCGATACCCGGAGCCCCGGCCCTAGGCTATGGCTATGTCGCATGTGGTGCCTTCACACAATTCAGGTTTAACACCAGTTAAGTTGTTTCCAGAATGTGGGTTTATGTGTAATTCGTTCATGAACGTGTGTATGTGAGAGGAATGTAAAAGTATATCAACGTTTTAATTACAAGTAACGGAACAAACGTTACGATCCTACCGACGCAACCCGAAAGGCTACAACAATATAAATTAAATTAAACAATTGTTTGCTTAACAGGGTGTTTCTTACTGGGAAAAGTTGCTGTATGTTGTCTTTTTTTTGGTATCATAGTCATGGCTATTGGAAATAGGGTGTGTGCTATGTGTAGGAATGGCAAGGGCAAAGCAAAGCCAAAAGGGAGTAATCAATCAGAAAAAACAAAGTATTTAAAAAAATAATTGAACATAAAAAAAAATAATAATTGAACATTGACATACTTCAGGAAAGTTTCATTTTGTTAACTACAAAAAAATTCGTTTTCACAGTATATATTGAAAAGTGCACAGATGTACTCATACATTCTGCATATATTGAGTATGAATACGAGTACCTGACACATCAGTTATATGAGTACGAGTATTTAAAAAAAATTACTCGAGTACCGAGTACTTCCGCCTCAGGTCTGGTCGAGGACACCATTTGATTTGTTGTAGCCGTGCGCACGCACACATCCACATAAAATATAGTGCCTACATGTTGCATATGTGGCATGTTGATAATCTCCATGGCATAGGCTTAGTGTAGCAAAAACTCACCCATGTGTTTAGACTAGTTATTGTTGTTGCTCTCCTCTTTTCCCCTGTAGTCCGGGTGAGGCTGGCACCGATAATGGTTGATGATTTATTTTTCCCCTTCTTCATAGCTAGTCCCGTTTTACTACCCTCATTCTCCATTCCCCTCCTACTAAATCTCTCTTCACGCAGTCCTCCCATCTCAGTCTCGGTCTTCTTCTTCTCCACTCCTTTCTACCCTCCACTTTTCGGATTCACATTTTGTTATACAATAGTTGTCAGGCACCAAGGCTATGCACAGTTTATCTTGCCGGTTATTCTATGTCTAATATGTCAGCAAAACATTGGTACCCACTTCAATGAAATTACGTACATTTGTCATTGTCCAAGAAATGCAAGGCATTTAAGTGTGGCCCTATTTCATGTTCATGCTTGGATAAATTATGGTGGGAAAGAATTGGCCCATTGAAATGTAGCAAATTGAAAAAGTTACATCATAATATGAACAAACACGTAAATGATCATCTAAAGATGTGGAAAGAAGAACGGTTATGGAAGAATGGTTGTTTTAAGTTAAAAGGCAATCATTTTTGTAACAACACTGGAAGCTTCAGTGAGTCACTACTGTCCCATCAGTGCACACAGATAAGCATCAGTCCAATCTGCTATGGTGTTCTGTGCTGTGTATTGCCCTGCCTCATTAACACATCCATTGTCTCATTGTTAAATATAATGCCTCCAAGTGGGTTGTAATGTAAAGCCATCTGGCAGTAATATACCAGTCCTCCTGGTGTGAATTGTACATGTGGACAGATGTTCATATAACTATGTCAGAAAAAAACCAGCATTTGACCCCAAAAAATATCCAGAAAGCAACTGGTAATAAAAGTGAATAATATTTTATATACTATATGAACTTTAACTACAGTATAGAATATAAACAGTATAAACATTATCAATTATGGGTACTCACCACATATTTAGGAAATAAATTATTTGATTGTACTATGGACAACCCATTACATGCATGCACATTGCTACCATCCAACGTCAATTTGATGGGCACATCACTAAATGGAAAGTAGGCCACTGTAACATGGGGCATGAAATATGCAAATAAAATAGTTATTTAATGAAAGGTTAAGGTATGTTACAGATACAATTAAATATTTGTCTATGTTGATATACATGTAGGGATAGTGCGTGGAAATAAAGCTACATGAAAAAAGTAATGAAAATAAAGTTACCAAATTGCCTAAGAGAGTCACAGAGAAATATAGTAACAAAATTGTGTTATTCAAATACCGTATATTAAATACAAAGGTACATTCTTGCACATTTTCACTGATACTTGAGCACAATAAATTTTTAAGATTAAAAAAATTATTATATTTTTACACAATATTAAATGATAATATTTATTGATTTAATAAACATATCACTGGAGCCGTCAACCCACTCTGGTTTAGACATGGCATCTAGCTGGCTTAGACAAGTGGTTGAGTCAGCTTTGAAAGTGGCTTCTCAAGTGTCACTAACAAAAAAGTAAAGGTGACCAAACACTTTGGTGATCTGTAATCGTGTTTATTTATTGTTTGTTTGGTTTTAGTATTTCAACTTGTATTTTAAATGCAAAGAACTAGATATACAAATGAACAGGCTTTTGCTGATGAAATGAATGATTTTTACAGACGTTTTGATACTCAGGACTCTTCCAGTAGATGTGATTCTGTGCTCAGCGATGTGTTTGTCAGTAATGCTGATAGGCTTAAAATTGATGTAGATGTTGTTACTAAAGTCTTCCAACATGTATGTAGTAGAAAAGCAACTGGTCCTAATGGCATTCCAGCTTTTTTATTGAAAACATTTGCTGAGGAGCTGGCACAGGCTTGGTGCCCCATATTCCAACTTTCGGTCGATAGCCACAGGGTACCAATACTCTGGAAAACCTCATATATTACTTCTGTACCAAAGATAATTTGCCCAAAAGAAAACAATGATTACAGACCTGTTGCACTTACATGAATTGTCATGAAATGTTTGGAATGCTTAGTGGCTTGTAACCTGAGGTTAGACGTTCAGGACTATCTTTACCCATTCCAATATGCCTACAGGCAGGGCAGAGGAACATATGATGCTGTCAACACTGTTGTCCATTTAATTTTGAAACACATAGACAAGCTCAAGGCTTATGCTAGACTATTGTTTATATACTTTAGCTTGGCGTTCAACCTTATCCAACCTCACACCCTGCTCAGTAAGCTGAAACAAAAAAATGTCAATCCATATATCATCAAGTGGTATCATTCTTTTCTAACAGACATAATGCAGCTTGTTAAAGTAAATCAGACTTTTTCCTAAACTGTGGTAACAAATATCGGTGCACCCCAAGGTAGTGTCAGTTTGCCGATTTTGTACTTTCTATATACAACTGACTGTACCAGCAGCAGTACTAACAACTACATAATAAAATTGTCTGATGATTGGGCTATTCTTAGTCTGTTACATGCTGATTCTGACATCAGTATGTACACTTCTTAAATTGAAAGCTTTGTACATTGGTGTGACAACAACCACCTCAAACTCAATGTTAGTAAAACTCAAGAGATAATTTTTGATGCTAAATGTATTGTTGCCGATCACTTGCCTGTTGTTATCCATGGTGAAGAAATTGCCCAGATCGGTCAGTACAAATACCTAGGTGTCCATCTTGATGACAAACTTAGCTGGAATGTCCATGTTGACAGTGTGTGCTCCAAAGTCCACCAGCGGTGGAGTTGGCAACTGGATCATGTTTATGAAACATAACAGTTAAAACGAAATTTCCTCGCAGCAATAGAAGAAGCACAAAGATTTGCCACTGAAGACAAACAGCAAAGGGCACACTGTGTAAGCATAGCTTGTATACATTGTTGTTAAACACAACAATAATGACATTCCATTACAGCACAAATAGCGATTATGTTTCTACTTAACCCCTTGGGTTAGTTAGTATTTAGTAAAGAAGACTACATAGTGATTAAAACAATGTTTCAGATGGCTGTTTACACAAAGAAAGAAACATCATTCACATATGTTAATATTTCCAATGGGAGGTTTATTGCGTTGCAATACACAACCAGTAATACAGTGCAAAATAAAAACAGCATGTTTATATCATGCTATGCATATGCATTCATATCCAGTATTTTCAATAACATTACATTTGTGTTAAATCATTTAGCTATTTACGTTGAAACTGTACATAGCACCAGCATGTGGAATGGAGAATGTCTTGCAAATGCCATCCTGCCTAACAAGAGTTATTAATTTTTGTATAACACATCATTAAGTTTGTTTGTTAATTTACAGTTACCACAAGGTATTCAACAAAAGACGGAAAAGCTGGACAATTCTGCCGGAGCGGCAACTGAAACATTATGAGTACATTGTCAGCCTGCAGGAGACAATCATCTGTGCCTGCATAGAGGATGAATTGCCCAAAGCCAGGAAGCGTGGCATCAAGCCGGACAATCCCAGAAACATTGCACCCAACATCGCAACAGTGCCTGCTCCACCAACATCTGAGCTAGTTGCCAGGCATCGTACTCGATTTACAAAGACTTAACCGTGTCGTTGACATTAGTTCCCAATGTAACGGAGAGAAACAAGGTAGGAGCAGGTAACCAACGTGCCATTTAACCTGTGTATTTGTTGTGTAATATCAAACAATTCAAAAGTAATTTTTTTTATGAAAGCACTGTGGTTTAAAAACTGTCATGGGTAACTTTATAATGTGTCTGGATAATTTTTCACAAAGCGTATGAATGTGCATTCATGTTTAACAAGTAATGACTTAACCTAATCTATCAACTTTGAACCCAGTGTATTGTCCATTTTTACTTGGAAATGTCTGGATAATTTGCCAGACACAACAGCTTAACATGGCGGTTACCTATTCCCAGCTTGCCATGTCGCCACAGAACAAACTGGTGGTATGCATAATGCCGCATAGCATCATTGTCCCCTCGTGTTGGCACACCAAACACGTCAGCTCTGTAATATCCCACCATTGTCAATACTGTAGGGTCGAGTACCAGTGAATCCATTTCCTGTAGAAAATATATAATTATCATTAAATTTTAGGCATTTTAACTGTACTGTTTGCATAAAATGACAGGTGATTATGCATGTGTGGTTACATGAATACATACATATATACATAATAATTGTACTGCCACAAGATGCCATATATATTATATTATGAGAATATTACATTCATTGTAGGTCTGATTTGTTGTAACAGTTGCAAATAATGTTGATATGAAAGTAAGATATAGGTCAAACACTCAACAGCATATTCTGTGCCAGAGACATAATGCTACTAAACAGGGTCAGAGTCATTAAGAGTGTTCATTGTGATCAGTATAATGTGTTTGTTATAATTTGTATTACCATCTTGTCACTAGGTATGTGTATAATTTATAATTCTTCGTTATCATTTTCATTACCAATCACATATCAAACCATGTTGCAGCATGGAAAACTGTAGTAGACATGACGGCTTAACAAAACGCAAACAAAGAAAGATTGATGCTTGACAGTTGTCTGCTGATGTAACACAGTCTGGTTATCCCATACTGTTCTGTTGTTGCTTCATGGACAGCTGATTATATTTGTTCAGTAGTTCTTAATGAGATCAGTTGGTTAGAGCCAATGATGTACATTCTGTAAGAACGTTGGTATAATAAGGTGTTGTGTTTGTTCAAGCATTGTCCAGCATGAAAGGGCAGGGAGCTGCAATGATTGATTTAGATTTAGTGATACAAATGTTGAAGACAATCTGCTTAGTGCTGGTCAGTATTCATGTTGGTCCACTGCTGTAAGTGTGTAACCCTTATCCAATACTTGATCACCAGTGAGTGAATGGCTTCAATGACAAGCCTGTGGAGCATGTCTTCATAGACTTGTGTACAAAAAAGTTGTGTAGGGAATTTAATTAAAAGTATGCTTCAAAGTAGGCTTCATAGGAAATTTTAGGCATTCAGCAGTGACTGACTGTCAGTGTCTCCTGCTATGTATACTCCACGGTGAAACTCATTGAAACATCAAAAAGCCTGGAGAAACTCGTGGAATCTGGTATTTCCTCCTAAATGGTGACAACATAATTAAATAACCTGATGGCATGATGATTATCATTATGTGAATTTAAAATCGATTATTTTCGTTATAATTATGTAATTAACACAATAATTATAATTTCTTATCTTTATCATCATAATGACTCCAACTGATTTGTAGTAAGAAATATGTAACTTCAGAAAATGATGTTCACTACAGTACACTAGTAATTGGGGTGGTAGAAAGTGCAAGGTTGGTCTGAAAAATTGGTGAGAGGTTAAATCTAAAAAAATGGTGGGAGGTGGTAGATTGGATAGGAGGTTGACTCTAAAAAATGGTGGGAGTTTGGGTAAAAAGTTGGACCCACAAACAGATGGGAGATGGGAAGTTGGCCCCACTTACAGGTCGAAGGCTGAAACATTTGTCAGGCTGCATGTTGCAGCATAATCGTTCGACAACGCTGGTCATTTCTTGACAATGACCAATTTGCAGCAACCGCACTTCCCACTGTTCTTGGTGTATTTTGCCTCCCTCTCGGCCATCTGCAGAAGCAGCCCTTTTGCCTCCTGCTCAGTCAAGGCACTGATGTCAGCCTGGAAGGATGACGAAGAAGAGGTGCCACCAAGTAAAATTGCTCTAAAAATGGTAAATGTACTGGTTTCCATGATTTGTGGGTGGTAGATGAAAATCGGATGCTGGGGGCCTCGCTCAATGGTTGTGGTGTGTGGAATTGTTTTATTTTACGTTGCATGTACTTCATTCTGGTGCTTTTCAAAGTGAAATGATGGTGTGCAGGTACATCTGGATTAAAAATGAGTAAACATATTTTTTTTCCGGTTTGCTATTACATTTTGTTGCTATACATTTTGGCTTGAAAGCAGGTTGTAAAAATGCTGGAAAAGCTGTTCTACTTCCAAAGTGGTACACTTGGCATATCTGCATATTCTTTCAAGTACACGACACACTGCTGTTGCAAAGGGTTGCAGGGATACTATATGCACTTATTATTGTCAATAATATTTGGCTCAGAACTTTAAATGTTGATCAACACATGAAATCATCACCATTGATGTTGTATGTATATTATAATAAAAAAGTGTTTTAATTGTTTGTAAACCATGTGACAACTATTCTACATATTGTTTCCTGTATTTTCTTGCATAATTATATTGACTAATAATATTACTACCTATCACTGAGTGATTGGGGCTGTAATTATATGCATTATATTATCAAATATGCATTTGTCATCTATGTGACATACAGATGTCATGTAGTGTTGTTAAAATAACAAATTAATGTCATGCAGGGGTCCACATCATGTAAATGATCTCCATCTCCCCTAACCGTTGTACAATACAGACAGCTTAAGTTCAGTCAATGTAATCTGGCTACATCTATAGCGTAGATATTTATCAAATAGGTATCATAATTATGTATACCGGTACATATAGAATGCATTGTGCTAGATCCATGTCACAGTAATACTGTACAATTCATTCAACATAATGACACTTAACGTCATTTAATAATTTTAAAGCATCTTTCTCCCACCTTGTTAGATGTACTTGTAATATGTTATGCTAATGAATGAAATCCTTAATTATGGTTAATTAGGGTAACAAAGTAAAAATTCAGTTGTACTGGGTACATATAATTTTCAGTTATTACACTTCATAATTAATTTGATTTAATTTATGTCACTGCAGTTTATTGCATGCATAAAAATACCACAAATGAGGTTAAACAATAATATAGAGACCTTTATCAGCTGCATTGTTGTTACTACAATTGTGTAATTCCATATAAATACAATTTTACCTATAGTTTCTCCTTTTTCTGGCTTCTCATGATGTGCACAGTCTTCTCTGTTCAGTGTAACTAGACTTGCTCTGCCACGTCGACGCCTCCTGCCACCCATTCCTCTCGATGCACCCTGCCCTCTTTTTGCACCGCTTCCTCTTCATGCACCCCTTCTTTTTCATGCTACCTCTTTCTCTTCCTGCATTTCTTTCCTCAGAACCATTGAAACTCTGTGGGTGAAAGGATGTGATGTTGCTAAATTTGCGTTTATAACCAATACAGTTTATGACATACATTTTATCACCACTTTAGAAAACAATTATTGACATTGCTTGCTACATTATAAACAAGGAAAAGTTTACCGTGGTGGGACACACAAATGCAACAGTTTTCACAGAAGATCGTGGCACTCAAGAAAATAAAACGTGCTGTCTTATTTACTTTTATTTTATAACAGTTATGCGCGAAAGAATCGGCAGTCTTATTCCGCGAAATGGGAACCGAAAACGAATGCATGCAAACCAAAATGATGTCAACAACTTCAAAAACTATTACGACATATAGACACTTATTATATATGGTTTAACCGATAGACCGTATACACGAAACAGGCCTTACACGTACGTCTTTTCTGGTATTAGATGATTACATGTAGGTCCCTAATTACGCTAGTAATACGATATATGTAATAGGCAACGGCACGCTTGAGATGAACATAATTGTCATAAATTATAATCGGACAAATCAAATGTACGAATAATATATAATGCTTTTTGCCGGACACGGCTTGCTGATAACAATCATTGAAATGAAACAAATCTCAAACGAAGGTAATTTCTCAGACACAGTGGCAAACGGAATATTTACGACAATTTGTACTATTACGTACCTCCAACTCCGTTGACGAACCAACTGTTACTATGGAAGCCATGTTGCTTATCAGTGACAGGCGCTGACATAATACAAGCTCCGCCTCCTCGGGTCGCGACCTTCTCGGAACTTGCCGAAAGCTGTTCGGGAAATGCACTCACCAGCGACGTCGAGTGTTGTAAGAGTCGAAGCGTCGATTTAAAAATTGCGTCTTCTTCATTTCGACACGTTTGGCCGGTCGGCATATGTTACAGTATATATAATTTACACTAAATAACACGATTTTATAATTAAAAAAATGTTTTACGAACACCTACCGTACCTTTAATATTCTATGGCACATTGAACAATATTTAACAAGATTGCCATCCCAAACAACAATTTCCAGATGGCAAGTGGACAAGGAAGCCATTGGCTTATCGAGAGTCCGACAATTTACTCATATATGTGTAGCCCGGCCTGATCAAATATCTGTCAATTCTATTTTTAAACATATTCACACTACTAGCATTAACACAATCATTTGGCAGTTTGTTCCATTCATTTATCACCCTCTGTGAGAAAGAGTACTCTCATGTCCAACCTACACTGCTCTTTAACTAATGCTGCTTTGTGTCCTCTGGTTCTACTGCCTTCTTTAAGTTTGAAGAACATATTCCTATCAACATCCTCATAGCCGTTCACTATTTTAAAGACTTCTATTTGTCTCCTCTTAGTCTCCTGGTCTCTAGTGTTGTCAAACCACATTGTAATAAGCGACTTTCGTAACTAAGGTCTCTCAATTCTGGAATCATTTTAGTTGCTCTTCTTTTTATTCTATGTAGCTTGTCTATGTCCTTTTTACGATACGGCCTCCGTGCTTGAAAACAATATTCCAAATGTGGTCTAACTATTGCTTTGTACAGGGGTACAATTAGCTGTTTCTCCTTATGCGTGATAGTTCTCCTAATTAGCCCTAGAATTTGATTTCCTTTCGAAGCAGCAATCCCACATTGCTCTGAAACTTTCATGTCAGCACTAAATTTTACTCCTAAGTCCTTTTCTGGTGTGGTTCTACCTAGTACAGCATCCCCCATTTTATATTCTTCGTCCATGTTTCGATGTCCTATGTGTATACATTTACACTTCCCAAAATTGAATAACATTTGCCATTTTTCTTACCATTTAACTAATTTATCTAGATCATCCTGTAAACTTTGTTTATCTGTATCATTAGTAACCTTTCTGAATACTTTTGTGTCATCTGCAAATTTGAGTACTTTGCTAGATATGTCATCTTCCAAATCATTTATATATATATATATACACATACATACAAACATATATATATATATATATATATATATATATATATATATATATATATATATATATATATATATATATATATATATATATATATATATATTAAAAACAGTATAGGGCCTAATACTGATCCCTGTGGTACCCCACTCAAAACCGATTTCCAGTTTGAAATCTCACCATCTACTATTACTCTCTGTCTTCTGTGTGTAAGCCACTTTTCTATCCAGTTGATTACATCATTACCTATGCCATGGGCTTTTAGTTTAAGTAACAATCTTTGATGCGGCACTTTATCGAAAGCTTTCTGAAAATCTAAATAGACAACATCCACTGGTGACCCGTCATCTACCCACTTTGTAATTTCTTCCAAAAAACATAAGAGATTGGTTAGACATGACCTTGCTTTTAGGAACCCATGTTGAGATATATTTATTGATTTATGTTTTACAAGGAATTCCACCATGTGGTCTCTAATTAATGTTTCGAGTAATTTACATACAACTGATGTTAAACTCACTGGTCTGTAATTTTCTGGCTTGTTCCTCGATCCCTTCTTAAATAGCGGCGTAATGTTTGCTTCTTTCCATTCTGAAGGAACTATTCCTTCTTCTAGTGACAAGTTAAACAATTTTGCAAGTGGTGTACTAATTTGTTCAACAATTTCCTTAAGCAGTTTTGGTGGTATCCCATCAACTCCAGGTGATTTATTATCTTTCATCTTCTTAATTTTTTTTGCTATCATTTGAGGAGTTACAAAAAACTGCCCTAAATGTTCTGATTTATTGCCCTCAAATTTAGTAAGTGGAACTGGAAGTGAGCTGATATCTTCTGTGGTAAAAACTGAGCTGAAATACTCATTCAGGACCTCTGCCATTTGAAACCCGTCTGAAATTATGTTTCCCCTGTTGTTTTCCATTGGTCCGACCTTATCACGAACTTTCTGTTTACTCCTTACATAAGCATAGAGACTCTTGCTGTCATTTTTTATATTACCTGCCAATTTTTTTTCAAAGGTTCTTTTAGATTTTCTAATTTCAGTTGTAGCTAGGTTAAGTGCCTCTTTGTAATTTGCATAGTCTTCATCCTTTCTGGTACGCCTATAAACCCTCCACATAGTTTGCTTAAACACTATGTTCTAATAGCTTGTTTTGACAAGACCGTTTTCCTTGTTTTTTCAAGGGAACAAATTTATCGATGATACTCTCAATTTCATATTTTAGAATATTCCAACATTCAATTGCGGTCTTATTCATCAACATGTTATTCCAATCTAGCTTTGCTAAGTATTTTCTCATATCTTTATAGTTACCTTTGTGGAAGTTTCTCCTATACGTTTTTTTATTTTTACTTTCTGATTTTACATTGATGTCAAAACGTATTTGATTGTGGTCACTGTTACTCAATGGTTCATGTATTTTTACATTGTCCACTAATTCTTTTTGTGATGATAAAACTATATCTAATACATTTTCTCCCCTTGTTGGTTCTAGCACGGGCTGAGTAAGGAAGCTATTCTGAATTAAAAATAGAAATTGTTGGTCCTCACCCCCTGTACTCTCTAGAGATTTCCATTGTATGTGTCCGTGGTTAAAATCTCCCATTATGATACATTCCCCTTTACTAACTTCCTTTATAGCATTTTGTATTTTTGCGTTATCCTCTTCGTTTATGTTTGGACTTCGGTAGACTAATCCAATAGTTAATTTTTAATTTCCTGAAACTAATTTGCACCAAACAGCTTCATCGTAATCTGCTTCCCTTTCTAATTTTATTTCATAAGCCTGAATAGAGTCTTTAGCATATAAAATAACTCCCCCTCCCCTTCTTCCTATTCGATCTCTCCTAAACATTGCGTATCCTGACAATCCTAATTCAGCATCTGTTATGTCTGTGTTGGCCCATGATTCGGTAATACCAATTATGTGAGGGTCAATATCTTCTACCATAATGTTTAATTAGTTTTTCTTATTTACTATACTCCTAGCATTTAAACACACGCATCTATAACCTGCTTCAGACATGTTTTTCGGACATTTTGTTATTGGTTTATCTGTACTAGTGGCCTCTTGTCCTGCTTGAGGCATCACTAAGCAACCCCCCTGCGCTTCTAGTTTAAATAGTGTTTACTACCAAAAATATTTGCTGTGCTACCCATGCCACTGTCTACTGCTTCTGTGAGTACATCAGCAAATACTGCTGCCCCCTTTTCACTTAGATGAAGCCCGTTCTTCGTGTACATATCAGCCCTTCCAAAAAACTTCCCCACAAATCCACAAAACCAACTTCCTCTTCCCTACATAGCTTCTCGACTAGCATGTTAATTGCCATCCCCCGGCAATTTCGATATCTATGACCCCTCCTTCCTATTACTGGTAAAATCCCTGACAGTATTACCTGCTCAACCCGCGTCTGCTTTAGTGTTCTGACCAAATTCCTGTATTTCCTAACTATGGCAGTTGTACCCTCCCTCTCTACGTTATTTGTCCCTACGTGTACTAAAAACAGATCCACCCTTCCTCGAACCCACGATGTTTTCTACCCTCTCAGTTATCGCCTCTATTTTGGCCCTAGGGAAGCAAACTACCACGTCATCTCCCTTGTTTAAGACTATGTCGGTCTTCCTAACTATTGAGTCCCCCACAAACACCCTCGCTCTCTTTCTCACCCCCTCTATCACTGCCTCGGAATAGCTCTTCCGATGGATCCCCTCCATCACACTCTGTCCTGCAGCCTTGTCAGTTGGTGGCAGACTGTTATCAGGCTATCTCTCTCACTCATCAACCTGTCACCTTTCCCTCCCGTCTCCCGACTAACTTGCGCTCCTGTCGCCTTCCCTCATGACACCCTCCCTCCCGTCTCCCTCACTCCCATCGCCTTAACTATCGTCTCCTTCCCATCCGACTCCTTCGCTACTGTCTCCCCGCTCCCCTTTCCTTCGATCCATTTGTCTTCCCTCCCATTTCTTTCCTTCTCGTCTCCCTTCGTCCTGTCTCCCTACGTCCCGTCTCCCTACGTCCCGTCTCCCTACGTCCCGTCTCCCTACGTCCCGTCTCCTTACGTCCTGTCTCCCTACGACTTGTCACCTTACCTCCTCTCAGCCTCCTCCCAGGCTGAGGTGATAAAAAATAAATGCATAGTTTAAATTGCCACGTTTACTGGCGTTAATTGTGTACCTAATAGAGGCGCTAGCGCTTGTCGAATCACCGCGATACGCTAATATAATTCCCTGCAGTATGCGATAGGACCCGTGGTTATTTATCCTATGCATTATTCAGTTGACTCGTCTTTATGTCGACCCAGCTGACACGGACGACACGGCGCCTCACCCACACCCAAGTTATTTACGTCTTCTTTATCTAAGACTAACACGGCCACTTATTTTAGAGCCTATCCTTTGACACTGAGCGAAAACTCAGTAGTGTTGAGCAGCGACAACTCGCTTTAATTGACACATTTAGACGATGCGTCAGTCGCGGCTGTAAAATAAATGACAGGCCTACTGTAATTTATTACTCTACGCTGTGTTATGTCTCTTCACCCCACTGACACAAACATAACGTTCCACCCTCTCTGCTTCAATGTCAATGTTGTATTTGGTTACCTACCAAACTAACTGTCCTCAGTATAACCTGCGGCTTCTTAATATAGGTTGAATAGTCAAAGTGGTCAGTCGCCATACCTGCTCTATAAACTCCGCCACCTTTCGTGTTCTACTACTGTCACGTGGCCGTGACGTCATAGATATAGGCCAGTGCGGGGTTTGTTGCTGTCCTCTATCATGTGTCAGAGCAGGAATGTCATCGGGGTTTTGAGAAGGGGGTTTGGGCGTACGCAGTAAGCCGGGAATGTTAGGGATGATGTCAGGTAACTTATATACCTACAGGATTACTGACATAACAATATGTGTTTATTGCGTTTATTGCGGGGAAAAAATCGACGACCGGCATCGGTGTCAGCCTCATCCAGAACTTCAAGGATAAAGAGGAGAGCAACAGCATTGCGTGTGTTTATTGCATTTTAATAACGTTCCAAATAGTCTCAATAAAGTTGAGTTCATGCCGGCGGGAGGTAAGACCCTATTGGAACGTTCGAAGTTGACATCTCGCGAGCGATACGACAGGTCGGATATATTCTAATATTTTGTCGCCGACACAAACCCGATTCTGTCTTCGTACACGGACGTAGGAACACCGTGTCCAGTGACCATAGAGTTACATCATTAATCATCCCCCTATAAACTAACGGGTGTTCTATTTATGTCTATGCCAGTGACGCATCTAGGATCTCACAAAGGAGGACGCCTATGGCGGAGGGCAAGCGTAGTCATAAATTAGTCTACCATGCTACCATATAGTGGCGCAACTCGTTATATACGAAAAAACATCCCAAACAAATGAGCCAAAGGGGGTCATTAGTTCACAGGGGAGGCGAGGCGGTCGTGACAGTGAGTCACAGTCGGTGACACACACTACCGCTGTAACTTCCTCCGGGGTGAAGCTCATTAGTTCACTTACATGTCAATAGCACCTGGCTGGCTGACAGGATAAGGCTGTGGCTCGAGTACGTCAGTGTAGAACAACAGTACCCGATTCATTGTCTTCATATTGTGTAGGATGGTTTTACAGCTATGACCAGTTTCACTGAATGCATATTTTAAATAACTAAGACAACCACGTGAGCCACTTTTTATTACTTTATTATTCCACACATATATATTTCTGAGTAACGCATGAATTATAGATCTATGTTTCCAATATATTTCATTAGTAGAATGTAGATGTTTCCAATATGCACTTAACATCTAAAACATAGTTATTCCAATAAACAATGTAACATGTAATATGAAGTTACCTATATGTACATATTACATTATAGTCATATCCTTGTATTTAAAAAAACAAGGTTTGACTCATAATTCTCAATTCTGCGTAGATCCACCACAAACATATATCTGCTATTAACTGAAGTAAATATTATTCTTGATTAGAAAGTTCGTAACTTTTCCATAATAGTTAATCTAGAATAAACAGAAGAAAGTGTTCTTGAATTTCTCGCTCGGCATACTGAGTAATAACAAATGTAGCATTCATTAAAATAGTACACATAATATATAACATTGTCGACATTTGAATATGTAAGGATTGAATTTCTATGGCAGAAAAACCGCCCTACTTTCAGCATAGTGAACCGAACTGTTAAACTTCGTGTTACTATAGTACACACACTTATGTGTAAAACAATCCAGGTTTATCCGACAACCACTATGATAGTTATATAAAATATACTGTCTACTTATAATGTTCGCGGGTAACACAACTATACACAGTAACAGCCGATTAGAACTCCCAGCACATGATGCCTCCTACCTGAATTGCTGTTATACGTATCAGTATCATTCAAGATAAACACCCTGTAAACACCCAGGCTATGCCTCGTATCTCACCCTCCACCGGTTTGCGGCCACATCATCAATATTGTGGCTGGGTAAAGACGATGTCCCCTGTATTCCCTTTCTGCACGCTGCCGCAACTGAAAGGCATCGGTAGAAATTTGTCATCGGTCACTCCTGGCACAGAAATCGGCGTCGAGCTTGGCACCACGTTAGTGTCGTTACTGTAGCGATGGAAGACAAAGACACCACCGACTTCCTTCCGGGCTTTCATGACGGCCATATAGGTCAAGCCAGCCTGCAATGCAACAGGTCAATCCATTGGCTGGAATCTAACGATAATTTTATACAAAACCACCTTCTGGATCTGAATACACCCATGAATCCCAATACACCCTTTGAACTTCCTCGGGAATACACTTCCTACTAACATAGTTCATGGATCACTACGGGCGTCGAGCGATGCTAGAATGAGTTATATACTGTCACTTCCAATGGTACATTGGTCGAATTGGTCTCCTGATTTAAACAATTCGGTTGACAAAAAAAACAGTACTCCTACAAGATGTGTGGTAGACACCATCAAAAAGATATAACCATTGTGCAACATATTTCATATACGAGAAGAATAAGAAAGACGGAGGTGAATCCTCGTGAAAGAAAAGTAGGCAAATGTAGGCAAAAAACGCATCGATGTATGAGTGTAAAAGCATAATTATAACAGACAGCTTCAGCTATCCATAAGTGTTTCGTTCGCATCGTATCTCCATATTTAAAGGGGAACTGAAGCAAGTCTGTGTTATGCCTTTATTTAAATATATATTATCTAATTATGCATTAATGGTGACAAATACCTGCTAATTTATGAGATAAACTGAAAAACTTATTTTGTTCGAGACATAAATCGACAAAATGCATTACTGCGTATCGCCATCTTGTCGTCTATGTAGGTACGAAGCGAGTGGTTTGAGTCGCGTATATCTAATCAATGGAAATGTTCGATTTTTTTGCGATTTTTCTTCGTAAATAGGCATTCTGGAGCAAAAAAACTACATGGTTCTCTATAATATATAGAAGTGTTTACACACGTCAACAAAATAGCGTTTTTGTGCGCTCCAAATAAAAAAGTTAAAGAAATTACAACAAAACACACAAAAAATCGTGGAAAACGCACACTTCTCGAACACACGAGACGCTAGCCAACGAGAATATGCGATAACGGAATACCGGAACTATTTTTCACTTGTTGACAAGATAGATAGATGCATCGCTTGTGACAGTTTTACCAGATCTGCTACTAGCGGTTGGTGATTTACTGAACTTCCGTAATAGTTGTCTATCTTTGGAGAAATGGAAACCACAGCCGAAGAGTCCAGTTCGACAGGCCACACGGAAACAACGGTTGACAGTCGTAAAGTGTCACGCTCCAGACTCCAGGTCGGCTTCGCCTTTGTTGACGTTGGATTCATGAAGTGACACTGTTACTGATAAATGACAACAGCGCTTTACTGTCAACGATTCCTGAATAGGCAATGTGATGTGGTGATCCGTCCCAATATCTACGCACGGTTACGTCGAGTCATCGTGCTGCGCCGAGGTAGCTGCTATGCCTAGCCTATGGCTATGCAGCACCGTGTGCCTGGCCGCGTTGGTGCTTGTATCACCGAAGATTTTGTAGTGATATGCACAAACAGGGCGGTGCTAGATGTTGGTCTGCTGTCATTGCATGATTTGCGTGCCGACTCATTGATTCGCCCTATAGCTAGCAGGTCAGTAATTCAATTGTTATCATTGCCATTTTAACCTATTTTTCTGCATATTTCTTTTACCTAGCCCAAGGGCGAGGTCCAAACTACAATGCAAGCTTTTCTCTTTATTTTGTATATAATCTAATGAAGTGTACCGTGACTGTATTTTAATATTGTGTTTGATTTTGTGTTGAATAACACTGGTGACAATAATAACATGAGGGTTTATTTAATTGACCTGACACAGGTGAGTGTACTGATAGTCTGATATAGACAAATCATGAGGCACCCACAGTATGTAGCGGGTCGAAAAACAACCTGGAAAATTACAACAATCCCTACTAAAAGATTAATAACTGAATTATCTGAATGCCTTCTTATCCGACTTCTGTCAACAAAAATGTTAACTGCAGCATCTTGCATGTCACTACACACAATTTCATTTATATTGAGACCAACATAAAATATATCAAAAGTTTATTCACATAGAAAAATAATTACCAAAGAAATAAAGTTAACTAGAATGACTGAAACTAAGACTAAACATTGACTAAAAACAGTGACTTCTACCACTGGGAAATACAACCTGGAACATGGATATCACAGCTATACACATCATTATTATGCCACAACATATCAAATATACTGGTAATTTAGCTTAGGAAATAATTAATCTTTATACAGCCAAGGCATTTTAATAATAATGCAACTGTTTCACCATCATCATCTGTACCAATGGCAATACACTACTTGTTTTGACTGGACAGTAAACGTACACCAATCATGTGTACCAATACTACTTGTTTTGACTGGACAGTAAACGTACACCAATCATGTGTACCAATACTACTTGTTCTGACTGAAAGTAAATGTACACCAATCATGCATACCAATACACTACTTGTTCCTACCGACAGTAAATGTACACCAATCATCTCATTCTGGAATCTGGACCATTTCACTACTTGTTCGGACAGTAAATGTACACCAATCATGTGTACCAATATATTACTTGTTCTGACTGAAAGTAAATGTACACCAATCATGCATACCAATAAACTACTTGTTCCTACCGACAGTACATGTACATCAATCATCTCATTCTGGAATCTGTACCAATTCACTACTTGTTCTGACAGTAAATGTACACCAATCATGTATAACAATATACTACTTGTTCTGACTGAATCTATACCACAACACTACTTGTTCCTGCCGACAGCAAATGTAAACCAAGCGTCTCATTCTCTACCAATACACTACTTGTTCTGACTGATAGTACTTGCACACCAATCATCTGTTCCAATACACTACTGACAGTAAATGTACACCAATACACTACTTATTCTGACTGATAGTACATGTTCACCTAACAGATTCAATTCACCTTTCACTCATCCAGGAGTGGAAATCAGCACACTTGCCACTGAAGACACCCCAGCATCCAAAATACCTTGGCTGATAGATCAGACATGAGTACGACCTGTGTCACAGTTTATGGCAGTTTGATGTGTGGCAGGTGCAGAAAAGTGACATACGGTTTTCTCGCGAATGACAAACTTCTTCTCTTTCTCATAGGTGTCGGAACTGCTTGAGTCATCCTCGGCTATGTCGCTGTTATCACATAGTGTGCATCATCAGCGCCAATGTCTTTGTTCTCACTGAATCTGATGGAAGCTTCACATTGGACTAGACGTGATCAATGTTCATTGGTGCAGTAATGTCATCCGTGACTACAGCACTTGAGATATCGTTACCGGATCGATTTGCGTTTCGGCATCAGTTGTCGATGGTGTCACAGCAGTAGTAGCGGTGGTGGCACTAAAGGTGACATCCGTAATGTCAAGATTGACGGCATCACTCATAGCGCTGGATGCTTCAAAACTAGTACCTGTACTTGTAGTAACCAATGGCGAATCCTTCATCTGAAAAGATTAGACATACAGTGACTTGAAAATTTAGCAAAATTCATCTTTTGCATAATAAAAATGAATCACAATATGAGAAATTTTCTCTTGTAGATATTATTTTTAGAATATAAGAGTGCCAGTGTCATATAGAATATATAAAGTAATCAACCACAGGGAAACACATTTTCCCTATGGAGCCATGTTAATTCAACCAATGGGTGTTGCACTGATCTCTTAATGTTTTTAATGAATCTATTTGGTCACTTTGATGAATGCCACAGGTAAGATAACCAAAAGCATTTAATAAACATTTTAGCATCCTAGCTCCAAAGTGCATTATATTATCTAATCAACATTGCACTGTTTCCAATGGGCCAGGGAGGTCAAAATTCTATAACGGGTCCAAATTCCATAATGAAATATGGACCCATAGGTACACTTTCTATGGGGTTCCTTATTTTACATATGACACCAAATTTAGATAACATAATGCATGAATATTGTTATTGGACCAAATGCAGATCTATGCTTGTGACATATTTTCCTTATAAATCCTGCACACACCCGCACACCCGCCCACACACGTATTTATATATATATATATATATATATATTTATGTGGGACAATGCTACTTGCTAATGTTATTGACTCGGAATCGTGGCTAGTTTGCTGAAGACAAAAGTACAAGTCAGATGTATGTTTGTATACGAGCTTTTATAGTAAGCCAACTGATTATGTAAGAATACAATATGCATACATAATATAAAACGAAATCATCAAATCTAGGTAATTGAAAATTCACCAACTAACAGCAAAGGTGGGGGAACCGACCACACCAGGCCAATTCTGTAATGGCCAATTTCAGAATGGCTCCCCCCACCCCACCATATATATATATATATATTTATGTATATATATATATATATATATATACATATATATATATATTTATATATATATATATATATATATATATATATATATATATATATATATATATATATATATATATATATATATATATATATATATATATATATATATATATATATATATATATATATATATATATATATATATATATGTATATGTATATATATATGAAATTATTAGGTATTATACTGAAAGCATCTGCTAGATAGTATGGTGCATGGACAAAAGCCCCTCCAGACAAAAGCCCCACGGACATAAGCCTGTTTCAATTCAATTATACTGTTCATAACTGTTGCTGTAGTACACAGAGACAAGATATTGTCATGAATATACTTCAGGCATGTGGTCAATTCCATTCCGGAATTGGAATTGACCCTTTCGAAAATTAGTTGGACTTGTAATTGATTTTTGTCTGGAATTGATTTTTGTGTGAATTGCAATTGATTTTGTTGGAATTATTGACTTGATACTGTTAATCTTTAACCTTATATTTACTTAAATTTACTTTTAAAATCATATTTATCGGCTATTAGCATGTCACCCTGAATCTGGTAACAGCCAGGAAGCTGTCAACATTACAGCATAGACACTGTCTACTCGTTATTGTAACAGTAGACAGTAAAACCAAAATCAGACCATTCAGGCTTCATTTTCTTTCTCAGTGGACAAGGTTTATTTACAGAGATTGCCAATGAAGGGCACCTGTCTGCTCATTCCCTTTGTGTGAGAGTGGAAGCCTGCCCCACTTGAATGCAGCCCCTTGTTTATCCAAGCCTAATGTTCAGCCCACAAATTTCAAAAATTAAACAGGTCATTGGTCACCTGTACAATGCTGTTACATGTGGTTGTAGGGTTTGCGTGTTGTAGTAATTAAAAATTTCCCCATGGAGAATACATGTCATGTTGGTGATTAGGATGTTGAAGACTCAAAGTTTACAATGAATTTGATGAAATACCACAACTGAAATAAATGGGTTGCGGTCACTTGGCCCCCCCCCCGGACATTTGCCCCCCCCCCCACCGGCAATCTGCCTCCTATGATATTTGCCCCCCCCCCGGACATCTGCCCCTTTTTTCTATGATAGTTGACAAGTCAAAATCAGTTTGCTGTTTTATTATTATTACTACAATAACATAACATTCAGTGACAAGTCGAAGTCACTTTAGTCTAATGCAATGGCCTATCCAATGGAGTGTGTCTGAGATGGTCTTGTCACCAGTCGTCTTCCAGGTATCATCGATAGTCAGATCTGTGGTGGAAGATGGGTTCTTGGGGTGATGCTTCCACGAACAGTGGGGGACAGTAACGAGTCAGAGATCAGCTGCTCTGGAGTGTCCCTGGTATTAGCTGCCTTAGTTTTCAGGTCCTCCTATCTGTGCCGTGTCACCATCATGGTTGCGGGCAGTCTTGTTGATCCTATTCTGGATCTGGAGATCAGATCAGTGACCACAGCACCCTCGCTGGCTTCACTCCCATCGAAGAGTAATCTTGTTGGTCCCCTTCTTGGTGTAGGCATGACACTCAAAACATAGCTTTTGACCTCCTCAGATGCTAGTAGTAATTTCCATGGTGAAGTTATAATTTAGACAGAACTTGCAAAGTGTCATTATTGAAGGCAAACATGTAATATGACAGTGTTCAACTGGATAGATGACGATGCCTTAGTTAGTTTCCTTTCCAGCTAGACATTGGGAGAAATACATTTTACTTGAAAATATTTAAATACTTTTAAAAAGTTTTGTAACTGCATTTGCACTTAATCACAATGAAAGTATTTGTATATTTAAATACTTCCATAAAGAATTTGAAATGTATAAAAATCAAAATGCTTTGTGCATTATTAATAAATGACGTTAGATGCTGTTTAACTTCTTGTTGCACTGGCCTGTCTTTTTATCTTGCTTTTTCAAAAACGAAAACTCAGTGGCAATGTGACCGTGTGCTTATTATGGCTGTATGTCAATAAATAATATCAAATTATTTTCTTGAATAATTTTGCCTAGTACATACGCCATGGCCCATGTTATAAGGCTGATGTATATCCTGTAGCAATTATTGAGTTATTGTTATTGTTTTGAGTGAGATCACATTATGATCACGTCGAAAATAAATCGTCGGATTGGAAAACACTCGTAATTATATCAAATCATTAACAGTTACTCGCACTTTATTGTATTCATACATTTCGATTTACTATGGGTCGTATACATGCTGACGTTGAAGCACAACTGTGCTTATTGGGGTGGAACTATATTGTAATCATAGTGATAAGTCACAATGGTAACGGTAATCCAATTTACTAACCTGGTTTCGGCTCTTCGCTTCCTACGCATCGCTCTGCCCTCTGATATCTGCCGTTTCCTGGTCGAAGAATAGTCTGTAGATGCATGGTCATATGCGGAAAAATCGATCTAAAATGGAACGGTGTCTTTGACCAAGAATGACATCTTGATGCTCACCTTCTGTCCGTGCTCATCACATACGTCTATTGTCTTGTAATCTGCATCGGAAAAGTGATCTCTCGCAGAGCCTGCGGCTGGCGGACACGCCAATTTCCGCATTTGCAACCACCTTTTCCGTTGCAAATCCTTCCTCGGAAGTCAATAAAAAGTTTTCCTTGCATTTGTAGTATTACTTGATATATCCAGGAGCCGTCCAGTTCACACCAGGTTTCTTTTTTTCGATTTTTCCATGCGTTTCGGCCGTTTTTCCCGCGAGGTAATGCGTCGTCGCTCATATTGATTTACTGCGTGAAGTCGGTGCCTGGAAGCTCGTACTCAAACCACCCTGCCGCTGAACCTCCCGCAGAGCAATGGCGCCGCCCAGTGTAGATAATGGCAAAGTTAAAAAGGATATTACAAAATTACCGTGGCGTTGCGCCCATCATATAAGAGTAATATATACTGTAAATGGTATGTTATTATGTATGGGCTATGATTGTTCGAGTGCTTCACCCCCCCCCCAACGCATAGCCTATAAGTTCAACTGATCTCATACGTAGCCGTAATGCAGTTTCAGCTAGAAGTTTAAAGCAGTGAACCTGTCCGATAAGCACAAGTGTGAGGGGTGTGTGGTGGTTGGTCCTAAAATTGGTGGGAGGTTGGCCTCAAAAATAGGTGGGAGGTGGGACTGGTGAGAGGTGGACTCTCAACAACAGGTGGAACTAAGGTTGAGACACACGTCACAGGTGGGACTAAGGTTGAGACACACGTCACAGGTGGGACTAAGGTTGAGACACACGTCACAGGTGGGACTAAGGTTGAGACACACGTCACAGGTGGGACTAAGGTGGAGACTAAGTCACAGGTGGGACTAAGGTGGAGACACACGTCACAGGTGGGACTAAGGTTGAGACACACGTCACAGGTGGGACTAAGGTGGAGATTCACGTCACAGGTGGGACTAAGGTGGAGACTCACGTCACAGGTGGGACTAAGGTTGAGACACACGTCACAGGTGGGGCTAAGGTTGAGACACACGTCACAGGTGGGACTAAGGTTGAGACACACGTCACAGGTGGGACTAAGGTTGAGACACACGTCACAGGTGGGACTAAGGTTGAGACACACGTCACATGTGGGACTAAGGTTGAGACACACGTCACAGGTGGGATTAAGGTTGAGACACACGTCACAGGTGGGACTAAGGTGGAGACTCACGTCACAGGTGGGACTAAGGTGGAGACTCACGTCACAGGTGGGACTAAGGTTGAGACACACGTCACAGGTGGGACTAAGGTTGAGACACACGTCACAGGTGGGACTAAGGTTGAGACTCACGTCACAGGTGGGACTAAGGTTGAGACACACGTCACAGACGCCTCTAGTGTATGTCTCGGCCTTCATCAAGTCATGCATGTCGACACGTTCTTACATACATAAACTACAGATAAATTACTGGTGTTTTCCCCCTCCTGGTAGGATATAATTGTTCCTAGACAGCTAGGTTACATCGCATGTAAAACTTGCCTACTTTCAAATATCGTCTAAAACTGATAGGTACCTTATTCAATAATGGAGGCCATTCTGTTGCGTATCTCGGCGTGAAACTTATGGAGAACATGTGACCGGCAAATTCAGTTGACGTCAGTTCCTATATATGCTAAGGAACTAGCTTTACGTAAAACAAAAAACTTATAGCTGAAACTGTCTAATATTATAAACTACTCAGTGAAAACGCTATCTAATGAGATTACATCTTGGTAACCCATAACATTTTAGTAAACACGTTCCACTTTGAAACGCGGTAGTTACATCACTAGTTCCAATGGGCCCATGTGTTATGTGTGTCACATTAATAAACAATCAAATGCTATCACTATGTCGTTCACTATAACTTGCAGTTTGTTATAGAAGAACAAAGAGAAAACCATTCTGATATATTTAACGGGTGATACTCACAAAGGCTGGGATTGAGAAGAAGGAGAAGGCTATACCGGCATGCACCGCGTCGCCTTCCACGTAGCCGGTAAAAACATTGTCCGTCAGGTAACAGAAGCAGGCGAACCACATGACAGTCCAGAAACCTACAACGACAGTCACATCACAAGTTTGCTGACGTGTTCCAACACTCAAACTTCTAGCTCTGTCCACATATTCACAAAGCAAAATGTCAAATGTCCAAGATAAGCTTACTTCCTTTACAGCGATAATATTTATTAATACACTCACGCACACATGCACGCACGCACACACGCGCGCGCACACACCCAGGCACACGCACGCACATATTGTGTATTTAATGAACATTCCAAATATTACGCCCTCAGTTGCACACCGTAAATATATATTTTTGGTTAGTTATTTATAATACAAATACTTAATGAAACACATTAACATGTTTGATGATACGCAGCGTTTATACGTATACGAGCGTCTGTAACATACCTGAGAAGGCCATGTCAGCGATGACGACATATTTACGTCGCTGCACACTGCTGATGTTGTCAAAGAGCGCGTCGAGAACGAGGAATCCCACGAGCCCGAGGAGGGCAATAACATCGACGGAGATGTAAAAGAAACAGCCGGCGAACTCGTGAAGCACACATTGGGTTCCATCGAGACCGCAGAGGATTAACGTCAACACAATCACAGAGAAAACCTGAAATTCGACAAGACAAGGCGACTCAACTCCAGACTAACATTAATGTGTAATATGATCAACAACAGCTTATGTATCAATTTAATCAATACATCTTCCCGGTGACTCGCTGTTTCAGACGTACACACCTCTATAGATTCATACAACCCTTAGTCAGAACGGAATTACACAGGATGTCGTTTTTCCCAGGACTGTCGTGAACTGGAATAATCTTCCCACAGAGGTGGTGCAGACTTCCACACTGTAGATATGTGTGAATCTAACCAGACGGGAAAAAATATTGGTTGGTTGTCGCAAAGCGTCATCACAAAATGTCGTTTTCTCTCGCGTTACATAATTTATCAACTCTTATTATTATACCGGTGTTTGAAAATACCCATTATGCATCATATGTAATACACTACTGCTTTCGCACGTATTCCTTTGACTTCATCTTGATCAGGTCAGCCATAGTCCTTGCGGGGTGTCGACATCTTTCAGTGCAATTCGCACGTCTCCGACCATCCATCACCTCACGTTGTCGATCATCTTCCTCCAGATTTGTTCATCTCCTCGACAATTGTTGTTAATACCAGGGTGTGGCTTCGCTGTTTCTAATGTCCAGGTTTCGACGCTTCAGCTTTGCTAACACCACCTCTTCAGACACACCGACCTGTTGTCGGATCCAGACATTCGTCTTCCCATCGACACAGCTCACTCGGAGCACCCGGCGCCACACCCACATCCAAGTTATTTTCGTCTGTCTTTTACAGGGCCCAACTTTCATAACCGTCTAGCGCTGCGACTTGACTTGACTAATTGTATATTTTCACACTGAACAAAGTCGCTGTAGTGTTGGTAGCGAAAACGCTAATTAATTGACACATTTAGACGCTGCTTCAGTCACGGCAGTAATAAATTATAGAAACGGTTCTGTCATCTACCACTCTATGCTGTTGTAGGTCGCCTCGCGCCACTGCGTCGACACAACCACTAACGTTCCACCCTCACTGCGTCGACGTCAGTGTTGTAGCTGGAAACACGTTAGTAAGGCATTAGGTTACCTACCAAACCAATGGACCTCAGTTTAACCTGCGGCTTCTTAATGTAGGAAGAACAATCAAAGTGGCCAGTCGCCATGCCCGCCCCATAAGCTCCGCCACCTTCCATGTTCGACAACTGGCAGGTGACCGTGACGTCACAGACACGAGGACAGTTGGATGTTTGCTGCTGCCATCTTTCGGATAGCGACTGTGCGAGCATACCAAAATGCCCGGCAGTGGCGCCACTCAGCATATCAACACTAGCGCAAGTTGATTATAAATTCAAAATGGTCTACAGTTCTACAGTGGACACGGTCTACAGTCCACTGTAGACACTGTAGACCGAGTCCACTGTAGACACTGTAGGCCGAGTCCACTGTAGACACTGTAGACCGAGTCTACTGTAGACACTGAAGACCGAGTCCACTGTAAACACTGTAGACACTGTAGACACTGTAGACCAAGTCCACTGTAAACACTGTAGACCGAGTCTACTGTAGACACTGAAGACCGAGTCCACTGTAGACACTGTAGACCGAGTCCACTGTAGACACTGTAGACCGAGTCCACTGTAGACACTGTAGACCGAGTTCACTGTAGACATTGTAGACCGAGTCCACTGTAGACCCAGTCCACTGTAGACACTGTAGACGGAGTCCACTGTAGACACTGTAGACCGAGTCCACTGTAGACACTGTAGACCGAGTCCACTGTAGACACTGTAGACCAAGTCCACTGTAGACACTGTAGACCGAGTCCACTGTAGACACTGTAGACCGAGTCCACTGTAGACACTGTAGACCAAGTCCACTGTAGACACTGTAGACCGAGTTCACTGTAGACACTGTAGACCGAGTCCACTGTAGACACTGTAGACCGAGTCCACTGTAGACACTGTAGACCAAGTCCACTGTAGACACTGTAGACCGAGTCCACTGTAGACACTGTAGACCGAGTCCACTGTAGACACTGTAGATCGAGTCCAAAGCAGACACTGTAGACCGAGTCCACTGTAGACTCTGTAGACCGAGTCCACTGTAGACACTGTAGACCGAGTCCACTGTAGACACTGTAGACCGAGTCCACTGTAGACACTGTAGATCGAGTCCAAAGCAGACACTGTAGACCGAGTTCACTGTAGACTCTGTAGACGGAGTCCACTGTAGACACTGGAGACACTATAGACCGAGTCCATTGTAGACACTGTAGACCAAGTCCACTGTAGACACTCTAGACCGAGTTCACTATAGACACTGTAGACCGAGTCCACTGTAGACAATGTAGACACGGTATACCGAGTCCACTGTAGACACTGTAGATCGAGTCCAAAGCAGACACTGTAGACCGAGTCCACTGTAGACACTGTAGACCGAGTCCACTGTAGACACTGTAGATCGAGTCCAAAGCAGACTCTGTAGACCGAGTCCACTGTAGACACTGTAGACCGAGTCCACTGTATACACTGTAGATCGAGTCCACTGTAGACACTGTAGACCGAGTCCACTGTAGACACTGTAGACCGAGTCCACTGTAGACACTGTAGACCAAGTCCACTGTAGACCCTGTAGACCAAGTCCACTGTAGACACTGTAGACCGAGTCCACTGTAGACATTGTAGACCGCTGTGTCTATACCCACTATTCGTCTGGACATTATTCATTCGGCATCATCCTTTAAATAGTTTTCACTTATTTTTTTGAAAATGTTTCACCTTCATCACATCAATGTATTTAATTTTAACGTTGCTAGCTTTGTCACCCTTTAGTCTACCATGCCACCAGACAGAGGCGCTACAGGTCACACACGAAGCAAATAAAAAATAGCCAAAATGTAGTCACGGCCTAAAGCCCCCACTATAAATTCGCCGCTGATCTATCCACAACATCACGAAAGGCACATGAAATACAATTATGGACATTTATGGACATCACTTGTTGCACAGTAGATGCCTCAAACTGTCCTCAAAGTGAGCGACAGTCGGTGGCACACACTACCGCTGTAATTTCATCCGGGGTGAAGCTCATTAGTTCACTTTTATGTCAGGAGCACCTGGCTGGCTGAAAAGGTTGTGGCTCGAGTACGTCAGTTTAGAACAACAGTGTCTCACACGAAGCCTTGATAAGAGGGTACAGGATGCCCTTGTTTAATGAAAATTGTCGACTACTATATATTCAACGGTCAACGATTGCATCTGTTTGCATATTTTCCTTCTCGGTTTTACATTGATGTCATTGAGCAATCTTCCATTTCTCCCCTTTATGATGCTCTATGTAATATATGCCGAGTCAACTCCTATGCGAGTGGATAATTTCATCCTTACAAATTGTGCGTCATTGCCATCAGTTATGACCAGTTTCAGTGAAAGCATTTTTGAAATAATTATATGGTTCTGGCACGTTGAAAACTAATTGTTAATTGCATCACTTTTATTTCTTCCATCTACTTAACTCTCACCCTTAAGTCAATTTGATGTTTGGTTGTTGTTGGCAGTTGAAAGCGAGGCTGGCCATGCAGGTTTGTTAGGCATTAAACTTGTGTTCGTCTATCTTTGTTAGTCTTCGTCTTTCACGTCAACACAACAGAACGTGAACACGTTGCCCCGGGTGAGTAGGAAGATAAAGTACGTGACGAAGAAGAAGTTCGTAAATAAACGTTGAAGCGAAAAGCGTTCACGCAGTAGTAAAGACGGAAAAACAAATACGGTACAAAGGACAAATTGCTAGCGCCAGACCGTTGACGGAGGGCGGAAACCTGCCGGAACAGTGAAACCCATATAAGCGTACGTTCGAACAATTTCTCATCGCGACAAGTAGAGCAGATAAGCCAGATTGAGTTAAAATTGCACTATTGCTCCGAACAATCGGGAAAAGGAGCAGTGACGTATTCGATTTATTAATTTGGAATGCTGACGCAGAGAGAAAAATATGACACGGTCATCGACAAATTCAACTGGTTTTGCACACCTTGTATAAATGTGATCGCAATGACACACAAATTGCTAACTATGAAGCACGGGCAGATGACAGTTGACGAATATGTCACTGCACTACATAATGTTGCCAGATATTGCAACTTAGTAGGGCGTGACCAATACGAGAGAATGATCATTCAAGCGTTGTTGTTCGGCATAGAAAATGATCGTGCAAGAAGACGACTGTTTGAGCGTCAATACTTCTCATCGGATGTAGCGATTGCAACGTGCAGGGCAATGGAAGCGGCAAGGGAAGACCTCAGAGCAGTCCAGCACACAACGGAAGAAACAGTTCATTCCATAAAGCTTGCTTCGCACAGATACGCTAAACCCATGAAATACGCATATGAAAGCTGCAGAAAGTGTGTAGAGAGTCACCCACAGCGAAAGTGCAAAGCACAAGGAAAGTAATGCTACAAATGCAAGAGACTGAATCATTTTACAAAATGTTGTGCTAGTAACAATGAGAAAACAGATAAAGCTAACCTAGTACGAAGTTCTCAGCAAGAATGGAACTATTCGTCTGAAGAATCGACGAATAGAATACACGTATCGAAACGTTAAAGGAAGATGATCGCGACAGTTCCAGAAGCGAACGGAAAGGTTCAGAGTAACCCCGAATTTCAGCTAGACTCGGCGGCAACTTGCGAAATGTTGACACGTCGAGAATATGCCATAATTGGCAAACCGTGATTGACCGAGTCAACGAAAGCAATCACGCTGTACGACGACTCTAGAGTTATACCAGACGGCTGGTATTCTATGACAGTTACATATAGCTCGAACAACAAACACCAACTGAACGTTTTAGTGATGAACACTAAACAACACAGTTTGCTATCACTGAATACTTGCATTGATCTCAATCTAATAAAGATGAATGATTCAGTTCACCTAGTATCAGAATAACCACTTGAGAACATTCTAATGCAGTATGCAAATGTGTTTCAGGATATCAGATGCTTACCTGGAGAGTACGAACTAGAGGTAGATCCGAGTGTAACCCCAGTCCAGGTGAGACCGCGTAACATTTATCTTTCGATGAAGGATGATGTGAAAGCTAAGCTAGATACTCTGGAAGAACAAGGTATGCTCGAGACGGTTGAGAATCCTACACAGTGTATAAGTCACCTGCAACCAGTCAGGAAACCAAATGGGACAGTTAGTCTGTGCCTTGATCACACAATCTGAATCAAGCTCAGAGAAGAAACCACTTCTAGATGCCAGACATCGAAGATGTACTGCCTCATTTCGCAGAAGCAAATGTGTTCAGCCTGTTCGATGCTAAAGACGGTTACTTACATGTGAAATTGTCGAAAAAAATTGAGTCATCTCACAACATTCTGGACTCCGTACGGGATACACAAATGGAAACGAATGCTACTTGGTATCTCAACCACAACAGAATAGTTTGAGAGAAGACTCTCGAATACCTTGGAAGGACTCGAAGGTGCACCAGTCGTGGCTGACGACATACTGATTTACGGAAAAGATCGACCGAAGCAAGATTGGAATATGCGAAAATTCCTCAAACGAGTGTGGACTGAAACTGAACAAGAAAAGTACAGATTCCACATGACTGAAATACCGTACATCGGGCACATACTTACGTCGGAAGGTGTGGAACCGGACCCGAATAAATCACTGCTCGCAGCTCCCAAGATAATACAAGCGATGATGCTAGCTCTACAGAGGTATCCATTCACAGTGAAATGGAGACCAGACAAAGAACAAATCATAGCCGATTTGTTGTCGAGTGACATACGAAACTATAAACAGCATGAAGAACCATCAGCACGAGAACACGTGTTCCAACTTCAGCAACACACGTCACGGTGTCGACAAATCGAGACGATCGATCCAGTCAGAGACTGTTCAATGTCAAACACACTGTATGTCACGATACAGAAGGAGACTGAGCAGGAAAAATTTTTCCAACAGTTATCGGGCGTAAAGACGTAACCGACGTGCCAGAATCAGTAAGGACATGTTGGACATTTCGAGACGACCTAGCGAGTTTTGATGGTGTTGTCTACAAGCGACCAATAGTGGTAATCCCAACCAGTATGCGTAAAGACATGCTGAAATGTCTATTTGTAAGCCATCCGTGGAGAGAAGCAACCCTACGTCGAGCGAGACGGACAATGTTTTGGCAGGGCATGGCGGTAGATGTGAAACAGAACATGACAATTGTCACGCATGCAGAAGAGACGCTGCTGAGCAGACGAAGGAGACGTACATAGCCACAGCTTACCAAACAAGCTGTGGAATAAAGAGGGAATTGACATTTTCACCCACAAATCGGGAAATTGCCTGGTAATCACTGACTGTTTATGTGACTACTTTGAGTTTGAGAAACTAACAGACATGTCAGCACCAGCAGTTGTTGATGTCAGCAAGAGATGCTTCGCGAGACTGCATATCCCACAATGCGTGCATTCGGAAAATGGGCCTCAGTTCACAGCACTTGAATGTGCAGTATTCAGTGCATGTTTGAGTTTGAACACACGGCCAGCTCGCCATATCACTCACAGTCGAATGGCAAAGCGGAATCCAGTGTAAAACTGGCGAAGAGAATGCTGATGAGAGCGGCCGATCCACAACTAGCGCTACTTGAAACCACAGCGAGAATGTATCAGCGCAGACGACAAAGTGAATCGTGCAGAGAAAGAAAGGAAACACTACAACAATCGTGCGAAAGACTTACCTCCGACAAAAATGAAAGTACACGTGTATTCTTGTGGGACTTCACTTATTACATGCAAAAGTGGATAGATGTTCAAGTGTTGAAACAACTGACCGACCGATCGTATAGAGTTGTCTCCCAAGGGCAGGTGCTACGCCGAAACTGTAAGCACCTGCTACCACAAGCAGTACCCGTGGACGTCTATCATTCGACTGCCAGCCTGCAGCCCACCACAAGCCACTCTGTAGAAGTCGATCACCCGACGCGCTGACAAGTGATCCACTAAAAACGGATGCTTGGTGAAGAAGCCAGTGTGGTATAAAGACTACAAGTTTTAAATTAGAAAAAGAGGGATGTTGACAGTTGCCCAGTTAGTGTTTTCGTCTTACCATTACCAGAAATCCATGAACTCCGCTCCTGCGCCAGATTAGAGCTCTCTGGTCGATATGAATTTCTATTGGCAATCGTGTAGAACCCAAGCTGGCCGCCATTAGGTAGTCAACACACACCTTGCCGATAGCCTGGCGTGTTCAACTACGTGAAAAATTCATCAAAATGTGAGAACATTTTTAGTGTACATCCTATTCGAGAAATATGTAACATGATATCCTAGTGAAATCTTTCAAAATCCACCAAAACTTGCAAATAGACTGACTTTGAGCAAGAATCAACGTAGTTCTCGTTACGCCCGCTTTAGTTACCGATAGGCTGTATAGATGGTAGCACCACACAGAGCTCGAATACCCAGTCATTTTAATTTTGGAGACATTTTACTGGTGTATATGGGGGGTCGAAAATCCAATTTTCAAAATGTTTGCTTTCAGTTCCTAGAGGTAGGGAAGTAGGTAGTTATTTTAAGATATTTTCCCTATATTTCTAGACCGTCATCCACAGTAGTATTTTCTTTATGAGACTGAAAATGACTGTAAACTTGATCAATCTTTTTTATTAAAATAAATGTTAAATAAAAAAATTAATGGACTCTAGCCACGAAAAACTCAAAATTGGCAGGGCATGCTGACATGCTGACATGCTGTGATGTATTTAGCCCATTTATGTAGACAGTTTTCCACAGTTATGTAGTATTTTCTTTATCCACATCAGTATTTTCTTTAGGAGACTGAGAAAATTAACATAATCTTCTTTTTATTAAAACTAAATTGAAAAATAAATACATTCTAGCCGCGAGAAGCACAAAACTGGCACGGTGCACCTTAGTTGCTGAGGCGCCACATTGTCCTATGACACAGAGCCAAAGCAGATGTAAGTTTTTTCATGAATTGTCTAAATTATTGACTGCATAACATTTCAGATTATTTGAAGTATCGATTAATTAGAAAATCTGGCTATGACCTAAACTATTTTCTTCGTTATGGTTACCTTGTAACGAACCCGTTTGATTCAAAGCTAACCTTTAGTTAAACAGACCATGTGTCCCTCAGGGCTAGGAAGAATGGGTGCATGCTTGGGATTAATGGTCAGGGGCAGATTCAGGAATTGAAGCGGGGTGGCTTAAATGTATTTTTTGGCACTTCAGGCTGCTGTGGGGGGGGGGCTAAATGTAATTTAGCTACTTTTTACTTATATAATTTACAAGTTGACCTCTATTTAGGAAGGATCTATGCCTGCTCTGCTGCCCCCTTGAATCCGCGCCTTGTTGTCCATTGTTTCTGCTGAGTACCCATGTGGTTTGTCTACTCATTGCCAGAGGAGTAGGACAATAATTTCTAATAAACACGTGAGCAAGCACCTCTGTGGAAAGTCCGGCAGTAAAAAGTTCACCAGTTCTTAGATGTGCCACACTAATACTCTTGCATGTAATGGACCTCCACTATTTGTAGGATAGGGTAGGGGTCAAGATCGTGTGTACAGGTTGGGTTGGAGGCATGTTCCGCAAAGAAACTTGAGAACAAAACCAGAAAACAGCAATGTGATTGGCTGAAATCATATCACATGACAAGATAAGATCAGTTGTTGAATTAAGTGTTTTGATGGAATCCAATCTTGGGGAATTGGCTCTATAACTTGCAGCCCCCAAGTCCATGATTACTCCAAGCTTTATAGCATTCATCTATGCCTTAAGGTTGTACAAAAATTAATTGCCTAAAATGTAAGAAATAACTGAAAGCAAAAACATCAATTTAATGTTTGTATGAAAATTTATTCACTTTTGATAAGAGGACAAACATATTTATTAACTTTTGGCAAGAAACAGTATAAATATAATACATGCAAGTCTGCCTTGGTTATGTTGAATGTCACATGTTTTTTGTTCAAAGAAAGGCGAGAATTGCCCTTTGTTTGTTAATTTGTGTATGCAATTCTAGGACATTCCAGGTGGAGTCTTTCACCAAGGCGATTTACTGATTTTTCAACACTGAGAATGTAGTTTTCCTTCAGACAGGAAACCGAGAGTTCTGTATATGTCACTGCAGAAGTTCCTGGCTTCCTGCCACACAAAATCAGTCCCTGCAAACCGGGTAAGGAACTTGAATTGAGTAAACAATGTTTGCCTCAGCTAAACGCAGGCTGTTTCTGTATTTAGGACTGGCACCGAGTTCAAGAAGAGGTTTACTAAATGAAAGGAGATTATTGTCATGTGGTCAAAAACGAGACACGCTTCAGCAGAAGCTCTACAATGGTAAGCTCTACAATGGTAAGCTCTACAATGGTAAGCTCTACAATGGTAAGCTCTACAATGGTAAGCAAGTTAACTCGTTTTTTATCAAGGCACGAATATCATAAAAGTGTTCCGGGTTATATTATATATCAAACTATATTTTTCTCAGTCAAGACTATGTATCTTCGTTGTCGTAAACAGACGCAGTGACGTCTCTAACACGATATTAAGCGAGATTTCAATGGGTTGAAAACAGGAGTGGCTTGAAAACTGCACCGGTAACTATGCACATAATCTGATGCATGCCTAGGGCTAGGGTAGCATACACCTTGAAATCAAGCAGATATATCAACGTACCTGGTCACTTTTCGGTTTATGAATCACCCGTTTAATGGAGCAAAGGTCTTCAGCCAGATTCTTGCGTTTCGGTCTGACAACTTCTTTGCATAAATACTTTGGCTGACTTAGATCGAGGAAATCTATTCTCACACCGCGCGTTAGCCTCGATTATCCAAGCTCCGCGCTGTGGCGCCTCCGTTTGTCGCACACATCTTCGCCTGGAAAGAGAGTGGGGTTCCCGTTGTGACGAAAACTATGTATGCGCCCAGAATTTGGGCGCATACATAAGTAGCTCATAAAGCTCGATAATGACGCTGATTGGTTGCGGGCACTTCATCCGGTAACGCCTACAGAAATGCAAATGGCGTCGTTACTAGTCGTAAGTGCTATCGACAGACCAAAGGTCGTTAAATTTAGAGTTTGCACTAAACGAAAAACAGTTTGCCTGCATCCAGAACGTAGATGTGATGGAAATACTTCCAACAGGGTACGGAAAAACCGTCATATACACAATTCTCCCTCGTGTACTTAATATGTTACCTTATGGTGACTGGTGTTGGTCATCGGAAGAAAGACTACACATGATGGGCCTTGGTGCTGTTCACCTGAGCGGTAACACTGTTACTGGTAAGCCATTGTTTTGATTTTAGTTTTATACATATAGTATATATGGCTGACTATTACAGTAACACAGATTTCTCTTGTCACTCGTGGTTCATAGCAATCAAGTTACTACTGCATTGCAATCAAGTTACTGTAGTTAGTCAGTTCTAATAAGGCACATGAAAACAGGTCAACATAACTGATTTGGGGCCTTTACCCCTTGTTCACATCATAGCCAGGCATAGGGCATTTCAGACACCATTTGCATGTAAATGCTTAAGTTTTTTGTAAAGCATTATTTTAATAAATTGATTTTATTTTATACAATCAAATAAAACTTGCACACATCTATTACACTGTACTTCCTAATTTACATGTATCGTGTGTGATGCTTATTAGCATCGATGCAAAGTCTGATTTTAACTGTACTTGATTGGTTGATCCACTTATATTAGATGTGTACTGTGTATCTGTATGTTAGGGAGGGAATGGTTGCAATGAGTGGATGTTATACACCATAAACAATTATGAATATTATAAGCATAACAATAACAAGAATGGCAAGTATTACTTGATGACAAGATCTGTCTTTATTAATTTAATTCCTGTGTGCCACCATCTTAACCCATTGGGCACTTGTTATGCTGTACACACATAACATATGATAGATTATGATGTTCTGATATAAAACAATAGGCATGAATAATAATATTGCTCAACATGCCTAATTAAATAAGAAATAACAATGGTCCAGTACTGTGTGCATGCTGTGCGTGCGCAAAAAACCAGGTCACGTGCATGCATTCAACCCATGAGAACAGTCGCCACGCCCCTTGGCGACCGTATCACCCGGGCTCACCTGAAATCCCTCTCTGGCGACTGTATCACCCAGGAGTGCGCCCCTTGGTGACCGTATCACCCAGGTTCACCTGAAACCTCGCGAGCGCCCTCTGACGATCGTATCAGCGCAAAACAAGATAGCAGCCTCCATAGAGAGGTCACGTGATGTGCAAATGATGTGTGACGTCATAGGTCACGTGACTGCTCAAGACCAATCAAAAAGAGCCCCAAAGTGGGCGATACACAGGGATTTCATGGCGACTGTATCACCCGAGCTCACCTGAAACCCCTCTCTGGCGAATGTATCACCCAGGATAGCGCTTCTTGGTGACTGTATCACCATGGTTCATCTGAAACCTCGTGAGCGTCCTCTGGCGATCGTATCAGCGCAAACAGGTCACGTGCATGCGCTCAACCAATCAGAACAGTCGCCACGCCCTTGGTAACTGTATCACCCGGGCTCACCTGAAACCCCGTGAGCGCCCCCTCGTGATCGTATTAGCGCAAACAGGTCACGGTCCCAGGAGAGCGCCCTTGGTGACCGTATAACCTGAAACCTCGCGAGCGCCCTATGGCGATCGTATCAGCGCAAACAGGTCACGTGCATGCGTTCAACCCGTCAGAACAGTCTCCACGCTCCTTGGTGACTGTATCACCCGGGCTCACCTGAAACCCCGTGAGCTCCCCCTGGTGATCGTATCAGCGCAAGCAGTTCACGTGCATGCGCTCAACCAATGAGAAACAGTCGCCAGGGGCGCTCGCGGGTGGAGGTGTGACGTCATAGGTCACGTGACTGCTCTCGACCAATCAGAACCGTCGACCCTTGACCCGTAGCGCCCCCTGGCGACAGTATCACCGCAAAAAGTGATTCCTAAACCCTACCTATTCATAAAAAATAATGTCGAAAAATCCTATCTTTTAACATGGACTTACCCAAATTTACTGATTCAAAAACTCCCCTATACTACTCTCAGCAATTGTAAGGTTGATAAATAGCGACTGTCAAGCATCGGTAAGCCGTGTGAACAAACCATGCGGGCGTTCCCAAGCGAACAAATTACATATTGCACTGTGCGGTCCCACGCTGTGAGGACAACGGCACGCGACGCTAATCATGCATGCGTGTCGACAGAAACACACAAACTGTTATTTGCCCACAACTAATACGTATCTATGTATACATTCGTTCACCATCGCCATGTCTACTTTGATGCGGGTCAGTGCACCAGTTCGTGAGAACGCTGTCCCGTGGCGGACTGACAAAATGAGGGTCGATCTCGACCGAATCGTAATCCCACAATTTGACAAACGCACGTATAGATAAGTCTTTATGCTTCTATCAATGTTTATTTCAAGGAGGACGTTTGTACAGTTCAAAAGTAGACATTCACTGCTAGACATGTTTCCTGCAAATATATAGCATAAGATATTCATTAAAGTGCATGTTCCGTGGTATACGCTGTATGGATTAATTCAGTTGTATTGCACACCGGGGAATTACAGGAGCAAAGAAGGCGGACATAAGGCGGACATAAGGCTCGAGGAAAGAGATTGGATGCTGGTGAACTTGATGGGTAGAATAGTCAGATGTCGGATGATGTGGACAGGTCAGTTGGTGCGGACGTAGGATGATCAACAACCCAAGAAAGCAGATGCATTGAAACAGCCAGTCCGTAGGAAAAGGGCAGGTCGCAACGAAATGGGAAGACTACATAGACTAAGAAAGCTGGAAGAGGATGACAAGTGTAGGGAGAAGGCTGTCGATAGGGAGAAGGGAAAGGGATCACATCCGGGGTGTTGCAACAGTACAAGAACTGACCTCCCCTTGTATAGGTGGAGCAACGGGAAAGGACACACGGTACACTATACATTGTACACTGTACACTGTACACTGCGAAGCCAATACACGTCCGTCCATGAGTAATAATATTCACTTACACAAACTTACTTAATATAAACTCTTGTCTATGTTGCCTCTGCCGCGATAGCCACTGGAAGGAGGCGAGACGTGTTTTATTGAACCCAGCTGCCTTAGCTTTAGAAGTAGCAATTTGGTTTCATATACTACCAGAGAAAGTCATGTCGCGTAGAGCCACATAACTAATATAGCTACCACCTGATGTCACGCTATCTTAGCACTGAGTCAATGTTCTCTTTTTTACAGCTGAGTGAACTGAAGCAACGGACACGTAAGGAGAGTCCGTGATAACATTGCAGCATCCGTATCACATATCATCTGATTCAGGGCGTATGTTCTGCAAAATTGTATACTTTTATTAAGCGTCCGCTACTAAAACCATGAACAGCGATTATTGCATAGATTACAACGCAGCAACATCGGCACAACGACGAGGGCACTGCGGGATCTGATCTGGCTGGCAACGTACATGAATGAACAGATTCTGTGTTTACTTAACCACACTGGTCTGAAGTCAAATACGAATACAGTAATGCTTCACGAAAGAGTGCATTGAACCATGACAGATCTACGCTCGCTGCATACCCTGTTGTAACAGCATACGAATGCACATCGACATAAAAATGCACGCGCACGCACGCACACACGCACACACGCACGCGCGCGCACGCACGCACGCACACGCTCGCACAAGCACACGTACGTACACGCGCGTACACACGAAAGTTAACATAAAATCTAGCTTGCAAAATACAAGTTGAATAATATGTCCAAGTAACATCGGGTTAAACATAATGCATATGCTACACGGTAAAAACAGCAATAGTTAACTTAGTGAATGTATTGGTATAATTATACAGGCTCTTTAATGAAGCCTGACAGCACTGGTAGCGGACCACCACATTCACACATTCACACAGGTATTTACATATCTAAATAACAATATACTAACATTCATCAGGTAACTATTTGACCACAACCACGTACGTGTGCCATATGCCCACATAAACATATATGTCGTGATTAATATAACCGTGCGTGTAGATATAGGTGCGTGCACGGTGACGTGTACAAACGACCACAGAAACCCGCTCGTTTGACGACCAACTTACACACGTACACTGACGCATGCATTACCACATACATAGTATACACGCATGCTCGAGCGCATTTCATCCCAACACCAAACTACACCCGATTAAATATATAATATACTTTACAAAATTCAAGCACTTGGATAGGAAACCAATATATAATATTGAGCAGATAAAATACGCCTGTGCGCTTGAAGCAGCGAAAAAACTCAACACCGGTTGGAACACTAAGATCGAGAAGGTCGTCCCCAAAATTTCGTCACGTAACGTCACGTATACGTTGTAAAGAAGGTTAGACGGTTGTTTCACGCAGAGTCCTCAATTTCTCAATGCATGATCACATTAGACGTTCCACTCCACAGAAACACGACCAGTCGGTCGTTCTAACGTTAGACGGGTCTAACTGTAGCACGGATGACGTGTGTCTGAATGTGCTAATACGGATACATTAAATGGATAGCTAAGCCGGCTAGAGAGATGATTTACTAATACAGATTGACGCCCTAGCCGCCCTATATCGGCTGTTCAACACAGGAGTTTCCTTAGTACAATGTCAGAGGGAGCATTGCAGCAGAAGTTCTCGCGAGGAATTGCTGTTTTTTTTTTTATTGTGGGCGGATGAATCAATCCAGAATGTAATGGCTAATGAAATGAAGGATAAAATATGTAGGAGATTTAGAAACAAAATTTGAGCGAATTTGGGTAGAAAGAACGACTCAACAGATTGCATGACAAAAAAACGACACCTGTTGGTTTTGCCTGCAGACTTGACAAAATTTAGGCGATGTAAATATTTACCGACCTAGCTTCATCTATCTGAATAAACCCCTTTTAAAACGGATATGTCAAATGGATAGGTTAACTGTTTTAGATGTTTGTTGTACGTTCATGTGAATGTAGTATTGTACTGTCGTCTGCGTCGTTGTTTCTTAATTCGCTTAGTAATATCTCCCAGTCACAGTCCTCGATTAGCGCGTCTCGGTCGATTCTAGCGGACTGTGGCGGTGCCCGACTCGATCTACGCCGAGAAGACAGGTCTGGAATAATGAACTGGTTTCCACGGCTGATGATTATATAATCGTTGCTGTGTTTGTTTGAGGACCTGGCAAATCGAAGAACTTGCCCGAATTCAGATTTGTTGTGGGGCATTTCTGTTAAACACACGATCACCTTTTCACTTTGGTCAATCGCCGCTACCCTGGATTCTAATTCAGATGAACTATTGGACGCCCAGTCGCTTCTCCCCATTATGTATCGAATCACCCTCCATTCATCAAGTTTGGGGATTAATTTTTCCTCCACCCAGTTTGTCCAAACGTCATCCTCCGTGTCAAAGAATACCGCCACTTGATATTTAATCGTGGTCCGTGACTGACTTGCGTAGGCAAACATTAGGCGAGTCTTGCACTGGAGTAGTTTAAATTTGACAAAGTCATTTAAAACGTACAACAGAACCAGGAGTAGCAAAATGCCGAAAACGAGGGTAATGACCCATACATGGTTTTTCTGCGATTTTTGTAGTTCCAACGCAGATATGTTGATCAGCAGCTCTTGGGAATTGTTGTATAGACAACTGAGGCTCGCCTTTCCAGTCACGCGTATTGGCGTTGCTTGCAACCAGCGTATGAATTGCAATGAATCGCAAGAGCAAATAAAATAATTGTTTCTAATATCCAACTGGAATGTATTATAATAAACGTTGTCAAGCTGGTCCGTGAAAGCACTGCGCAGGAATGGCAGCCGGTTGCTACGTAGATCTATCAATCGCAAAGACGTTAATCCGTTCAGATCCAAATTAATATCGTAAAATTCGTTGTTTTTTAGTTTCAGTAGTTTTACATGTTTGCACATAGAAAACGTCTTCGGATGAATGTGGCGTATACCGTTGTTTGAAAGATCAATGTCTTCCAATCTCTGTGTGAAACTAAACACTTTCTGATAATTGGTTTGTCCCTTTCCGAGCGCGTTATTTGACAAATTAAGAACACGTAGACTTGGGGTGTAACGAAATGATTCGTCACCCAATGATTACAGGAATCCGTGACTTGTATCAAGGATTTGCAGCTTCGTCAGATCTACAACGAGACAGTTGAAATGTCGAACCGACTTTGTTCCAGAAACGTTCAAATATACGAGATTGTTGTCGGTATTAATGAAGTACGGTTTTGACCACGATTCGCGAACAGAGTATGTGATCTGGCTTAAGTCTGCATAGCGGAGATTTGTTGGCAAAGTGAAACGTTTCGCGTTGGTATAGTCAACGGGATCAGGTGTTTTAAAAGTTGTTCTGTTGACAGCGTGGGCGACCGGCTGAGATTCGGGCAAACTAAGCAAATCTTCGTTTATGTAGAAGTTCAAATCAAACCCGTTTCTGCAACGCTCGACCGTCAGTTCAGAGTCTGAATTTGCATTGTAGGAAATGTCGACAACTGGAAGCTTACGGAAGTGCGATGACAACGTTTGCATATCCTCATTGGTTGGAAACGAACACAATCTGACCGCATTGTGTGATGCTTAGAATTCTTCTATCTCTGACAGGCATTGCATATTTCACACAACGACAGCTCGCAGTCCATTATGCCGCAAACTTACACGGCGGATTCTTTTCCAAAATGAAATTTCACTGCAAAAGTCTTGGAAATCGAGCATGTTAGTTGTTCGGGTTTTCATCACATCCAGAATGACAGTATCGATGCCGCTGTTCTGGGTTTGACCCAGCGACGAGATGGCGTGTCTCATGGTCAGGTTTCTGTTGCAGGTGAAATTGAGAAGGCGTAAGTTTGCGAAGTTACTGAAGGATCCCGCTTCGATGTAGCTGATGTTCGTACCTCGTATCACCAATTGAGTTATGTTCGAATACCGGATTGCAGAAAACATGTCACCTGTCACCCTTCTTATTTCACCGCCATTGACGTCCAGAGTAGTTAGATGCGGAACTCTGCCGTAGCCCTCTGGTAAATGTGTATCTTCACCTCTCACGGACAGCGTATGAAGTTCCGCGAGTCCTTCTAAGATCGCCACAGGATACTGGCCGATTGTGCCTTGTCCAGCAATAGCGAGAATGCTAACGATGGCAGCCCTGCAAACGTGCCCTTTGACAGACGGACTGAATCCAGATCGTTTCCATGTAAATTCAATTTTCGAAGCTGCGTGAGACCAACGAAACATCTCGTCTCCAAACAGTTGATATGGTTGTGCGACAGATCCAACACAACCAACTTTGACAAAGTTCGGAACGACTCTGCAGGAAGAATTGTAATGTTGTTTATTTCCAAATGCAGCTCCATTGTACAATTCGGAATATCCGATGGAACCCTGTTGATGTTTCTTGAGCTGCAGTCGAATAAGACCCATTCATCAGAAGCCGACGACTGGTCACACTGCAGACAATGTATACTTGCCGTCAGAGCTAACAACGCAATAACGTGTCGCACCACTGACGTCATGTTTGTGACGACACACAACCTGGAAGAAAGAAACACTCATTAGGGTTCTTTTTAAAATAACAATTATCATTCTGCGTATACTCATGCTGGTCACGATTTAATATCACGGCGTATGTCTGATGAAAATGATTAACTAACCAGTATATCAAGCTGTCCTAACAAAACAAAACAATTATTTTGACCTCCTAGTGTACTGTTGTCAATCCAAACGTTAAAATATTATTCATAGCAAAGTTCTCCTTGTCTTGAACTTAATCTTAGCTGGTCTTCGTTGTGATCACTACTTATATTCTACCTACATGGCTCTTAGTTATTACTTTATTGCTCTTTCTCTTTGCATTTTCTAGTTCTTTTAAATATCCTGATAATTTTATTTCTCTTTTCGACGACCGACGACCGGTGTTTTGCTTTATTGTCATACGAAACATTGTAGCTCTGGTTTTATATCGACTTCTCCAAATCATCCGTCACCAAGCTTTACTTTAACTTACGATACATGCAGCCTAACAGGAAGATTGTTGATAAGCAGGATGAGATGGGCAGGCCATTTGATAAGAATGGATGAAGCAAAGAGAGCAGAGGTGGAAAAACATCAAAGACGCAGGTGGAAGGCCACAGCTGAGATGGGAGGACTGCGTGAGGAGGGACATGAGAAGATCGGGGGAGGATGAAAGATGGAGAGAGGGGGCGGCCGATAGAAAACTATGGAAAGAAAGAACAGAAAGAGTGGCTCGACAGTACTTTACCTGACCCTCACCCCTGTACAGCAGGGAACAAGGAGGAAGAGCACATTAGTATTGTTCTGATCGTAGTATCCGGTTTAATCCTTCAATGTTCAGATCTTCTTTTTTACAGATTATATTAATAGTACATCATTTCCGGTTCCAGTTCTTAGCAATAGTGGTGCTTTATTCAGGCGGTCTTTCAAGAGTTAGGAGATTTGGATTGTACCATTTATTCTGGGAAGCCATGGCTCAACCATTCTAGGAGGGAAAGTTGTGTCATTGGTCTACTTCGAGTGTCATCGGTCTACTTCGAGTGTTACTTGGCTACCTCCACTAGAACCAAGACCCTTCGTCCGCCTGTGTTGGTAGCGACAACCTGTTCTGCTCCAGCCCATCGTCGAAGCATGACTTGTTTAAACTTCGATGACGTCGCCCGTTGTGTTTGCTGGACATATTCAACTATCGAAGTTCACTGATACGGAACGAATATGCAGTGGCGGCGGCGGCAGTGGTCTGTACGCAGCGATCCGACGACGCTGTTGTTGTCGAGTAGTGAACAATTATATAGGCTACCAGTCGTGTCGCCTTTGCAATGGCGTGAGCGTCGCAGTTTGAGTCAATTGAATAGTGCATAGGATAAATAACCAAGGTGCCACGATACTGTGTGGACGGCATATCTTGTATATTAACAATCGGGTCATACCGCATACTGCAGACAACTATATAATTGAGTCGCGGTGTTTTGACAAGCGCTAACGCCTATGTTAGGTGCACAATTAACGCCAGTAAACGTGGTAACTTAAACTATGCATTTATGTGCCGTAGAACATTAGTGCGAATGCAACAACCCGTACAAATATATACGTTTGTTGTGGATTGCGAGCTAGCCGCTTACTTGCCTCGACGCGACATTCGATGTGTGCTTAGTATGAAAAGATCTGCCCGTACCAGTGATCTTTCGACGGCGGATTTACAATAAGGGGGCATCTCAAAATGACAGCCAATTTAAAATGTAAGCATTGCGGTGTTCTGTGTGGGTGCGGGAGGTCTCAAGCTTGTGTGCCAGCCATTTCCGCCAGACATTTTCAAATCTTTAATGTGAATATTCCGACGGATGCCACCATGGCACTCCTGACCTCATTAATATGCAAATTATTAGCCGTCGCCAATTATGCCATTAATAAGATGATTTACATGTACATTTAATGCATGTATATGCAACTAATATAGGAAATCTGTATGAAGTGATGACTCGAACCAAGTTGCAATACCACGTTGAACAAATAACTAGAATATATGGCCGACTGAAAAGGTATTGCACAGTGTATAAAGGCACGGTTTACGCCGCAGCACTACATGCAGATCTGGAGTTCATAGTATATGCAGCCGGGTCAACTATTTTACCATCTTGTCGCCTATAAAATAGTTGACCGGCTGCACATCCTATGAACTCCCAAGTGTTACTCACTGAGCCAATATCCTTTTACCGGTATCTATGCATGTGGATGACATTAATCTAATTACTATTTAAAACATAAGTTAACTGAAAATTAATTGCTAAGTTAATCGGTAAATCTCATTGCATGTTAAGCTAGGTTAATCTTCAAATCTTAACTAGTTAAGTTACTTTTAACTTAACTTTTGCCAGTTAACGATTAAGTTAATTAATCCCCCAATCATGTGACTGTCAGTAGCGGTCCTGAATTAATATTATGTTATTATCAGTAAACATGCGTTTTATGCATTGCAATTTAGGTGGTTGTTTTGTTGCTGCTCGTCGTCATGGCGACGAGTGGCCGATTGTGAGAGACGGTGTGACAAGCTCTACGCTGTTGCATGCCCACGTGACTGCGAGAAGCAATATGGGTACTCTACAGAAAACACGACTGTGAGCTGATGGCAGATAGACTAAACGGAGGTAAGCAGTTGCGAATTTTACCTGATTTCAATGATGACCATGTTCTGACATTTTGTATGCCAACGTCTACATTGAGAGTAATAATTGTTGAATATTGATACGTTTATGATGACGTATCAAACAAGATTATTACGTTTTCAAGTATGCCACTAGTTTCCTGGTGCATAGTACAAATACAATATGTTGTACAGCTATGCAGGATCCGTGGTGCAACTCACGCCACTGTGTTGCAATGAAGGCTTCGTGTACATTTATATTCTCCAACGTCTCCAACGTTTACAACCTATGCAACATTTAAACCGCCATCACTGTCAATGTTTTATAGAGCGTCACAATTATAAACAGCATCGGACCGTTTTTGTATTAGTAAAAGTAGATGTTGCATGTTAATACCACTTATTGGTCCGACGAAGGCAGTAACTGTTGAATGCTAAGACCACTTATGATGTTCTATCGAAGGAAGTAGCTGTTGCATATTAAGATCAATGATTATATCAATGAAGAGAGTGACAGTTGCATGTTAAGATCACTGATTGCTTCAACGAAGAAAGTAGCTGTTGTATGTTAATATCACTTATTGTTCCAACGAAGTGAGTAAGTAATTCACGCTAAGATCACTTGTTGTATTCCAACGAGTGAATGAATGAGTTTATTTCATAATTTGACATAATACACGAAATATTGCACATTTCAACTGAATACGACCGAAAGTGAAACAGGGAAGAACCTAGAAGTCTTTCGACTTATATAAAGTGTATCTTCCCCCACAAAAACACAACTTAAATTTACACATATGCATATCATAATATATAATAATTATATATATATATATATATATATATATATATATATATATATATATATATATATATATATATATATATATATATATATATAAATATATATATATATATATATATATATATATATATATATATATATATATATATATATATATATATATATATATATATATATATATATATAGATATATATATATATATTAATTATAGTAATTTAAAAAAAGGGTGACACAGATAGAATCGCTAGTACCGGTACTGTGCATACTTTATTCAGGTTCATTTTACCTGTTTATCAACATTCTCGTGTATTTAACTTTATGTTCTATTGTTGACACATTGTTTGAAATCGGTTGCCAAATTATTCCAGTGTTTTGGTCCTTTAATGATGATGTTGAAAGACCTTCTCTTAGTTTTGGTCCTTTAATGATGATGTTGAAAGACCTCTTAGTTTTTCAAAGCTTTATCATAAAGTTATTTTCTCCCTTCGTACCATATTTGTGAATGGTGTTATTTAATAGCAACTTATTTGGAATTATTTATAATAATAATAATAATAAAACTTTATTTTGACACCATCAAATCCGGGGCTACTGTCCCGTTCACGGGTTTGTACAGGCATTAGTTCACACGATACAAACTTGTAAGTAGATAGTGATAATAATAATAATAATACATGCGCTGTATAAGATGTTAAAAAATATGCGGAATGTTCGCGTGTGTAAATTATTTTAAGAAAAAGTTTACTGATTACATGGCATTTGTATATATAAAAAATAAATATTAAATAGGAAATAAAACGCTAATATCATCAATAGTACAGAACATAAATAGGATTGATAATATGTAATAAGATCATTAAAAATGCAATATCCCATTAAGTGGAAAAAAGAAATGTCTTTAGTAGCTTCTTGAATTGCGGGTGGTTGCCGTTTCCACGTATGTTAGCAGGCAGTTTATTCCACAGAGTGAGGCGAGCGCACGCAAATGCTCGGCAGCCGAAACGTTCCAAATTGATTCGTGGCACGTCGAGAAGTAGCCCGCCGGCAGAGCGTAGGCAGCGTCGTGGTGCGTACTGGTGAAACAGTTCGGCAAAGTACTCTGGTTTGCCTTCGTAGAGTGCCTTGTGCACAAGGACGAGTATCTTATACTCAATCCTTCTCTTAATTGGCAGCCAGTGAAGTTGCCGCAGTATTGTCGTCATGGACTGGCGATCACCCCGTCGAATCTGCATGACAATGCGAGCCGCTGACCGCTGAACCATTTCCAGACGGTGCAGGAAGCGATCGGTTATTAAAAATAGCATCGCATTTCCATAGTCAAGCCGTGATGTTACCAGCCCGTGGATCAAACTTTGCATACACTGGTGGTAAGAGAGTCTCGTATCTTAGCAATTCGAGACAGATGATAGTAAGCGCTGCGACATATGTTCGATACTTGAGATGCCATCGACAGATGAGTGTCAATGACGAATCCGAGATCTTGGATAACGGCGGATGTGTCAACGAACTGGCCACAGATGTTGATGCGGCTAAACGTAATAGGAGTACGCAGACTTGGTGAACGAATAACTATGGCTTCTGATTTGTTCTCATTCATGACGAGTCCGTTGTCACAGAGCCATGTTTTCACTTCCTGTATGCAGGCCTCCATGCGTGCGAGAGCTTGCATGTGGTCCGTTGGTGGGAAAGTGATGTATAATTGAGTGTCGTCGGCATACAGGTGGTGTTGCATGTGGTGCTGGTGTAATAGTTTCGCTAAAGGAGCAATGTAGACATTAAAAAGTATCGGTCCAAGAACCGACCCTTGCGGTACTCCTGTCGTAATGTTATTAACTTCCGACAAAATACTCTTCACGCTTACTACATTTGTTCGATTATGCAGATGCGATGTCAGCCAAGCATGTTCGTCGCCACATAATCCGTAGCCACGCAATCGTCGCAGTAGTATTTGGGTAATTCTTTGTAAAATGCTTTATGCATAAATGCTGCAATGTTAACACTAACGATATCATCGATGTGAAGTGCTTTCAGTTTGTAAAAGATGGGTCTAGTATGGGATTATCTAGAGGTCTTGAGCATAATCTGCATTGCTAGGTTTTGTAGCGTAGTTATGGCTCACAGTATAGATTTATATGTTATACCCCACATAATAACACAACACTGCAAGTAGGGCAATACAAGTGTACAGCATACGGTATATAACTCCCCGGTACCTAGCTTATATGCAGCTCTGTTCAGTATACCAACACTTTTTGAGAACATGCTTTGTAGTGCCTGGGTGTGGTGTTCTCGTGATATGGTGTTATCTATGACTACCCCAAGAAAGTTCGAATGTTTTACTTTCGCAAATTCTGTTTTGTAAATAAATACCTTGACATCTGCATATTTGTTTTCGGTTTAAAAAACATATAATTAGTTTTGCCAAGATGAGGCGAATGATTCTTTAATGCTAAGATCACCAATTGTTTCAACGAAGACATTAACTGTTCCACGAAAACCAGTGATTGTTCCATTGTCCTGATTGTTCCGTTGTCCTGATTGTTCCATTGTCCTGATTGTTCCACAACTTACATTTGATGTGAAGATTCTACACCTCTTTATTTCATTTGGTAAACTCCCAATTATTGTCAAGAAATATATCCTTTTTAATCGCATACAATTGTGAATAGTATTTGCATTGAAAATGTGTCTTGAAAAAACCAATAGGCGTTACGTTAATTTTTGTTTGAAACTATGCTACAAAAACGGACGTCATTTTATTTCTTGATACATTTTTAAAAATGAAAACACTATCTACAAATGCACGCAGATGACATCGAGAGATTTCGTGATACAAATAAGAGTGTACCAAAAGAAATAAATATCAAAATAAAGACCAAATCTAAACTGTGACAGTGGTGGAATGGATATAATCATCACTTATGGGGAGTTTGTATGCTACGTATACATAAGTGTATGATTGCAGTGACGCAACAAATCGTAAACAACAATGACGTTGACCAACGAACAAATCCTTTGTACCACTCCGGAATTGGCCGTTTTGAATTGATAATCAAGTTATGGTGATATGCTGAGTGTGGCGCCACTGTCAGAGATTGTGACATTTATCTTAATTTCGTTTGGTAAAATCCTAATGTTTGTCAATAAATCTCTCAGTTTCAATTGCATACAATAGGGGATAGGGACCTACTGTTTGTGCTGAAAATGTGTCTAGAAACACAATTACGTTTGTTTTTGTTTGAAACTATGTTTCGTGTACTCAAGAGCCCAGTTGCAATGACTTAACAATTTGTAAACAACAATGACGTTGCCTAACCGCACAATCCTTTGTACCACTCTGGAACCGTCCGTTCTGAATTGACAATCAAGTTGTGGCAGCGGTGATACGCTGAGTGGCGCCACTGTTTGGGAGTGGTTATACGCTGAGTGGCGCCACTATTTGGGAGTGGTTATACGCTGAGTGGCGCCAGTGTGTACGAAGCGTGAGTGGTGATGCGCTGAGTGGTGCCACTGTTGCGGAGTGTGAGTGGTGATACACTGAGTGGCGCCACTGTTAAGGAGTGTGAGTGGTGATAAGGTCTCCCAGGTTTCTGGCGTTCGTTGTAGGGACTTGCTTATGAGGAGCTCTGCAAGTTTGTCGATTTTGTTATACGTTATTCATCGATCTGAGTGATGAGGTGCCTCAGCGTGGAATCGTAAGTGGACTTTCGCCAGAACAAAGCAACGTGCAGATATGACGTCATATAACACAGGGCGCATTTTTGATCACTTGAAATATCGCCTAACTTGTAGCTCTTACGCGGGAAATGTTACCCCAGCTGTCACAACGTATTTAGCCTCGCTTGACCGCACCGACGGTGAACAATAGAACTTTGCAACTGATCCGTGACATTGTGTCCCGATGTGTACACAGCTTAGCGAAGTGACATGCAGTGGGGGCCCTGACAGTTATTAGCCTATTCACAATCATATCACACATCAATACAACCGCCGAAATCAGCTAAACGAACAGACAACGAATCTGAACTTAACCGAATTCCTGTGCGCGTCCTAAGAGCGAAACAAAACCACCGACAAACGCATTTCAGACCTTCCAAATACAATCAAAGCAAAAGATGAAAGAATCGACAAACTGAAAGCTCAAGTGAACGACCTTGAACAAAGCATGACAAAGACGAACACCATCATCACCGGCGTCAATCTTCGCAGTTACTCAGCTACTGCAGCAAAGACAAAGCGAAGCGAAACACCGTCCATCACGGAGAGTGCGACCATGAAGACTAACTTTATACGCTCCGCTCCGCTCCACTTTCGAGCCGTACATCACCGGCGTCAATCTTCGCAGTTACTCAGCTACTGCAGCAAAGCGAAGCGCGCGCGTTTCTAGAGCACTCGACGACGAAACACCGTCCATCACGGAGAGGGCGACCATTCTTCATACGCTCCGCTCGTCAGAAGCTTGACGCCACTTTTGAGCATTACAACATCACAGCCACACACGACCTGTCTCCGCGACGCGATGGAAAACGATCGATGATTGTTCTTTTCGGCTGAAAAGAAAACTGAACTCATGGCCAAAAGAAGAATGCTCAAAAGTAGTGATGTTTACCTAAATAACCACCTGTCATCGTTCAACAACGAACTGTTCAGAAAAGCACGACAACTGCAAAAGAAGATCAAAATTGCCAGTACCAGGAAACAGCACTGTTACGTGTTCACAGAGGTGAGACAGGACACAGCACTGTTAAGTGTTCATAAAGGTGAGACAGGACACAGCACTGTTGCGTGTTCATAAAGGTGACACAGGACACAGCACTGTTGCGTGTTCATAGAGGTGAGACAGGACACAGCACTGTTGCGTGTTCATAAAGGTGAGACAGGACATAACACTGTTGCGTGTTCATAGAGGTGAGACAGGACACAGCACTGTTGCGTGTTCATAGAGGTGAGACAGGACGGACATCGGGTAAATGCAAAGACCCTAGCTGACCTTGCCAATATGTGATATAAAAATCGTAAAATCACAACAAGATTCCTGGGACATTTACTGTGTTGTTGTTTAAACAGCGTTCTAATAAAAAAGTAAAAAGTAAAGGTAAGTTCTTATATAGCGCTGTATCCAGTCCATAGGACCGCTCAAAGCGCTTTACACTTCACCCCCTGCAGACCTGTTTATTCCAAGGCCATCTCAACTTCTCTGGGAAGCATTCAGCCATGCTGCAATTGCGCGAAGACTATTCGTTCACATATCCACCACTGTCTGTATTGCCAGGTACTCATTTGTACAGCTGAGTGAACTGTGGCAACGTGGGGTGATCAAACTTGCCAAAGGTTCGAAGCGACCGCAGTGGGATTTGAAACCGGGTTCTCTCGATTGAGAGTCCGGCCTTCTAACCGGTATGCCATCATGCCCCACTGAACGGACATTGCATATGTATTTATATTGCTAGAATTCAAGTATCTCAACAGTAATGTATTCTTATGCTTCTTAAATTGTACATTTGTTTTGCTCTTTAAATCAATATTTGTTATCAACCACTTAAATGGCTAAATGTCTAGTTTGTGATGAATTGCTAAACAATCCTGTAGTACAGTGTTAATTGTGTGAGTCGAACTTTCATAAAACCTGTGTAATTCTAACTCAGTACCAGTTTAAGTTAATTCGCAGAAAGAAAATGTTTACCGTTGTCCAACATGTTGTGAAGTTTTCCATTTCAGAATATAAGCAATTATAAATGTATTTTTGAAAAATCACCAATTGAAAAAAATTATGGTATTCATAAATTAGTTAATATATGTTCACAATTTAATTTCACTCTATTCAAATATTCAGATTATATTGCTTTTGACTTTGAAAACGATATTGATCCAGTTAACAACTTTATAATAACTTAACATCAAAGTGTGATCATTACTCTAACTCAGAATTCAATGACGAAAAATCTGCAAACTTAATGGCTTATCATTCACTTTAATGCTAGTTTTAAAGCCAACTTCCAGAAAATTAAAGACTACCTACAAGAGTATCTACAATTTGACATCATCACTATATCTAAAACATGGGCAGAACTAGATATAATAAGTGACCTTGATTTAATCAACTACAATGCCTATCACATAACAAGCGAAAAATGACAGGGTGGTGGTGTTGCAATATACACATGTAGAGAACTATCATGCAGACTTCTTGAATCCAAATCAATGGCCTTATAAAACACTTTTGAATGTATTACTGTTGAACGAGCCATACAAAATCACACAAATGTTATTATCAACTGCATGTATAGAACACAACACCTGGTTCAAATTTAGAAATATTTCTTGGACAATGTTGATCGTATCTGATATAATGTAAAATCAGTCAAAAGAATATTTCTGTTTGGTGACCTGAATATAGATCTGTTAAAACATGGAACTCATAAAAACACTAAAAACTTCCTTAATTTGATGTATAGTCTAGGTATATACCTTTTAATTGACACTACTACTACAGTCACAGAGATCTCGGCTACGCTAATAGACAACATATTCACCAATGAACTGCAATACAATATGATCTGAGGTATTTTTTGCAATGACATCAGTGATCATTTGTGAGCATCAAATAAGTAGAAATGTTAAAAAAGATGCTCAACATATTAGAGTAATAAATGAAGACACCATAGCTTCGTTTTCACGTGAATTAAGCTTACAATCCTGGAATGACATTTTAAACATAAACGATGTAAAAAAGGCGTAAGGTTTATTGTTGCATCAATTCTGAATTATATTTAATAAGCATTGCCCTGTAAAAAGAGTTTCAAAAACAAGTTCTACAAATAAGAAACCTTGGTTCACCAAAAGTTTAAAACGTGATTTTGCCAAGAAAAAGAAGCTTTACAAAGCATTTATTTTATCTTGTGACACTGAACTAAAGTACAACTCTTATACAAACAAATTAACATCAATGCTAAGATGATCTGAACAATCATACTACAGCACACTGTTAGATAAACAGAGAAGTAATATAAAGGGAACTTGGAAAGTATTAAACAGTGTAATCAAGTTAAACCAACAAAACACAAAACACTCCAACATATCCTGCATATTTGTGAAAATAACAAACACATCTCGGATAAGAAAAATATTGCAAATGGATTTTACAAATGTTGGACCAAACTTTGCAAAGTGTATTACTTTACATGAATAGGATCTATCCATTCTCGACTACATTGGAAAGGGACAGGAAAACAGTATATATTTAAGTCCTGTTGACGACCAAGAAATTATTATTGTTCAAAATTGTAAAAGTACAATGTCATCAAATTGGAATGACATAAATATGAGCACTATCAAAACAGTTATTACTCAGATTGTAAAACCTTTGAATCACATTTGCAGTGTTTCTTTCAAAACAGGAGTTTTCCTAACAACATGAAAATTGTCAGTTGTTCCAAATTGTAAGGCAAGGGTGTAATTTTTAAATTACAGATCTATATCTTTGATATCACAATTCTTGAAAATCTTCATAAAATTATACAATGATAGGTTGGAAAATGTTTTAAACAAGTATGACATACTTAGTCCATATCAATATGGCTTTAGATCGAATATGCCCACATATCATGCTTTATTAGAATTGGTTGAAATTACTACTTCTATAGATAATAATAAATATGATATTGGCATATCTGTTGACCTAAAATAAGCTTTTGAGACTGTTAACCATGATATATTGGCAAACAAATGATATTATTATGGTACTCGTGGTATTGCACATACGTGGGTGTAAAGGTTACTTAGCAAATAGAAGTCAGTATGTTGAGCATGACAATTGTTACAACTGTAACTTGTGGTGTTCCACAAGGCTCTGTTTTAGGACTGAAGTTGTTTATTTTGTACATTAATGTAATGTAATGTTTCCAAAATTGAAAAAAAAAAATTATTTGCAGACAATACTAACTTGTTCTGCTGTGATAGCAATATACATGAACTCGACCGGTTGACAAATGATGAGTTGAATAAGCTACATATATTGCAGTAACCCGGTTATCTCTCAATATGTCGAAAACCAATTATGTGACTTTTTGAAATCGTAGTGTACACGTACCTCTTTAAAAATAAACAATGAAGAAATCAACAGAATTGAAGTCGCAACATTCCTAGTTGTCTTGATTGATGCCAAATTAACATGGAAGAATCATATTTCTTTGGTAAAAAAGTACAATGTAGCACGCTGCATTGTCAAACTAAACTGATATAAATAACTCGTGACCAAGGAATTTATCGCTTAATGATTAATGAAAATAGCTATTTTTAGACTTGTTAACATAAATGCACAAGTTTAGTTCCAAGTAGTTAAATGCGGAACTCTGCCGTAGACCTCTGGTAAATGTGTATCTTCACCTCTCACGGACAGCGTATGAAGTTCCGCGAGTCCTTCTAAGATCGCCACAGGATACTGGCCGATTGTGCCTTGTCCAGCAATAGCGAGAATGCGCAAAGATGGCAGACCTGCAAACGTGCCCTTTGACAGATGGACTAAATCCAGATCGTTTCCATGTAAATTCAATTTTCGAAGCTGCGTGAGACCAACGAAACATCTCGTCTCCAAGTGGTTGATATGGTTGTGCGACAGATCCAACACAACCAACTTTGACAAAGTTCGGAACGACTCTGCAGGAAGAGTTGTAATGTTGTTTGTTTCCAAGTGCAGCTCCGTTGTACGATTCGGGATATCCGATGGAACCCTGTTGATGTTTCTTGAGCTGCAGTCGAATAAGATCCATTCATCGGAAGCCGACAACTGGTCACACAGCAGACAATGTACACTTGCCGCCAGAGCTAACAACGCAATAACGTGCCGCATCACTGACGTCATGTTTGTGAAGACTCACAACCTGGAAGAAGGAAACAATGCTGGTCACGATTTAATATCACGGCGTATGTCTGATGAAAATGATTAGGTAACAAGTATATCAAACTGTCCTAACAAAACAAAACAATTATGTTGGCCTCCTGGTTTAGTGTTGTCAATCCACACGTTAAAAATAGTATTCATTGCAAAGTTCTCCTTGTCTTGAGCTTAATCTTAGCTGGTCTTCATTGTGATAACTGCTTATATTCTACGTTGCTCTTAGTTATTACTTTATCACCATTTGCTCGTTTTCTTTTCATTTTGTATTTCTTTTAAACATCCAGATAATTTGATTTCCCTTTACGACGACCGACGACCGGTATTTTGCTTCATTGTCATACGAGGCTTTATAGCTCTAATTTTATATCTACTTCTCCAAATCATCCACCACCAAGCTTTAACTTAACTTAGGATACATTAGGATTTTTTTCCGTAATATCCACTAGAACCAAGACCCTTCGTCCGCCTGTGTTGGTAGCGACAACCTGTCCTGCTACAACCCATCGTTGAAGACTTGTTTAAATTCGATGGCGTCGCCCCTTGTGTTTGCTGGACATATTCAATAATCGAAGCTCATTGACGCGGAAGGAATATTGCAATGCCGTGAATGTCGCAGTTAGAGTCAATTGAATAATGCATACGATAAATAAACAAGATACAAAGACACTGTGTGAACGACGTACATTGTATATTAAAAAAACTGGTCCTATCTCATACTGCAGGCAACTATACTATTGTATCGCGGTGATTCGACAAGCGGTAACGTCTATATTAGGTACACAATTAACGCCAGTAAACGTGACTTAAACTATGCATTTATGTGCCATGGAATATTAATGTGAATGCAACAACCTATATAACCTGAAAACAACCTATATAACCTGATAAGTTTGTTATGGATTACGAGCTAGCCACTTACCTGCCTCGACGCGATATTCGAAGTGTGCTTAGTTTGAAAAGACCTGCGCGTAAGAGCGATCGTTCGACCGCCGATTTACACTGATGGGGCGTCTCAAAATGACAGCCGATTTAAAATGCAAGCATTGTCATTTTGGTGTATGGGTGCATGCGCCTAAATGATTAAATAGTATATATAAGTTTTTTTAAACTGCAAGTAACATCGGGTTAAACGTAGTGCATATGCTACACGGTAATAATAGCAATAGTTAACTTCGTGAATGCATTGGCATAATTATACAGGCTGTATGTCGTCTCGTAACATGAGGTTAATGAAGCCAGACGGCACTTGTAGCGGGCCAGCACATGCACAAAGGTATTTACATATCTTAATAACAATATACTAACATTCATCAGGTAACTATTTAGCCACAACCACGTACATGTGCTATACACCCACATAAACATGTATGTCGTGATTAATATATATATATATATATATATATATATATATATATATATATAATATAACCGTGCAAATATAGGTGCGTGCACGGTGACGTGTACAAATGACCACAGAGACTCGCTCGTTTGACGACCAACTTACACACGTACACTGACGCATGCATTACCACATACATAGTATGCACGCATGCTCGAGCGCATTTCATCTCAACACCAAACTACACCCGATTAAATATATAATATACTTTAAACAAGTCAAGCTCTTGGATAGGAAACCAGTATATAATATTGAGCAGATAAAATACGCCTGTGCGCTTGAAGCAACGAAAAAACTCAACACCGGTGTTGGGTTTGTATATGTTAAAATACGCCTGTGCGCTTGAAGCAACGAAAAAACTCAACACCGGTGTTGGGTTTGTATATGTTATTGCTTCAAGCGCACGTGCGTATTTTGTCTGCTGTGTGTGGATGTGCATTCGTGTGTGGATGTGCATTCATGTGTGGAGGTGCATGCATGTGTGGATGTGCATTCATGTGTGGATGTGCATTCATGTGCTGTTACAAGAGGGTTTGCAGTGAGCGTAGATCTGTCATGGTTGAGTGCATTCTTTTGTGAAGTATTACTGCGTTCGTATTTGACTTCAGATCAGTGTGTTAGGTAAACACAGAATCTGTTCATTCATGCATGTCGCCAGCCAGCTCAGATCACGCAGTTTCCTCGTGTAATCAGCCTTCCCTCGTTGTTGTGCCTGTATTGCTGCGTTGTAATCAATGCGATAATCACTGTTCATGAGTGTAGTAGCGGACGCTTAATAAAAGTCTACAAATTTGCATAACATACGCCCTGAATCAGATGATATGTAACACGGGTGCTGCAGTTTTATCACGGCCTATCCATACGTGTTATTTACCTTAGTTCACTCAGTTATAAAAAGATAATATTGACTCAGTGCTAAAATAGCATTACCTCACGAGGTAGCTACACAACAGTTCTACGGATCCGCCACGGGACAACGTTCTAACGAACTGGTGGTTGGTTTGTTCGGTATCGCTATCAACCTTGTAATTGCTGAGTCAATGCTCATTCCCAACTCAATAATAATAGCAGCGACAAATAGAACACTGTTCAAATAAAATGTTCCATTTAGGTTTTTTTAAACGAAACACCGGTAGCGGCTTCGACGGATTTAATTGATCGCCCATTTGGTCGCTGATGTACTTAAATGTCGAAGTAGGATTCCAGGGTTGCTTTCAGGGTGATATGTCACGCCCAGATTTATAGGTCAACTGCGCTAGCTCGGCGCATTCCAGTGCCTGCCGGAAGTTGAACTCGACATAAAAATATTTTTTTACGAGCACCTACGTAATAAATATTTGTTACTGACTTTTTTGTTGAATTTGAATGCAACTCCTAACCGTTATATGGTATTGTCAAATACATATCAAATACATTTGAAACCAAATAATAAGATAAACACAGAGTAATGGACTCACCACTGATCATTTGTAACCATTCACTGAAAATGAACGGTTATAAACCGTGTTTGTTAAAAAAATTAACAGCACTACATCGGGGAGGAAACTAGGCACAGTAATAAAAGAACACATATCTTGTCGCCAACCCCTGTTAGCTATCAGTGAACACAAACGGAACACAGGCCATATGTGTTCAATGAAAGACGTAAAGATTTTAGACCAGATTTTAGCTTTTAGAAAACTGGTTATGGGGATATATAAAGAAGTAATCAACATCCATCGAACGAAAATTTCCCACTTAGCCGAGACGTCGGTCAGGAGTTCCCGCCATTCTTTCTCCAAGTCGTGTCACATGACGCCCATAGCGAAGACAGTTTCCTGAGACACGGCCAACATATTCGGAGATGTCACCCAAGTTTCATGTGAAGTAAACAAAATATATCGTTTCTAATAGTTTTATACAAAATGAAAGATCCTAAAATAAAAGAGTACAACAATCGTTTATTCCTATGCAGGCTCGTAGCGTGGTTTTTACTGAAAATAGAACTCTTGGGGGCCCAGGGAAAATTAGCTAATTGAGACCCATTTTTCTCACACATAAGATTATATCATATTAGTATAATTTAATGATTCAATGGACTTCCATTAACCATGTGTACAATAAAAAAAAATATATTTTGTCCAAGTCATATTTTCTGTCATGGTTTACATATGTCAGCAACGTTCTACCGGCGGGCCTCTTACTGCTGACGGAGTCATTTTTTATCCGGCCCGGCAACTCTAACACGCACGCACGCACGCACGCACGCACGCACGCACGCACGCACGCACGCACGCACGCACGCACGCACACACGCACGCACGCACACACACACACACACACACACACACACACACACACACACACACACACACACACACACACACACCGATGTGGGTATATAAAATATAAAACTTTCACAAAACGCACGAGCCGAGAAACCTAGGCACAGAGAAGGCCCGTGGAAAGGGAGATGACAGCATGCAACCTAACACGGGACACCATCACCAGACAGGCTGCAGATCGACAGCAGTGGCGCCCCTATGTGCTACCTAGAGCACGAAGATGAGTGAGTGCGTGCGTGCGTGCGTGCGTGTGTGCGTGCGTGCGAGAGAGAGAGAGTGAGTGAGTGAGTGAGAGAGAGGGGGAGATATAGTGTGTGAGTGTGTGTGCGTGCGTGCGTGCTTGCGTGCGTGCGTGCGTGCGTGCGTGCGTGAGTGTGTGTGTGTGTGTGTGTGTGTGTGTGTGTGTGTGTGTGTGTGTGTGTGTGTGTGTGTGTGTGTGTGTGTGTGTGTGTGTGTGTGTGTGTGTGTTGTTGGTATATATCCTAATAATAGTGCATACGTATATCGATGAGAGATAGCTTAGCAAAGGTAGGGGGGTCTTGTTTCCCATCAGGTCTCCTGGAACAGCGGCTCTAGTCCCACCCCAGGACCAACTTAAGACAACACTAATTGATAGTACATCAATGGTATATAATATTTAATGCTTGCATTTTAAATAGGCTGTCATTTTGAGACGCCCCCTCAGTGTAAATCCGCGGTCGAACGTGCAGGTCGTCTTAATCTTGGTACACTTCGAATGTAGCGTCGAGGCAGGTAAGTGGCTAGCTCGTAATCCACAACAAACTTATCAGGTTATACAGGTTGTTTTCAGGTTATATAGGTTGTTGCATTCGCATTAATATTCTATGGCACATAAACGCATAGTTTAAATTACCACATTTACTGGCGTAAATTGTGTACCTAATAGAGGCGTTAGAGCTGGTCGAATCACCGCGGTACGCTAATATAATTCCCTGTAGTATGGGACAGGACCCGATTGTTAATATACTATGTATATCGTTCACACATTATCGATACCACTGGGCTATTTATCCTATGCATTATTCCGTTGAGTCTCTTTATGTCGACCCGGCCGACACGGAGCACACGGCGCCTCACCCACATCCAAGTTATTTACGTCTTCTTTTTCTGTGCCTAACTTTCAGAAACGTACAGCGCCACGTTCCAGACTAACACGGCCACTTATTTGACACTGAGCGAAAACTCAGTAGTGTTGAGCAGCGACAACGCGCTTTAATTGACACATTTAGACGATGCGTCAGTCGCGGCTGTAATGTAAATGACAGGCCTACTGTAATTTATTACTCTACGCTGTGTTATGTCTCTTCACCCCACTGACACAACCATAACGTTCCAACCTCTCTGCTTCAATGTCAATGTTGTATTTGGTTACCTACCAAACTAACAGTCCTCAGTATAACCTGCGGCTTCTTAATGTAGGTTGAATAGTCAAAGTGGTCAGTCGCCATACCTGCTCTATAAACTCCGCCACCTTTCGTGTTCGACTACTGTCACGTGTTCGTGACGTCATAGATATAGGGTAGTGCGGGGTTTGTTGCTGTCCTCTGTCATGTGTCAGAGCAGGCGCGTCATCGGGGTTTTGAGAAGGGGGTTCGGGCGTACACAGTAAGCCGGGAATGTCAGGGATGATGTCAAGTAACGTTATTTATATACCTACAGGATTACTGACACAACAATATGTATTTATTGCGTTTGTTGCGGGGAAAATATCGACGACCAGCATTGGTGTCAGCCTCATCCAGAACTTCAAGGATAAAGAGGAGAGCAACAGCATTGCGTGTGTTTATTGCATTTTAATAACGTTCCAAATAGCCTCAATAAAGTTGAGTTCATGCCGGCGGGAGGTAAGACCCCATTGGAACGTTCGGAGTTGACATCTCGCAAGCGATACGACAGGTCGGATATATTCTAATATTTTGTCGCCGAAACAAACCCGATTCTGTCTTCGTACACGGAAGTAGGAACACCGTGTCCAGTGACGCATCTAGGATCTCACAAAGGAGGAGGCCTATGGGGGAGGGCAAACTCCGTCGTAAATTAGTCTACCATACTACCATATAGTGGCGCAACTCGTTATATACGAAAAAACAGCCAAAGGGGGTCATGGTCCAATGGGGGTAATGGTCCAATTCCCCCCCTAAGTTACAGCCTTCCTCTTGTTGCACAGGGGAGGCGAGACGGTGGTGACAGTGAGCGACATTCGGTGACACACACTACCGCTGTAACGTCCTCCGCGTTGAAGCTCATTAGTTCACTTTCATGTCAAGAGCACCTGGCTGGCTGACGAGAAAAGGTTGTGGCCCGAGTACGTCAGTGTTGAACAACAGTACCCGATTCATTGTGTCACACGAAGCTTTGACCGTACAATACATACCCTTGTCTAATGAAAATTGTCAACTACTTTAATTATTCAACGGTCAACGATTGCATCTGTTTGCATATTTGTTTTCTTGATTTTACTTTTATCTCATTGAACAATATTTTATTTCTACCCTTTAATTATTCACTACTATATCCGTGCAGTGGTCAATATTATGCATCTAGTGCATATTGTGTTTTACAACTATGACCAGCTCACTGAGCCACTTTTTATTATTTTATTATTCCACATATATATTTCTGAGTAATGCATGAATTATAGATATGTGTTTCCAATATATTTTCATTAGTAGAATGTAGATGTTTCCAGTATACACTTAATATCTAAAATATAGTTATTTCCAAAAAACAATGTAACATATAACGTAACATAATATGAAGTTACCTATATGTACATATTATTGTATTTAAAAAACAAGGTTTGACCCATAATTCTCAATTCTGCGTAGATCCAACACAAACATATATCTGCTATTAACAGACGTAAATATTATTCTTGATTAGAAAGTTCGTAACGTTTCGATAGCAGTTAATCTAGAATAAACAGAAGAACATTTTCTTGAATTTCTCGCTCGGCACGCTGAGTAATAATAAATGTAGCATTCATTAAAATAGAAAATATATTATATAATATTATCGACATTTTAATATATAAGGATTGAATTTCTATGGCTGAAAAACCGCACTACGTTCAGCAAAGTGAACCGAACTGTTATACTTCGTGTTACTATAGTACACACACACTTATGTGTAAAACAATCCAGATTTATCCAGCAACCACTAGGGTAGTTATATAAAGTATACTTGTCTACTTATAATGTTCGCGGGTAATACAACTATACACAGTAACAGCCGATTAGAACTCCCAGCACATGAAACCTGTTATACCCTATCAGTACCATTCAAGATAAACACTCTCTAAACACCCACGTTAAGCCTCGTATCTCAACCTCCACGGGTTTGGGGCCACATCATCAATGTTGTGGCTGGGTAAAGACGATGTCCCCTTATTCCCTTTCTGCACGCTACAACAACTGAAATGCATCGGTAGAAAGTTGTCATCGGTCACTCCTGGCACAGATATCGGCGTTGAGCTTCGAACGACGTTAGGATCCTTACTGTAGCGATGGAAGACAAAGACCCCACCGACTCCCGTCCGGGCTTTCGTGGACTCGGTCTACAGTGGACTCGGTCTACAGTATCTACAGTGGACTTGGTCTACAGTGTCTACAGTGGACTCGGTCTACAGTGTCTACAGTGGACTCGATCTACGATGTCTACAGTGGATTCGGTTTACAAAGTCTACAGTGGACTCGGTCTACAGTGTTTACGGCGGACTCCATCTACAGTGTCTACAGTGGACTCTGGCTACAGTATCTACAGTGGACTTGGTCTACAGTGTCTACAGTGGTATCGTTCTACAGTAACTACAGTGGACTCGGCCTACAGAGTCTACACTGGACTCGGTCTACAGTGTCTACAGTGGACTCGGTCTACAGTGTCTAAAGTGGACTTGGTATACAGTGTCTACAGTGGACTCGGTCTACAGTGTCTACGGTGGACTCGTTCTACAGTGTCTACAGTGGACTATGGTTACAGTGTCTAAAGTGGACTTGGTATACAGTGTCTACAGTGGACTCGGTCTACAGTGTCTACAGTGGACTAGGTCTACAGTGGCTACATTGCACTCGGTCTACAGTGGACTAGGTCTATAGTGTCTACAGTTGACTCGGTCTATAGTGTCTACGGTGGACTCGGTCTACAGAGTCTACAGTGGACTAGGTCTACAGTGTCTACAGTGGACTCGGTCTACAGTGTCTACGGTGGACTCGGTCAACAGTGTCTACGGTGGACTCGGTCTACAGTGACTATAGTGGACTTGGTCTACAGTGTCTACGGTGGACTCGGTCAACAGTGTCTAAAGGAGTGGCCTCGGTCTACACGCATGCATCCGTGATGGAGGAATCCTCGGTGTACGAAGGCACAATCCAGTTTTTATCGGCAACAAAATATCGTATCATTTACCGTTTACCATTTTGAATTCATAATCAAGTTGCGCAGTGGTGATATGCTGAGTGGCGCCACTGTCGGGCATATTGGTATGCTCGCACGGTCGCTCTTCGCTATCCGACAGATGGCAGCAGCAAACCTCCAACTGCCCGCATGTCTGTGACGTCACGGACACCTGCCAGTAGTCGAACATGGAAGGTGGCGGAGCTTATAGGGCGGGCATGGCGACTGGCCACTTCGATTGTTCTGCCTACATTAAGAAGCCGCAGGTTTTACTGAGGTCCATTGGTTTGGTAGGTAACATCATATCTTACTAACGTGTTTCCAGCTACAACACTGACGTCGACGCAGTGAGGGTGGAACGTTAGTGGTTGTGTCGACGCAGTCGAGCGAGGCGACCTTCAACAGCGTAGAGTGATAGACGACAGAACCATTTTGATAATTTATTACTGCCGCGACTGACGTGGCGTCTAAATGTGTCTATTAATTAGCGTTTTCGCTACCAACGCTACAGCGACTTTGTTCAGTGTGAAAATATACAATTAGCCAAGTCAAGTCGCGGCGCTAGACGGTTATGAAAGTTGGGCCCTGTAAAAGACGAAAATAACTTGGATGTGGGTGTGGCGCCGAGTGCCCCGAGTCAACTGTGTTGACAGGAACACGGGCAACTGAATCAGCTTGAGCCCCTGTAACTAATATATAATATAACAGGGTATGCAGTTAGGAATGACCCCACTCACCTTTCAACATCCGTATCTGGGCGTTGCGATGCGTAATCCGATTACTACGACCATACACAAATGGATTTCTCATGAAAAGAGGTATGTTAACGACTGTACGCACAGCTAGAATCTATGACGAATACGATCACGTGATAATATTACCGGAAGGAGGAGCGACATCCCTTGTTAGCCAAATAGAATGATTTAAATTTGTTATAGCAATTGTAGAAATCTTTAAATAACATAAATAACTTACCAAAATGTTATGTCTTCCGTAATCTTCATTGAGAAAATGTCACTTGTTCGCCACGTGTTTGACCTTTGCAAGAAGATTATCGACGCACACCTCTCACCTGCTGTAGAACGTGTCAGACTGATCATTGTCTCCTTTTGTTGGGTAGACTATTTGGCTAACAAGTGATGTCGCACCTCACTTCCGGTAATATTGTCACGTGATCGTATTCGTCATAGATTCTTGCTGTGCTTACAGTCGTTAACATACCTCTTTTCATAAGAAATCCATATATGTTTTTAATGACAAGTAGGTATAGTGAAAGTTTATTCATTGGGACATTTGTGTATGGTCGAAGTATTCGGATTACGCATCGCAACGCCAAGATACGGATGTTGAAAGGTGAGTGGGGTCATTCCTAGTTGCATACCCTGTTATATATATATATATATATATATATATATATATATATATATATATATATATATATATATATATATATATATATATATAATATATATATATATATATATATATATATATATATATATATATATATATATATATATATATATATATATATATATATATATATATATATATATATATATATATATATATATTAGTTACAGGAGCTCAAGCTGATTTAGTTACCCGTGGACAGGAAGACGAATGTCTGGATCCGACAACAGGTCGGTGTGTCGGAAGAGGTGGTGTTAGCACAGCTGATGCGTCGATACCTGGACGTTAGAAACAGCGAAGCCACAGCCTGGTATTAACAACAATTGTCGAAGAGAAGAATAATCCTGGAGGAAGATGATCGACAACGTGAGGTAGTGGATGATCGGAGACGTGAGGTAATAGATGGTCGGAGACGTGAGGTAATGGATGGTCGGAGACGTGAGTTAATGGATGTTCGGAGACGTGCGAATTGCACGGGATGGGCCTGGATCCGGAATGGCTGAATGATGTCGACCGCCTGCAAGGACTATGGCTGACCTGAGCAAGATGAAGTCAAAGGAATACCTGCGAAAGCAGTAATGTATTACTTATGATGTATAATGGTTATTTTCAAACACCGGTGTAATAATAAGAGTGCATAAATTATGTCACGTGAAAGAAAACGACATTTTGCTACAACCAACCAATATTTGTTCCCGTCTGGTGAGACTCACACATGTCTATAATGTGGAGGTCTGCACCACCTCTTTGGGAAGAGTATTCCAATTCACGACAGTCCTGGGAAGAACGACATCCTGTGTAATTCCGTTCTGATTAAGGGTTATATGAAGATATCTAGGTGTGTACTGTGTATGTCTGAAACAACGAGTCATCGGGAAGATATATTGATTAAATTCATACTTAAGCTGTTGTTGACCATCTTATACAATAGTGTAAGTCTGGAGTTGAGTCGCATTACCTTGTCGAATTTCAGGTGTTCTCCGTGATCGTGTTTGGCTCAATCTTTTCTGATGGTTACTACAATGGCGAATGTGTGTTTGAGAACTATCACTCCTGTTCCTTGGGCATCTCCGTCGGCGTTATTGCCTTCCTCGGTCTGATGGGCTTCCTCGTTCTCGATGCGCTCTTTGGCAACATCAGCAGTGTGCGGCGACGTAAATATGTCGTCCTCGCTGACATAGCCTTCTCAGGTACGTTATGGGCGGTCGAACGTATAAAAACATACGAATTGAATGTTCATCAAATAATAATAATAATTAACTTCTATGGCGCCTATATCATCAGGAACCTCAGCTCAGAGGCGCAACAAAACATAATCATTAAACATAATCGTGAATGCAATGTGGAATAGACAGACGTATCTTGAGTTTTTGTCGGAAAATAGCAATAGTTTCAGATGTTTTCAAAGTGATAGGGAGTTCATTCCAGACCCTAGGCGCAGCGACAGAGAAAGCACGTTTACCCAAGTTAAGTTTTGTTTTAGGTACAATAAGTTGTTGCGAAGTTGATGATCATAGCTGCCTAGGGATATTTGAAAGATGCAGGAGACTAGCCAAGTAGGGTGGTTGTTGTGTAGATAGAGCACGATATGTAAGAGTGGATAGCTTAAAATTAATTCGATAAGAAACTGGAAGCCAGTGTAACTGTTTAAGTAGTGGTAGTGACGGTGAAAACCGAGGCGCCCTGAGAACCACACGTGCCAGACAATTTTGTACTCGTTGATATTCTTGCGTGCGTACATGCGTGCGTACGTACATGCGTGTGTTAATTATTGCGTGTGTTAATTAACTATTATTGTCATAAATTAGGAATTAAACTTCACTTGGACATTTGACATTTTGTTTTGAGAATATGTGAACAGTGCTAGAAGTTTGAGTGTTGGAACACGTTAACAAACTAGTCATGTGACTGTCGTTGTAGGTTTCTGGACTTTCATGTGGTTCGTCTGCTACTGGTATATGACGGACAGTTTGTCAAAGAATTATCATCCTGTGCGGGAACAACCGGAAAACTATTATCGGAGGTCGCAGAAGCACAACGCGATGCAGGCCGGTATTGCCTTCTCGGTCCCAGCCTTTGTGAGTGTCACTTGTTAAATATATCAGAATGATTATATCTCTATTCTTGTAGACCAAAATGCAAGTTCCAGTGAATCACAGAGTGGTGTCATTCGAATGTATATTAGTGTGACAGACATCACAGAGTGGTGTCCTTCGAATGTTTATTAGTGTGGCACACATCACAGAGTGGTGTCATTCGAATGTATATTAGTGTGACAGACATCACAGAGTGGTGTCCTTCGAATGTTTATTAGTGTGGCACACATCACAGAGTGGTGTCATTCGAATGTATATTAGTGTGACAGACATCACAGAGTGGTGTCCTTCGAATATTTATTAGTGTGACACACATCACAGAGTGGTGTCATTCGAAGGTTTATTTGTGTGACACACATCACATCTGGGCCCATTACTATGCAACTAGTAAGATAACTACCGCGTTTCAAAGTGGAACATGTTATGGGTTACCAAGATGGAATCCAACTAGACAGCGTTTTCACTTTGAAATGTAATGATCCATATTATGGAGTTTATGATATTAGATAGTGTCAGCTATACGTTTTTCGCTCTACGTATATCTAGTTCCGCAACGTATTGGCACTGATGTCAGCTGCCGATCACTTGTTCCTCGCCGAGACACGCAGATACTTGTTCCACGCCGAGACACGCAGATACTTGTTCCACGCCGAGACACGCAGATACTTGTTCCTCGCCGAGACACGCAGATACTTGTTCCTCGCCGAGACATGCAGATACTTGTTCCTCGCCGAGACACGCAGATACTTGTTCCTCGCCGAGACACGCAGATACTTGTTCCACGCCGAGACACGCAGATACTTGTTCCACACCGAGACACGCAGATACTTGTTCCACGCCGAGACACGCTGATACTTGTTCCTCGCCGAGACACGCAGATACTTGTTCCTCGCCGAGACACGCAGATACTTGTTCATCGCCGAGACACGCAGATACTTGTTCCTCGCCGAGACACGCAGATACTTGTTCCTCGCCGAGACACGCAGATACTTGTTCCACGCCGAGACACGCAGATACTTGTTCCTCGCCGAGACACGCAGATACTTGATCCACGCCGAGACACGCAGATACTTGTTCCTCGCCGAGACACGCAGATACTTGTTCCACACCGAGACACGCAGATACTTGTTCCTCGCCGAGACACGCAGATACTTGTTCCACGCCGAGACACGCAGATACTTGTTCCTCGCCGAGACACGCAGATACTTGTTCCACGCCGAGACACGCAGATACTTGTTCCACGCCGAGACACGCAGATACTTGTTCCTCGCCGAGACACGCAGATACTTGTTCCACGCCGAGACACGCAGATACTTGTTCCACGCCGAGACACGCAGATACTTGTTCCACGCCGAGACACGCAGATACTTGTTCCACGCCGAGACACGCAGATACTTGTTCCACGCCGAGACACGCAGATACTTGTTCCACGCCGAGACACGCAGATACTTGTTCCTCGCCGAGACACGCAGATACTTGTTCCACGCCGAGACACGCAGATACTTGTTCCACGCCGAGACACGCAGATACTTGTTCCACGCCGAGACACGCAGATACTTGTTCCACGCCGAGACACGCAGATACTTGTTCCACGCCGAGACACGCAGATACTTGTTCCACGCCGAGACACGCAGATACTTGTTCCACGCCGAGACACGCAGATACTTGTTCCTCGCCGAGACACGCAGATACTTGATCCACGCCGAGACACGCAGATACTTGTTCCTCGCCGAGACACGCAGATACTTGTTCCACGCCGAGACACGCAGATACTTGTTCCACGCCGAGACACGCAGATACTTGTTCCTCGCCGAGACACGCAGATACTTGTTCCACGCCGAGACACGCAGATACTTGTTCCACGCCGAGACACGCAGATACTTGTTCCACGCCGAGACACGCAGATACTTGTTCCACGCCGAGACACGCAGATACTTGTTCCACGCCGAGACACGCAGATACTTGTTCCACGCCGAGACACGCAGATACTTGTTCCTCGCCGAGACACGCAGATACTTGTTCCACGCCGAGACACGCAGATACTTGTTCCACGCCGAGACACGCAGATACTTGTTCCACGCCGAGACACGCAGATACTTGTTCCACGCCGAGACACGCAGATACTTGTTCCACGCCGAGACACGCAGATACTTGTTCCACGCCGAGACACGCAGATACTTGTTCCACGCCGAGACACGCAGATACTTGTTCCTCGCCGAGACACGCAGATACTTGTTCCACGCCGAGACACGCAGATACTTGTTCCACGCCGAGACACGCAGATACTTGTTCCTCGCCGAGACACGCAGATACTTGTTCCACGCCGAGACACGCAGATACTTGTTCCACGCCGAGACACGCAGATACTTGTTCCACGCCGAGACACGCAGACACTTGTTCCACGCCGAGACACGCAGATACTTGTTCCACGCCGAGACACGCAGATACTTGTTCCACGCCGAGACACGCAGATACTTGTTCCTCGCCGAGACACGCAGATACTTGTTCCACGCCGAGACACGCAGATACTTGTTCCACGCCGAGACACGCAGATACTTGTTCCACGCCGAGACACGCAGATACTTGTTCCACGCCGAGACACGCAGATACTTGTTCCACGCCGAGATACGCAGATACTTGTTCCACGCCGAGACACGCAGATACTTGTTCCACGCCGAGACACGCAGATACTTGTTCCTCGCCGAGACACGCAGATACTTGTTCCTCGCCGAGACACGCAGATACTTGTTCCTCGCCGAGACACGCAGATACTTGTTCCACGCCGAGACACGCAGATACTTGTTCCTCGCCGAGACACGCAGATACTGACAGAATGGCATTCATTGATGAATACGTAACTTATCTGTTTTAGACGTCGTATGAAATAAGACACGCAAACGTTTTACACACAATGTGGTCTAGATATCTAAGAACAGTTATAACTTAACAGGAGAGGAAAAACACCAGTAATTATACTGTAGTTTTTGCATTAAAGAATTCCACCTCCCACCTATTATTGAGTCCAACCCCCACCAGTTTTTAGGACCAGCCTCCCACTTCCGCTTCCTGCCCCTCAAACTTGTGCTTAAAGGTGCCTCCTCAATTCGATTTTTTTGGTAGTCTAATTTCAAATTAATTTTGTGAAAAACCTAAACCTACATAGTATCCATTGTTACATACTGGCTCATTTATGCAACTTTTTGTGTAGTTTTTGTGAAATCATCAGACAAACAATTAAATTACTTAATACTTGTTCAAGCATTAAGTGAAATAGAAATCGAAAACTTTGTCATGTGATCAGCGAGACCATTGAAGTCACGCCCACGATCGGCATTGGCTCGTAATGTTTACCATTTTTGTTATCTACTATTTTGATCGTTACCAGATCTAACGACTTAAATTCCTTCGGTGATTTAAAAAAAATAGGCATTTTTATTGAGCAAGCTGTGCACATTACATAAGATTCGAGATGGGCTGAACCAATTGAAGAAGCAGCTTTAACGGACAAATCCACCGCTTTAAACTTATAGATGGAACTGCAGTGCGGCTACGTATAGACTATACGTTAAGTATTGAGATACGTTAAGTATTGAGATACGTTAAGTATTGAGATACGTTAAGTATTGAGATACGTTAAGTATTGAGATACGTTGGGAGCGAAAAACTTAAAGATAACTTAAACTGCCTTTTAAATTATGCGTTTTACACTCATACACCGACGCGTTTTGATGTTTGGTGTCAAGTCGGCGTTGTCGGTGTGCCTGCCTACTTTCCTTTCACGAGGAGTCACCTCCGTCTTTCTTATTGTTCTTATTGTTGTAGACGTACTGTGCATTACTTTCCGACGTTTATTTCACTTCGCATTGTTTCGGTGTTGCTCTGTGCTATGCTGTAAATAAATAATCAACACCGATAATCGAATAAGCCTTTCCTGAAGCATATGTCCACCGAATTGTTTAAATCAGCATAACAATTCGACTAATGTGCCATTGAAAGTGGCAGTCGTTAAATTTAGCTAGTGTCTCTCGACGCCCGTAGTGATCCATGAACCGAGTTAGTGGAAAATGTATTCCTGAATAAATTGAAAGGGTGTTTTTGAATTCGCGGGTGTATTCAGGTGCAACAGGTGGTTTTGTATATAGTTAGTTTCCAACCAATGGATTGACGTTTTGTATTGCAGGCTGGTTTGACCATCTTGGCCGTCATGAAAGCCCGGAAGGGAGTCGGTGATGCCTTTGTCTTCAATCGCTACAGTAAGGTTACTAACGTGGTGCCAAGCTCGACGCCGATGTCTGTGCCCGGAGTGACCGAAGACAACTTTCTACCGATGCCTTTCAGTTGTGGTAGCGTGCAGAAAGGGAATAAAGGGGACATCGTCTTTACCCCGCCACCATATTGATGATGTGGCCGCAAACCGGTGGAGGGTGAGATACGAGGCATAGCCTGGGTGTTTACAGTGTGTCTTGAATAATACTGATACGTACAACAGTAACTCAGGTAGGAGGTATCATGTGCTGGGAGTTCTAATAGACTGCTACTGTGTACAGTTGTGTTACCCGTGAACATTATAAGTAGACAAGTAGACAATAACATTGCTACGGATAGGATAGTACGTATGTTTCTGTACGTTGGAAAATGTTGGTTTGTTTTATCTGTTACTCAGAAACGTAGGCAGAATAACAAAATGATAACTGTATTCGAATGTTTAAAAGGAAGGATGATTGTCTTCCCGTTATGTACCATGTTTAAAATGAGAAGGGCCTGGACGCGTTTGCTTTCTTTTGTATCCATATACTTTATATGATTATCATAGTGGATCAATCTGGATAGTTTTACACACAAGTGTGTGTAGAATAGTAACACGAAGTATAACAGTTCGGTTCACTTTGCTCAACGTTGGGTGGTTTTTCTGCCATAGGAAATTCCGGCCTTATATTTTCAAATGGCGATAATGTTATATGTTATGTGTAATATTTTAATGAATGCTACATCTGTTATTACTCAGTATGCCGAGCGAAAAATTCAAGCAAACTTTATTTTGTTTATTTTAGATTAACTGTTATCGAAAAGTAACGAACTTTCCAATCAAGTCTGTTATTTACTTCAGTTAGTAGCAGATATATGTTTGTGGTGGATCTACGCAGAATTGAGAATTACGGGTTAAACCTTGTTTTTTTTTAATACAACGATGTGATTATAATGTAATATGTCAAACCCATCGCTCTATAGGTAAATAAAAAAATCGATGTTTAACTATATCCCTACGATATAATGTTTTATGATGTACAATTTTAGAGATGCATGGAAAATAAGGTTCAATTCAAATAAAAGAGTGATTTTATTGACCTTTGATCATGATGTAGACGTTTGCCCATTTGTTATTAAATATGCTAAAATTAATGTTCATATAAGTAACTTCTATGGTTTACATATTAAATGTTTTTTTTTAAATAGCTATATTTTAGATAGTAAGTGTATACTGGAAACATCTACATTCTTTTAATAAAATATATTGGAAACATATATAGTTCTATAATTCATACGTTACTCAGAAATACATATGTGGTTTAATAAAAGGTGGTTGTTTTCATCGCTTTTGTTGGAAGGTGATTCGCTACTCTTATCACCTTTTGCATATATGCGATACAACTTCATACACGCGAACAGGCACGCACGTTCGCAAGCATGCACGTACGGATTGGGGGATATGGAAAGGGAGACGGAAGCAGATAAACAGACAGATAGAAAGACAGTCAGAGGAATGCAGTGATCGTAGAAAGTATCCGCCAGCATTCGACTTCTCCGTCACAACTGTTAATTAACGTTCTATTGTGTTGACGTGAAAGACGAAGACTAACGAAGATAGACGAACACAAGTTTAATGCCTAACAAACCAGTATGGCCAGCCTCGCTGTCAACGCCGTCTATTCTAGGAAGGCATTACCAGAAATCCTAGCTTCGATTACAGAAATCCATGAACTTTGCAAGCCGCTGTGGCGCTGTAGTCTCTAGTGACGTGCTGGTATTAGCCAATCACGGAGCAGCAATGGCAGTGCCCAGGCAAATTCAGACGGGCGGTTAGTCTCGCTTATCCGACTCTCGCTCGGCTTCGTGAGTCTGGCAACAGAAGAATGTTTTGACTGTTACTGTCGTCAGGTGGCACCACTGGTATACGCAAAAATTATGTCGTCATCAATATTTTAAGTAATCTGACGTATTACTGCGTTTTCGTGATCTTGTGATCTTTCTGATCTTATTATCTGATATTATTCTGGATAGTTCGCAGTCCTTTTTAGACAGGATGCGTGTCAAATGGAGACGCCAATAAAGGTACAGAGACGGGGAGTGACTAGAAAGTGCCGATTTGTGCGTTGCATGTAAGTGACAATCTAAGGTAAGTATATCACACACAAAAAAAACATTAAAATTGTTTTATAATCATTTAAACACTTCTGTGTGGTAAAGTATACTATGCAGTTGATAACTTTTTTTTGTCAATATCTATTTGCGAAGTTTTTTATACCAGGAATAGAGTCAATTTCTTGTTATTTGTGGGCTGCACTGCCAGTGAAGGTAAAGGCAAATGGCATGTGTACTAATGAAGATTGTGTTAAGACCTTAAAAGGTTGACCTAATAATGTGTGAACTTGATATGACCTACTTGACTGTCGATGACCGTTGACCTATTTATGTTTAAAATTCCCTAATTAAGTAATTATGTATGACATGAGTAAGTTGAGGGAGGAGTGTAAGGTAGAATGTCTATACATATTAACTTTAATACCCATTAATGACCTAATTAAGTGTGTTAATGACTTAATGGTCTATTTATTTTTAATTAAGTATGGATTGTGGTGCTATCATGTCAACAGAGGCTGTAATTGTTGACCATAATACTGATCTTACAGGGACCTGATTATTTGGCCTCCATTGACCTATTTACATTGATAAATTACCTATTTCAGCCATAAATAATTATGCACGACAGTGGTGTTGTTAATTGGTGTTGTTAATTTACGAACACGTAAATATACTTGGGAAATTATGTACACAATTGACTTTAATACAATGTGATCTTTTGATGACTGAATTATGTATAATTAAAGATTCGTTTTTTCCTTGTCTTATTTCAAATTAATTTTGCAAAAATTCAAGCCTACCTAGTATCCACTACGACATGCTAGCTCATTTGTAAACTAAATTACTTAATGCTTCAACAAGCATTAGAACTGCATTTTCAACTGATTTAGCCTATCACAAATCTGGTTTATTTGCACAAGCGAACCAGCATATCGCAGTGGATACTAGTTTGGTTTGTCGTAAAATAAATTTGAAGGAGGCACCTTCGAAATGCTGAAAAACCACAATTTTTACCCTTGGTGAAATTTCATAACTTCATCATGTGATCGGCGAAAGGATGGAAGTCATGCCCATGGTCGGCGTTGACTCAGTGTTTACCATTTTGGACATCCACTATTTTGAGCCTTACCATATTTATTATTATTAAACATTTATACATATTATATAAGTAAAATACGTACATAAAGTTGTACATATATAAGTAAAATACATTAAAATCAGCTAAAACAGATAAAAAATAAATTAAATGAGCTAACAGGTTAAATAATTAAAATAAATAAGGTGCTTAAATTAGTTAAATAAATAGGTAGAATAAGTTAGTTTATAAAGCATAATAAAATACATAAATCAAATGTATAGCTAAAATGTCACTGGAATATCACTGCTGTAAAGTGCAAAGTTGCCTACCGGAACAAATGTGTCTTTAATAATGTCTTAAAGGTGGCAAAGGAGTCTGCATTCCAGACTATGTGAGGCATGCATTCTATAGAATCGGCACAGCTACAAGAACGAATGACTAAAGTCAATTCTTTCGGTGATTTCAACAAAAATACTCACTTTTTAATTAAACCGTTTGTAGATATTACTTAATTCACACACTACATAATAGGGCATCAACAAACCAGATTCATGATAGGCTAAATCAGTTGAGGATGCAGTTTTCAGTAACAATTGGAGCTAGCATACTCATAGAATCTACAGTGTGTACTGTACAGTTATAAAGAACACCAACATGTTCTTGCATAGGGAAATAATTGTTTGGAAAAAAAAACAATTCATTATATATTGTGAGAGCTTTGTAATTTCCTGCATGCATAATGCAACAATATTTTTAGTCCAGTGTCAACACTGGTTTACATACACTACAGGCTCAGTACATCAATATTCATAATTCACTGTGTCATGAAATAATATCGTGCAATTCAACATGAAGTAATGTGAGGTAATGTTTATTTAATGTTCACTTTAGGCTGATATGAAGACATGGAGAAAGACAACACCCAAAGTAGTGCACCAGTACAAGAACTAGTCGACATCAGCCCATCATAAAAGGAACTACATGGAATACCGTATACACTGTAGTATGCTGCAGGAATAACCACAGTTCACTGTTTCAAAAATCCAATCCATGTCAAAGTTCACAGGACATTATAGGCTCATTGCAGCAAAGTTCATAAGTTGTTCACATTACATTGTCAGCTAAGTGTAGTGTACACATATTCACAGTTCAATGTTTCGTAAATCCATGAATGTCTAATGTGTGGATTTCACAGCCTGATATACAATAATTGGCTGATGTAGACATTCCAAAATGTGTACTGAAGCTGTCATGCACAGTTCATCCTGGATGTCAATCCTCTTGGCTGGAGTAGCTGTTGCAGCGCATAATCTTCTCAGAAGTCACTGGCTCTCTCAGAAGTCACTGGCCCTACAATGATACCGTTTTTTCGACTAAAAATGTTATGTGATTCTGCAACTGATGTGTGAAATATTACTTATTACTGTATACATATTTACTACAAGGTATGGTTAAGGAAGTAACTCAAACTTGTCTAGTTCTAGTACCCATTGTTATGTTGTGTAACAGATGGATATCAATATTGATGGATATCAATGTTGTCCATTATCGCATTTCGAAGTGTGATAAATTTACAAATGTGTACAATTAGCCCAAACGACATCTAACTGATTGATACTTACGTATATGTTGTAGACAGTAAACAACTAAAACATTTTTATAATGTAATTTAACCAAACAATGTACTGTACACATGCACGAATTGGCCACCATTAATAATTGGCTACTACTTTAAAGCAGCCAATTATTAATGGTAGCCAATTCGTCAGACCTACAACGAGGCAGTTCAGATGTCGAGCCGACTTTGTTCCAGAAAGATTCAAATATACGAGATTGTTGTCGGTATTAAAGAAGTACTGTGATGACCATGAGTCACGACCAGAGTTGGTGATCTGGCTTCCGTCTACATAACGAAAATTTGGTGGCAAAGTGAAATGATATACAGATCTACATTTCTTTGGCTACCTCGGATACAAATCGCTCCCTAAATCAGCTCAGCGATTGTCTCCAGGATATCTTCCTCTGGATGACTGAAAGCAAATTAAAGTTAAACGCAGACAAAACTGAATTTCTCATCATTGGTACTCCAAAGCAGTGTGGCAAACTTGATGGTTTTTTCCCGACTTGTATCTTGAATCAAACTATCACACCAGCAGCCTCAGCGGAGAATTTGGGATTAAATTTTGATAAGAATTTCAACTTTAGACAACATATTTCTCAAACGTGTCGTATGCTGTTTTTATCATATCCGTGATCTTCGCCGTATTCGCCGGTATATGTCACTTTCTGTCGCTAAAACTATTGCAACAGCTCTTGTTAGTAGCAGACTTGATTACTGCAATTCCCTCCTTCATAATATTGCTATCAAGGATATTACAAAACTTCAACGTGTCCAAAATTGTCTGGCTAGGGTAGTTACACGATCTCCTCGTTTCTCTCGCTCAGTGCCACTTCTAAAATCATTGCATTGGCTCCCTGTGCGATATCGCATTATTTTTAAGATCTGTACAATTACCTATCAAGCCCTTTCAACCAAACAACCTGCATATTTACATTCAATGCTCACTCCAGCAAGACAGCCCAGACAGCTTCGGTCGTCTGGTTCTGGTTTACTTTCTGTTCCCAGAGTTAAGACAAACGCTGGAACTCGAGCTTTCTCGGTTGCCTCAACAACCCTGTGGAATTCATTCCCCGACAGCGTAAAATCAGCAAGAAATATAGCTTCATTTCGCCGTAATCTGAAAACCTATCTTTTCAAAATGGCCTATCCTCCTTAGCTTCTTGGCATCTCCATCCATCGGTTGACGACTTTTTGCATTGTACATGGTTACGAGAATGCCTAATCCTTTGGTTTTGTTGCGCCACTGAGCTCGGATTTTCCGAGGATATTGGCGCCAAAGAAGTCTTTTTATTATTAGTATTATAAACGTGGGTATAGTCAACGGGATCAGACATTTTAAAAGTTGTTCTGTTGAAACCGTAGGCGATAGGCTGCGATTCGGGTAAACTGAACAAATCTTCGTTGATGTCGAAGTTCAAATCGAACCCGTTTCTGCAACGCGCGTCAGTCAACTCCGACCCTGCATTTGAGAAAGTAGTAGGAAATGTCGACGACTCGAAGCTTACGGAAGAGCGATAACAACGTGTGCATATCTTCAATGAATGGAAACGAACCCACACCGGCCGCATTATGTGATGCATATAATTCTTCTATCTCTGATACACATTGCGTATTACGTACAACGACAGCTCGCAATTCATTATGCCGCAAACTTAAACGACCGATTCTCTTCCAAAATTGAATGTCACTGCAAAAGTCTCGGAAATCGAGCTTGCTGAATTCGCTGGTTTTCATCTTATCAAGAATGACGGCATCGATGCCGCTGTTTTGGGTTTGACCGAGCGAAGATATGGCGTGCGTCAGGGTTATATTTCTGTTGCAGTTGAAATTGACAAGGCGTAAATTTGCGAAGTTACTGAAGGATCCCGCTTCGATGGCGTTGATGTTCGTACCTCGTATCACCAATTGAGTTATGTTCGAATCCCTGATTGCAGAGAACATAATCACCTGTCACCCTTCTTATTTCACCGCTATTGACGTCCAGAGTTGTTAGCTGCGGAAGTCTGCCGTAGACCTCTGGGAAATGTGTATCTTCACCTCTCACGGACAGCGTATGATGGCAGCCCTGCAAACGTTCTCTTTGACAGACGGACTAAATCCATATCGTTTCCATGTAAGTTCAATGTTCGAAGCTGCGTGAGACCAACGAAACATCTCGTCTCCAAACGATTGATATGGTTGTGCGACAGATCCAACACAACCAACTTCGACAAAGTTCGAAAGGACTCTGCAGGAACAGTTGTAAGACACACTGCAGACAATGTACACTTGCCGCCAGAGCTAACAACGCAATAAAGTGCCACACCATTGACGTCACGTTGGTGACGTAATGTTTGTGACGTCACGTTGGTGACGATGCACAACCTGGAAGAAGGAAACACAAATAAGCGTTTGTTTAAATAACTATTATTATTCTCCGTATAATCATGCAGGCGCACTATTTACTATCACGGCGATGTCTAATTTAACTGATTAGGTAACAAGTATACCAAATTGTCCTAACAAAACAAAACAATTATTTTGGCATCCTGGTATAGCGTCAATTAGCTCTGATTTTAGGGGCATAATAGTTCTGACTTTATATGTACTTCTCCAAATCATCCGCCACCAAGCTTTACTTTAACGTAGGATACATTAGGATTGTTCTGATCGAAGGATCCGGTTTAATTCTTCTTTTTCAGATTGTATCAACAGTTCATAATTTCCAGTTTCAGTGGTTAATAATAGTGTTTCTTTTTAATCATATACAATTGCATGGGTTGACCAGAATTTATGCAGGCTGTGTTTCAAGAGTTACAAGATTTTTATTTATTTTATTATTTTTATTATTATACATTTATAATGCGCCGTGTATCCGGGTTAAAAACCTGCTCAAAGGCGCTAACAAGGTAATGCTAAATAATTTTAAATAAATTGAAGAGCTAAAATAAAATGTGATTAAAAGACAGGTAAACATAAGTTACATAAAAAGTTCACTAAATGATTTAAATGAATTAATTATGTCAAGAAGTTAAATAAATACATAAAATAAAATAAATAAATAATTAATAAAAAGATAAAATAAACAACTACAATTAAGTTGATACATTAGATAAACATATAAGTTAATCAGATAAGTTAATTAAACAAATTAAATAAATAATAAGTTAAATAAGTAAAATGTTCGAATGATTAAAATGTCAACAGAGTGTTCGAAAGGCTTCGCGAAAGAGATGTGTTTTTAGAAGTGACTTGAATACCGCAACGGAGTTGGCGTGCCTAACTGCGGGAGGCAGGGCGTTCCACAGTGTCGGCCCTGCCACAGAAAAGGCCCGACGACCGTACCGCTCGAGATGGTACCGCGGTATAGTCAATAGATGTTGATCGGCGGATCTCAGTGTTCGGGTGGGTGTGTATGGAATCACTAGCGACGACAGATACACAGGGCATAGATGATGCACAGCGCGAAACACAAGTAAAAGAAGTTTGAACTCGATTCGCTGACGAATAGGCAACCAATGTAAACTGAATAAAACTGGTGTTATGTGATCTCGTCTGCGGGTTCCAGTAATCAGCCGTGCCGCGGAGTTTTGAATCATCTGCAGTTTCCGCAGCTGCGTCTCGGGCAGTCCATAAAACATAGCGTTGCCGAAGTCCAAGCGCGACATGACTAAAGCATGAATAATTGTTTTGCAAGCAATGGTGGAAAGGCATTTTCTGATAGTTGCAATGCCGCGAATGTGACAGTATGCCACCTGGCAGACACGGCGTATCTGCGCCGCCATTGTCATTGTGTCATCAAATACAAAACCGATGTCGCGGATAAATGGTTTCGGCGTGACGGAGCAGCCACAGATATCAATGACTAGGTCAACAGGAGGTTGAACACGTTTGCGATTCTGCGCAGCGGAAATCACGACGGCTTCCGTTTTACACTCGTTAAGAAGAAGGTTGTGGGACACCATCCATGACTTTACATCGGCGGTACATCGCGATATGCGGTCAATGGCAGTTGTAGCATGCGCTGGCTGATCACGCGGAAATTCAACATACAGCTGGGTATCGTCAGCATACATGTGGTAACGGAGTTGGTGGTGTTCGAAGACATGGTTGAGCCCCAGACAATAGATTGTAAAAAACAAGGGTCCCAGCACGCTACCCTGCGGTACACCAGAGCATAAACCAACACTTCTTGAGGTGACGTTATCAACTTTAACAGCTTGCGTTCGCTGCGAAAGGTACGACTGTATCCAGCGGTGTGCGTTGTCACGTATGCCAATTTCGTGCAGTTTGTCTAGAAGCAGACGATGATCAACAGTATCGAAGGCAGCACTGAGATCGAGCAACACCAATATCACGGTATTCCGATTGTCGAGCGAATGTAGAATGTCGTCCTGTATACGAACGAGGGCTGTTTCACAGCTGTGAGCAGGACGATACGCACTCTGAAAAACATCGAAGAGATCATTCGAGTCCATGTACTGCCGGATTTGCGATGCTACATACTTCTCGAGGAGTTTTGATATGAAACTCAGGTTGGATATCGGTCGGTAGTTGGATAGTATTTCAGGGTCAAGATCACTCTTCTTTAACAATGGTGTCACGACGGCGTGTTTCATAACAGCTGGCATTGTTGAGGACTCGATCGACAGGTTCACAATGCGTGTTAACACCGGTGCGAGCGTAGCAATGTTCGATTTAAGCAGGGTTGCAGAAATGATGTCGATGTCAGTTGAAAGTTTGCTAGTACCCTTCATTACCAGATTACAGATGTCACTGCATGTAGCTAGTTCGAAGTCACAAAGAGGATCCACAACACAACAGTCATTATCATCTGCGACCACCGACAGCTGGCGCTGCGTACTTATAGTCGCCAGATGTACACGGATATCAGTGATCTTGTCAGTGAAGTGCGTGACGAAACAATCAGCCAATGCGCCTGGACCATCATCACTTTTCGGAAACAAAGTTTTACTGGAGCGACCCATCAGGTCGTTTGTGATGCGGTACATCTCTTTGTTATTACGGGCTGATGATTTAATCTCGGCACAGTAATACGCAGATTTGGCCAAAGCGATGCTTTGCTTGAAAGCGTCACGCAAATCCGTGTAAATTTCACGATGAACAGTGAGTCGTGTGTGGCGCCATTTGCGTTCGGCTCGTCTAACCTGCTGTCTCATCCTCTGCAAGTCATCGGTTCTCCACGGTTGCCTGGGACGCACATTTATCGTTCGTCGGATAACGGGTGCATGCTTGTCGATTATGGTCAAAAGTTGAGACATGTACTGTTCACATAAACTGTCAATGTCATCGGCGGGAGAGGTGACCAGCGGCGAATCGATCAGGTCGCGCGTGAACTGCTTCATGTCGATTGAGGCATTTTGCTTGTACCATTAATTATGGTAGGTCAGGGTTCAAAGGTAAAGTAGTGTCATCGGGCTACTTCGAGTGTCAATGGGCTACTTCGAGTGTCAATGGGCTACTTCGAGTGTCAATGGGCTACTTCGAGTGTCATCGGGCTACTTCGAGTGTCAATGCGCTACTTCGAGTGTCAATGGGCTACTTCGAGTGTCAATGAGCTACTTCGAGTGTCAATGGGCTACTTCGAGTGTCATCGGGCTACCTCGTGTTTGTTAACATTTTGCACAAACACGGTTTATAACCGTTAATTTTCAGAACTTTCTTGATATGATCCACCTCTTTGAACTTGTTCTCTTCTTCTTTTGCAATGGTATCTCCCACTATATGGAGTAGTTGTCTAACCACTGATCTTTTGTGTACCAAGTGGTGATTAGAATCACAACTCAGACATTGGCCTCTGTGTGCTGACTTGCAACACACTGTTCTCTTGGTTGATCCGTCGTCCTTCAAACATATACAAGCGTCGAGGAAGGATAATAGTGTATTGTTCTGGGTCTATTGCGAACTTGATGTTAGCGTCCAGTGAGTTCAGGTGTTTTGTGAGTGAACTATGTGTGCTATCCACTTGTATCAGCCAGGATGAGGTCCTCCCCTGGTGGTTCCAACATACTCCACCTGCAGGTTCGTCCCTGCCGGTGACGCTGGCGGAGCCGTTAACTGCTCCCTCCTGTTTTTAGAAGACTCCACCATAGCTATGATATGTAGTTTTCAGGCATATTTCAAGCAGTGTGGTGATCTGGTAAGCTGGTAGTTAATATATTTCCTCGAGAGTTGCAAGTAATACTACCAATATTTGATACCATAAATATAATTAGTGCAACAAAAATCGACATTCTACGTCTTCGCCATCTGGCAATGTTAAAAACATGTGGTATTCCGAGTCAAACTCTCAAACAGTGGCACCACTCAGCATATCACCACTGTTACAAAATGGACAGTGCGGAGTGGTATGTTGGCTGGGCAACGCGGTTGTTCTATAAGACTGGCTACGTTGCTGCAACTGTGAACTTAGTATACGTAGCATAATAAAACAATTCTTATACATATTTTCAACGCCAACACTATCGACAGTTGTATGCAGCTGAAATTGAGAGATTTATTGACAGCAATTAGGAGTTTACCAAATGAAATGACGATGTGCAGAATGCGCACATCAAATGTAAGTTGTGGCAGTGGTGACATCGTGAATTACTTATATTACATTCACTGTGTGGCGCCACTGGTGTGGAGTTTGCCGAGTACCGTAGGTTGGTAAACCTGACGTCATCTCGCTAAAGCATCGCCTCACGTAAACGCTTCTTTTGACTCGGCGACCCGTGAAGTATTCCAGAGTCGCGTTCAGGGTGGCAAATAGCCCCGTCGCTATTCGTCGTAACAGGGAGCTTATTGCCCCAGAAGTTGACTGTGTCGTTCCAGGAAGACTACGCGTCTGGATCGCGCCGTCTCAGCCTCGGGGGACAGCGTCGTCGCAACCGCGACCGTCGTTTCAGGATTCTTGTTTGAACCAGATATTTTTTGGAAGTACAGTAACAATGATTCATGTAGTCAGAATTTAATTAATATTTAATCGCAACCGAATCATTTTCTAAAATAGCTGAAACACGATTATGGACTACTCTGTAAAAAAATAATTTTTATATCGTGTTCAACTTCCGGCAGGAACTGCGATGCGCCGAGCTAGCGCAGTTGACCTATAAATCTGGGCGTGACATATCACCCTGAAAGCAACCCTGGAATCGTACATCAACATTTAAGGTTATCAGCGACCAAGTGGGCGATCAGTTACATCCGTCGAACCGCTATCGGTGTTTCGTTTTGAAAAACCAAAATGGAACATTTTATTTGAACAGTGTTCTATTCGTTGCTGCTATTGTTGAGATGGGAAGGAGAATTCGCTTAGTACTGCAAGGTTGATGGCGACGGCGACTGTCAAGCTTCGCTGATAGTGTCATTAAGCCGTGTGAACAAACCAACCACCAGTTCGCGACAACGCTGTCCCGTGGCGGAACCGTACAACTACTGTGTAGCTACCTCGTGAGGTAACGCTATTTTAGCACTGAGTCAATGTTCTCTTTTTATAACTGAGTGAACTGAAGAACGAACACATATGGAGAGGTCGTGATAAAACTGCAGCACCCGTATCACATATCATCTGATTCAGGGCGTATGCTATGCACATTTGTAGACTTTTATTAAGCGTCCCCTACTAAAATCATGAACAGTGATTATTGCATTGATTACAAAGCAGCAATGCCGGTGTCACATCTAATAAGTCCCCCCCATTCTTGTGTCATCCCTGTCTGTATTATGTATATATATATATATATATATATATATATATATATATATATATATATATATATATATATACATATATATATATATATATATATATATATATATACATATATATATATATATAATTATATATATATATATATATATATATATATATATATATATATATATATATATATATATATATATATACATATATATATACATACACACATACATACATACATACATACATACATACATACATACATACATGCATACATATAATATGTATGGGTTTATTAGAAGAAATATAAAATATAAGGAAACAGGGCTAATTATACCTCTGCATAAAGCAATAGTTAGGCCTCCTGTAGAATACTGTACACTAGCTTGGAGACCATGTCGTAAGAAGAATGCTTGAACGTATACAGCGGAGAGCAACTAAAATGATTCCAGAACTGAGAGACCTGAGTTGTAAAGAACGCCTTAAAATGCGGCTAAACAACCCTAGAGACAAGGAGGCGAAGAGGAGATATCAAACCGAAGTTTCTAAGATATCGAATGGGTATGACAATATTGATAAAAATACTTTTTTCACTCATGAAAGATAGCATAATTAACATGAGGTAACATTAGTAAAGGATCAATGTAGATTGGACATCACGAAGTACTCGTTCTCACAGAGGACAATGAATGAATGTTGGATTCTCCATAGGCTTCCTTGCCCACTTGCCATCTGGGCCTTTGTTAATTGGCATTACAAGCAGTCCTCGACTGACCAAAAGGTGACGATAAAGTTACGTCTCAGGTACGTCACATCTTTATTTTGAATGGTTTATTTTATAATGATTAGTTACATTTAACATATTATTGTGTACATAATTTGGGGGCCGGAAGTGCATAATCTCATCAACAATCAACATCAACTGTGTGATGGTCGCCAACGTCGCCAGACATGCACATGAAGACATAGCACATTTTAGTCATGGTTGCTTCCGCTATTTATGATAGCCAAGGGAGTAATATTTATATCGCGGGAGTCATTATTATCTAGGTAATGGTGCCGGGGGAGGTAATTATTATCTAGATAATAATGACCAGGGGTAGGTATCATATACTTATTAGATGTGACACCGGCACAAAACCAGGGAAGGCTGATTACATGAATATGTTTAAAAATAGAATTGACAGATATCTGATAAGGGCGGGCTACACATATATGAGAAAATTGTTGGACTCTCGATAAGCCAATGGCTTCCTTGTCCACTTGCCATCTGGAACTTGTTGTTTGGGATGGCAATCTTGTTAAAAATGTAGTAAAATCTGTCTGGGCATGCTAAAGCATTTTCAACGCAAACACTTTCCACAATTGTATATAACTGAAATTAAGAGAAGAAGTTAGAAGTTACCTCAATTAGAAGTTTACCAAATGAAATGACGATGTGCGCAATCTTCACATCAACTGTAAGTTGTGGCAATGATGAAATCTTGAATGACATTCACTATGTGGCGCCACTGGTGGGGGTTTGCCGAGTACCGTCTATTGTCTAATTACGTAATCTTGACGTCATCGTGTAAACTCTTCTTTAGACTCGGCGACCTGTGAATGATTCCAGGGTCGCATCCAGGTTGGCAAACAGCGCCGTCACTATTTGTCGTAACACGGCGCTTTTTGTCCCAGAAATTCTTTTTGGAAGTACAATAACAATTAATCATGTGGTCAGAATTTAATTAATATTTTATCGCAGTCGAATACAAACACAGATTAAACACGATTAGGGCCTACTTTAAGTTTATTTTATTATTTGGTTTCAAATGTATTATAAATATATTACAAAATATCATATAACGGTGATAAGTTGCATTTAAATTCTACAAAAGAGTCAGTGACAAATATTTGTTAAGCAGGCTCTGTTAAAAATAATGTTGAAGCCGTGTTCAACTTCCGACAGGCACTGTGATGCGCCGAGTTAGCGCAGTTGACCTATAACTCTGGGCGCGACCATGTAATCCTACTTCTACAATTTTAAGGATATCAGCGACCAAGTGGGCGATCAACTGAATCCGTTGAAGCCGCGATCTGTTTTTCGTTTTGAGAATGCAAATGTTTGAGAATGCAAACCTAAATGCAAACTTTTATTTGAACAGTGTTCTATTCGTCGTTGCTTTAATTCAGTTTGGAAGGAGGATTGGCTCAGCAATTGTAAGGTTGATAAATAGCGACTGTCAAGCTTCTTTGACAGCATCGTTAAGCCGCATGAACAAACCATGCGAGTGTTCCCAAGCGAACACATTACACATGCACTGGGTGGTTCCACGCTGTGTGGACAACGGCACGTGACGCTACTCAGATATGCGTGTCAACAGAAACACATAAACTGTTATTTGCCCACACATAATACTTATCTATGCATACATTCGTTCACCATCACCATGTGTACTTTGATGCGGGTCAGTGCACCAGTTCGTGAGAACGCTGTCCCGAGGCGGGCCGACAAAATGAGGGTCGATTTCGACCAAATCGTAATCCCACAATATGACAAACGCACATATAGAGAAGTCTTTAAGCTTCTAAAAAAAAAATTATTTCAAGAAGACGTTTGCACAGTTTAAAAGTAGACATTCACTGCAAGACATGTTTCCTGCAAATAGATAGTATACGATATTCATTAAAGTGCATGTTCCGCGGTAAACGCTGTATGGATTAATTCCGTTGTATTGCACACCGGGGAATTACATGAGCAAAGAAGGCGGACCGAAGGCCCGAGGAAAGAGATTGGTTGACGTTCAACTTGACGGGCAGAATAGGCAGATGTCGGATGATGTGGACAGGTCACTTGGTGCGGACGTAGGAGGATCAACATCCCAAGAAAGCAGATGCAGTGAAACAGCCAGTCCGTAGGAGAGGGGAGGTCGCAACGAAAAGGGAAGACTACGTAAACCAAGAAAGCCGGATGAGGAAGACATGTGGAGGGAGAAGGCTGCCGAGAGGGGGAAGTGGAAAAGGATAAAACCAGGGGCGTTCACGAATTGGCATCACCCTTGTATACGTGGAGCAACGGTAAAGGACACATTGTACACTGCCAAGCCAATACACGTCCGTTTGACATGAGTATTAATACTCACTTAAACAAACTTACTTAAATCAAACTTTTGTCTGTGTTGCCTCTGCCCTGATAGCCACTGGAACGAGACGGGACGTGCGTTATTGAACTCAGCTGCCATAGCTTTTGAAGTTGCAATTTGGTGTCCTATACTACCAGAGAAAGTCGCGTCACGTAGAGCCACAGAACTAGTGTAGCTACTACCTGATGTCATGTTATTTTAGTACTGCGTCAATGTTCTCTTTTTTATAGCTCATTGAACTGAAATATCGAACACTTAAGGAGAAGCCGTGATAAAACTCCGTATCACATATTACCTGATTAAGGGCGTATGTTCTGCAAACCACGAACAGCGATTATTGCATAGATTACAACGCAGCAATGTCGGCACAACGACGAAGGAAGGCTGATTACTCGAGGACACTGTAGAATCTGATCTGGCTGGCAACATACATGAATGAACAGATTCTGTGTTTACCTAACCACACCGGTCTGAAGTCAAATACGAAAGCAGTAATATTTCACGAAAGAATGCATTGAATCACGACAGACCTACGCTAGCTACATACCCTGTTGTAACAACGCACGCACGCACGCACGCACGCACGCACGCACGCACGCACGCACGCACGCACGCACGCACGCACGCACGCACGCACGCACGCACGCACACGCACACGCACACGCACACGCACCCACACGCTCGCACACGCGCGCACACTCGAAAGTTAACATAAAATCTAGCATGCAAAATACAAGTTTTAACTCCGCCATGGACGGTCCCAAGCCCGGCTGAGAAAGGGGGAGGTTTGGGCGTGGGGCTAGCAACCCAACCCTGTAAAGAAACCAAACGCTACAGAAACATTCACAACAAATAAAACAACGACGTCTGTCCTGGAAGAGGTAGGGCCTGGTTTACCAGGGCGCATGAAGTGTTGCGGTCAAAGCCGAAAGGAAGCCACAATGCCGACTATTCTTCTTTCAACCAGGAACAATGTAAACTTCGGCACATGGAATGTGCGAACAATGTACGAGGCGGGGAAAACTGCCCAAGTGCCAGCAGAAATGCTGAGATTCAACCTCGCTCTACTCGGGCTCTGCGAAACCCGATGGACCCAGTCAGGACAACTGCTACTAACAACAGGAGAGATTATACTATACTCCGGACACGAGGAAGATGATGCCCCTCACTCAGAGGGGGTTGACCTTTTATTGGGGAAAGAGGCACATAGAGCACTTATTGGCTGGGAAACCAGAGGACCGAGGTGCCTAACAGCATCCTTTAGAACAAAGAACAAAAGGATTAAAATGAACATAGTGCTGTGCTACGCCCCAACCAACGACCAGACTGATGAAACCAAAGATGAATTCTACAACCAACTCCTTGATATCATGAGCAATTTAGGGGATAAAAAGATCAACCTGATTAAGGGGGATTTCAATGCAAAGATTGGATCGGACAACCAAGTATATGAAAATGTGATGGGGGTTCATGGGCTGGGTGTGATGAATGACAATGGGGAGCGGTTTGTGAATGCCTGTACTTTACAGCGGACTCGGCCAACATTGTGTACAGTGGACTCGGTCTACAGTGTCTACAGTGGACTCGGTCTACAGTGTTTACAGCGGACTCGGTCTTCATTGTCTACAGTGGACTTGGTCTACAGTGTTTACAGTTCACTCGGTCTACAGTTTCTACAGTGGACTCGGTCTACAATGTCTACAGTTAATTCGGTCTACAGTATCTACAGTGGACTCGATGTACAGTGTCTACAGTGGACATGGTCTACTGTGTCTACAGTGGACACAGTCTACAGTGTCTACAGTGGACTCGGTCTACAGTGTCTACAGTGGACTCGGTCTACAGTGTCTACAGTGGACTCGGTCTACAGCGTCTACAGTGGACACAGTCTACAGTGTCTACAGTGGTCTCGGTCTACAGTGTCTACAGTGGACTCGGTCTACAGTGTCTACAGTGGACTCGGTCTACAGTATCTACAGTGGACTCGGTCTACAGCGTCTACAGTGGACACAATCTACAGTGTCTACAGTGGTTTCGGTCTACAGTGTCTACAGTGGACTCGGTCAAGAGTGTCTACAGTGGACTCGGTCTACAGCGTCTACAGTGGACTCGGTCTACAGTGTCCAAGGTTGACTCAATCTACAGTATCTACAGTGGACTCGGTCTACAGTGTCTACAGTGGACTCGGTCTACAGTGTCTACAGTGGACTCGGTCTACAGTGTCTACAGTGGACTCGGTCTACAGTGTCTACAGTGGACTCATTCTACAGTGTCTACAGTGGACTCGGTCTACAGTGTTTACAGCGGATTCGGTCTACATGTTCTTCAGTGGACTCGGTCTACAGCGTCTACAGTTGACTCGGTCTACAGTGTATACAGTGGACTCGATCTACAGTGTCTATAGTGGACTCGGTCTACAGTGTCTACAGCGGACTCGGTCTACACTGTCTACAGTGGACTCGGTCTACAGTGTCTACAGTTGACTCGGTATACAATGTATACAGTGGACTCGGGCTACAGCGTCTACAGTTGACTCGGTCTACAGTGTATACAGTGGACTCGGTCTACAGTGTCTACAGTGGACTCGGTCTACGCTGTCTACAGTGGACTCGATCTACAGTGTCTACAGTGGACTTGGTCTACAGTGTCTACAGTGGACTCGGTCTACAGTGTTTACAGCGGACTCGGTCTACATTGTCTACAGTGGACTTGGTCTACAGTGTCTACAGTGGACTCGGTCTAGAGTGTTTTACAGCGGACTCGGTCTACATTGTCTACAGTGGACTCGGTCTACAGTGTCTACAGTGGACTCGGTCTACAGTGATTACAGCGGACTCGGTCTTCATTGTCTACAGTGGACTTGGTCTACAGTGTTTACAGTTGACTCGGTCTACAGTTTCTACAGTGGACTCGGTCAACAATGTCTACAGTTAACTCGGTCTACAGTGCCTACAGTGGACTCGATGTACAGTGTCTACAGTGGACATGGTCTACTGTGTCTACAGTGGACACAGTCTACAGAGTCTACAGTGGACTAGGTCTACAGCGTCTACAGTGGACTCGGTCGACAGTGTCTACAGTGGACTCAATCTACAGTATCTACAGTGGACTCGGTCTACAGTGTTTACAGCGGACTCGGTCTACATTGTCTACAGTGGACCCGGTCTACAGTGTCTACAGTGGACTCAGTCTACAGTGTCTACAGTGGACACGGTCTACAGTGTCTACAGTGGACTCGGTCTACAGTGTCTACAGTGGATTCGGTCTACAGTGTCTACAGTGGACTCGGTTTACATTGTCTACAGTGGACTCATTCTACAGTGTCTACAGTGGACTCGATCTACAGTGTTTACAGCGGACTCGGTCTACATTTTCTACAGTGGACTCGGTCTACAGCGTTTACAGTTGACTCGGTCTACAGTGTATACAGTGGACTCGGTCTACAGTGTCTACAGTGGATTCGGTCTTCAGTGTTTACAGCGGACTCGGTCTACACTGTCTACAGTGGATTCGGTCTACAGTGTCTACAGTGGACCCGGTCTACATAATCTACAGTTGACTCTGTCTACAGTGTCTACAGTGGACTCGATCTACAGTGTCTAGAGTGGACTCGGTCTACAGCGTCTATAGTGGACTCGGTCTACAGCGTCTACAGTTGACTCGGTCTACAGTGTATACAGTGGATTCGGTCCACAATGTCTACAGTGGACTCGGTCTACAGTGTCTACAGTGGACCCGGTCTACAGCATCTACAGTGGATTCGGTCTACAGTGTCTACAGTGGACTCGGTCTACAGCGTCTACAGTTGACTCGGTCTACAGTGTATACAGTGGACTCGGTCTACAGTGTCTACAGTGGACTCGGTCTACAGTGTCTACAGTGGACTCGGTCTACAATCTCTACAGTGGACTCGGTCTACAGTGTTTACAGTGGACTCGGTCTACAGCATGTACAGTTGACTCGGTCTACAGTGTATACAGTGGACTCGTTCTACAGTGTCTACAGTGGACTAGGTATACAGTGTCTACAGCGGACTCGGTCTACACTGTCTACAGTGGACTCGGTCTACAGTTTCTACAGTGGACTCGGTCTACACTGTCTATAGTGGACTCGGTCTACAGCATCTACAGTTGACTCGGTCTACAATGTATACAGTGGACTCGGTCTACAGCGTCTACAGTTGACTCGGTCTACAGTGTATACAGTGGACTCGGTCTACAGTGTCTACAGTGGAATCGGTCTACAGTGTCTTCAGCGGACTCGGTCTACACTGTCTACAGTGGACTCGATCTACAGTGTCTACAGTGGACTCGGTCTACAGTGTCTACAGTGGACTCGGTCTACAGTATTTACAGCGGACTCAGTCTACATTGTCTACAGTGGACATGGTCTACAGTGTCTACAATGGACTCGGTCTACAGTGTTTTACAGCGGACTCGGTCTACAGTGTCTACAGTGGACTCGATCTACAGTGTCTACAGTGGACTCGGTCTACAGCGTCTACAGTGGACTCGGTCTACAGTGTCTACAGTTGACTCGGTCTACAGTGTATACAGTGGACTCGGTCTACAGTGTCTACAGTGGACTCGGTCGGCAGTGTCTACAGTGGACTCGGTCTACAGCGTCTACAGTTGACTCGGTCTACAGTGTATACAGTGGACTCGGTCTACAGTGTCTACAGTAGACCCGGTCTACAGTGTCTACAGTGGACTTGGTCTACAGTGTCTACAGTAGACTCGGTCTACAACGTCTACTGTTGACTCGGTCTACAGTGTATACAGTGGACTCGGTCTACAGTGTTTACAGTTGACTCGGTCTACAGGTTCTACAATGGACTCGGTCTACAGCGTCTACAGTAGACTCGGTCAACAGTGTCTACAGTGGACTCGGTCTACAGCGTCTACAGTGGACTCGGTCTACAGCGTCTACAGTAGACTCAGTCTACAGTTGAATCGATCTACAGTGTCTACAGTGGATTCGGTCTACAGTGTCTACAGTGGACTCGGTCTACATTGTCTACAGTGGACTCATTCTACAATGTCTACATTGGACTCGGTCTACAGTGTTTACAGCGGACTCGGTCTACATTTTGTACAGTGGACTCGGTCTACAGCGTCTACAGTTGACTCGGTCTACAGTGTATACAGTGGACTCGGTCTACAGTGTCTACAGTGGACTCGGTCTTCAGTGTCTACAGCGGACTCGGTCTACACTCTCTACAGTGGACTCGGTCTACAGTGTCTACAGTGGACTCGGTCTACAGTGTCTACAGTGGACCCGGTCTACATCATCTACAGTTGACTCTATCTACAGTGTCTACAGTGGACTCGATCTACAGTGTCTACAGTGGACTCGGTCTACAGCGTCTACAGTGGACTCGGTCTACAGCGTCTACAGTTGACTCGGTCTACAGTGTATACAGTGGACTCGGTCTACAGTGTCTACAGTGGACTCGGTCTACAGTGGCTACAGTGGAATCGGTCTGCAGCGTCTACAGTAGACTCAGTCTACAGTTGACTCGATCTACAGTGTCTACAGTGGACTCGGTCTACAGTGTCTACAGTGGACTCGGTCTACAGTGTCTAAAGTGCACTCGGTCTACAGCGTCTACAGTTGACTCGGTCTACAGTGTATACAGTGGATTCGGTCTACAGTGTCTACAGTAGACTCGGTCTACAGTGTATTCAGTGAACTCGGTCTACAGCGTCTACAGTAGACTCAGTCTACAGTTGACTCGATCTACAACGTCTACAGTTGACTCGGTCTACCGTGCCTACAGTGGACTCGATGTACAGTGTCTACAGTGGACACGGTCTAAAGTGTCTACAGAGGTCTCGGTCAACAGTGTCAAGAGTGGACTCGGTCTACAGTGTCTACAGTGGATTCTGTCTACAATGTCTACAGAGGACACGGTCTACATTGTCTGCAGTGGACTCGGTCTACAGTGTTTACAGTTGACTCGGTCTACAGTGTCTACAGTGGACTCGGTCTGCAGTGTCTACAGAGGACTCGGTCTACATTGTCTGCAGTGGACTCGGTCTACAGTGTTTACAGTTGACTCGGTCTACAGTGTATACACAGGACCCAGTCTACAGTGTCTACAGTTGACTCGGTCTAGAGAGTTTACAGCGGACTCTGTCTACATTGTCTACAGTGGACTCGGTCTTCATAGTCTACAGTGGACTCGGTCTAAAGTGTCTACAGTGGACTCGGTCTACAGTGTTTACAGCGGACTCGGTCTACATTGTCTACAGTTGACTCGGTGTACAGTGTCTACAGGGGAATCGGTCTACAGTGTCTACAGTGGACTCGGTCTGCAGTGTTTACAGCGGACTCGGTCTACATTGTCTACAGTGGACTTGGTCATCAGTGTCTACAGCGGACTCGGTCTACATTGTCTACAGTGGACTCGGTCTACAGTGTCTATAGTGGACTCGGTCTACAGTTTTTACAGCGGACTCGGTCTTCATTGTCTACAGTGGACTTGGTCTACAGTGTTTACAGTTGACTCGGTCTACAGTTTCTACAGTGGACCCGGTCTACAATATCTACAGTTAACTCGGTCTACAGTGTCTACATTGGACTCGATGTACAGTGTCTGCAGTGGACTCGGTCTAGAGCGTCTACAGTGGACTCGATCTACAGTGTCCACAGTGGATTCAATCTACAGTATCTACAGTGGATTCGGTCTACAGTGTTTACAGCGGACTCGGTCTACATTGTCTACAGTGGACTCGGTCTAAAGTGTCTACAGTTGACACGGTGTACAGTGTCTACAGGGGAATCGGTCTACAGTGTCTACAGTGGACTCGGTCTGCAGTGTTTACAGCGGACTCGGTCTACATTGTCTACAGTGGACTTGGTCATCAGTGCCTACAGCGGACTCGGTCAAGAGTGTCTACAGTGGACTCGGTCTACAGCGTCTACAGTGGACTCGGTCTACAGTGTCCAAGGTTGACTCAATCTACAGTATCTACAGTGGACTCGGTCTACAGTGTCTACAGTGGACTCGGTCTACAGTGTCTACAGTGGACTCGGTCTACAGTGTCTACAGTGGACTCGGTCTACAGTGTCTACAGTGGACTCATTCTACAGTGTCTACAGTGGACTCGGTCTACAGTGTTTACAGCGGATTCGGTCTACATGTTCTTCAGTGGACTCGGTCTACAGCGTCTACAGTTGACTCGGTCTACAGTGTATACAGTGGACTCGATCTACAGTGTCTATAGTGGACTCGGTCTACAGTGTCTACAGCGGACTCGGTCTACACTGTCTACAGTGGACTCGGTCTACAGTGTCTACAGTTGACTCGGTATACAATGTATACAGTGGACTCGGGCTACAGCGTCTACAGTTGACTCGGTCTACAGTGTATACAGTGGACTCGGTCTACAGTGTCTACAGTGGTCTCGGTCTACGCTGTCTACAGTGGACTCGATCTACAGTGTCTACAGTGGACTTGGTCTACAGTGTCTACAGTGGACTCGGTCTACAGTGTTTACAGCGGACTCGGTCTACATTGTCTACAGTGGACTTGGTCTACAGTGTCTACAGTGGATTCGGTCTAGAGTGTTTTACAGCGGACTCGGTCTACATTGTCTACAGTGGACTCGGTCTACAGTGTCTACAGTGGACTCGGTCTACAGTGATTACAGCGGACTCGGTCTTCATTGTCTACAGTGGACTTGGTCTACAGTGTTTACAGTTGACTCGGTCTACAGTTTCTACAGTGGACTCGGTCTACAATGTCTACAGTTAACTCGGTCTACAGTGCCTACAGTGGACTCGATGTACAGTGTCTACAGTGGACATGGTCTACTGTGTCTACAGTGGACACAGTCTACAGTGTCTACAGTGGACTAGGTCTACAGCGTCTACAGTGGACTCGGTCGACAGTGTCTACAGTGGACTCAATCTACAGTATCTACAGTGGACTCGGTCTACAGTGTTTACAGCGGACTCGGTCTACATTGTCTACAGTGGACCCGGTCTACAGTGTCTACAGTGGACTCAGTCTACAGTGTCTACAGTGGACACGGTCTACAGTGTCTACAGTGGACTCGGTCTACAGTGTCTACAGTGGATTCGGTCTACAGTGTCTACAGTGGACTCGGTTTACATTGTCTACAGTGGACTCATTCTACAGTGTCTACAGTGGACTCGATCTACAGTGTTTACAGCGGACTCGGTCTACATTTTCTACAGTGGACTCGGTCTACAGCGTTTACAGTTGACTCGGTCTACAGTGTATACAGTGGACTCGGTCTACAGTGTCTACAGTGGATTCGGTCTTCAGTGTTTACAGTAGACTCGGTCTTCAGTGTCTACAGCGGACTCGGTCTACACTGTCTACAGTGGACTCGGTCTACAGTGTCTACAGTGGACTCGGTCTACAGTGTCTACAGTGGACCCGGTCTACATCATCTACAGTTGACTCAGTCTACAGTGTCTACAGTGGACTCGATCTACAGTGTCTACAGTGGACTCGGTCTACAGCGTCTATAGTGGACTCGGTCTACAGCGTCTACAGTTGACTCGGTCTACAGTGTATACAGTGGACTCGGTCTACAGTGTCTACAGTGGACTCTGTCTGCAGTGTCTACAGTGGACCCGGTCTACAGCATCTACAGTGGATTCGGTGTACAGTGTCTACAGTGGACTCGGTCTATGGCGTCTACAGTTGACTCGGTCTACAGTTTATACAGTGGACTCGGTCTACAGTGTCTACAGTGGACTGGGTCTACAGTGTCTACAGTGGACTCGGTCTACAGTGTCTACAGTGGATTCGGTCTACAATGTCTACAGTGGACTCGGTCTACATTGTCTACAGTGGACTCATTCTACAGTGTCTACAGTGGACTCGGTCTACAGTGTTTACAGCGGACTCTGTCTACATTTTCTACAGTGGACTCGGTCTACAGCTTCTACAGTTGACTCGGTCTACAGTGTATACAGTGGACTCGGTCTACAGTGTCTACAGTGGACTCGGTCTTCAGTGTCTACAGCGGACTCGGTCTACACTGTCTACATTGGACTCGGTCTACAGTGTCTACAGTGGACTCGGTCTACAGTGTCTACAGTGGACTCGGTCTACAGTGTCTACAGCGGACTCGGTCTACACTGTCTACAGTGGACTCGATCTACAGTGTCTACAGTGGACTCCGTCTACAGTGTCTACAGTGGACTCGGTCTACAGTGTTTACAGCGGACTCGGTCTACATTGTCTACAGTGGACTTGGTCTACAGTGTCTACAGTGGACTCGGTCTACAGTGTTTTACAGCGGACTCGATCTACATTTTCTACAGTGGACTCGGTCTACAGTGTCTACAGTGGACTCGTTCTACAGTGTTTACAGCGGACTCGGTCTTCATTGTCTATAGTGGACTTGGTCTACAGTGTTTACAGTTGACTCGGTCTACAGTTTCTACAGTGGACTCGGTCTACAATGTCTACAGTTAACTCGGTCTACAGTGTCTACAGTGGACTTGATGTACAGTGTCTACAGTGGACATGGTCTACTGTGTCTACAGTGGACACAGTCTACAGTGTCTACAGTGGTATCGGTCTACAGTGTCTACAGTGGACTAGGTCTACAGCGTCTACAGTGGACTCGGTCTACAGTGTCTACAGTGGACTCAATCTATAGTGTCTACAGTGGACTCGGTCTACAGTGTTTACAGCGGACTCGGTCTACATTGTCAACAGTGGACTCGGTCTACAATGTCTACAGTGGACTCGGTCAAGAGTGTCTACAGTGGACTCGGTCTACAGCGTCTACAGTGGACTCGGTCTACAGCGTCTAAAGTTGACTCTGTCTACAGTGTATACAGTGGACTCGGTCTACAGTGTCTACAGTGGACTCGGTCTACAGTGTCTACAGTGGACTCGGTCTACAGTTTCTACAGTGGACCCGGTCTACATCATCTACAGTTGACTCAGTCTACAGTGTCTACAGTGGACTCGATATACAGTGTCTACAGTGGACTCGGTCTACAGCGTCTATAGTGGACTCGGTCTACAGCGTCTACAGTTGACTCGGTCTACAGTGTATACAGTGGACTCGGTCTACAGTGTCTACAGTGGACTCTGTCTGCAGTGTCTACAGTGGACCCGGTCTACAGCATCTACAGTGGATTCGGTGTACAGTGTCTACAGTGGACTCGGTCTATGGCGTCTACAGTTGACTCGGTCTACAGTTTATACAGTGGACTCGGTCTACAGTGTCTACAGTGGACTGGGTCTACAGTGTCTACAGTGGACTCGGTCTACAGTGTCTACAGTGGATTCGGTCTACAATGTCTACAGTGGACTCGGTCTACATTGTCTACAGTGGACTCATTCTACAGTGTCTACAGTGGACTCGGTCTACAGTGTTTACAGCGGACTCTTTCTACATTTTCTACAGTGGACTCGGTCTACAGCTTCTACAGTTGACTCGGTCTACAGTGTATACAGTGGACTCGGTCTACAGTGTCTACAGTGGACTCGGTCTTCAGTGTCTACAGCGGACTCGGTCTACACTGTCTACATTGGACTCGGTCTACAGTGTCTACAGTGGACTCGGTCTACAGTGTCTACAGTGGACTCGGTCTACAGTGTCTACAGCGGACTCGGTCTACACTGTCTACAGTGGACTCGATCTACAGTGTCTACAGTGGACTCGGTCTACAGTGTCTACAGTGGACTCGGTCTACAGTGTTTACAGCGGACTCGGTCTACATTGTCTACAGTGGACTTGGTCTACAGTGTCTACAGTGGACTCGGTCTACAGTGTTTTACAGCGGACTCGGTCTACATTTTCTACAGTGGACTCGGTCTACAGTGTCTACAGTGGACTCGTTCTACAGTGTTTACAGCGGACTCGGTCTTCATTGTCTATAGTGGACTTGGTCTACAGTGTTTACAGTTGACTCGGTCTACAGTTTCTACAGTGGACTCGGTCTACAATGTCTACAGTTAACTCGGTCTACAGTGTCTACAGTGGACTTGATGTACAGTGTCTACAGTGGACATGGTCTACTGTGTCTACAGTGGACACAGTATACAGTGTCTACAGTGGTATCGGTCTACAGTGGACTAGGTCTACAGCGTCTACAGTGGACTCGGTCTACAGTGTCTACAGTGGACTCAATCTATAGTGTCTACAGTGGACTCGGTCTACAGTGTTTACAGCGGACTCGGTCTACATTGTCAACAGTGGACTCGGTCTACAATGTCTACAGTGGACTCGGTCTACAGTGTCTACAGTGGACACTGTCTACAGTGTCTACAGTGGACTCGGTCTACAGTGTCTACAGTGGATTCGGTCTACAGTGTCTACAGTGGACTCGGTCTACATTGTCTACAGTGGACTCATTCTACACTGTCTACAGTGGACTCGGTCTACAGCGTCTAAAGTTGACTCTGTCTACAGTGTATACAGTGGACTCGGTCTACAGTGTCTACAGTGGACTCGGTCTTCAGTGTCTACAGCGGACTCGGTCTACACTGTCTACAGTGGACTCGGTCTACAGTGTCTACAGTGGACTCGGTCTACAGTGTCTACAGTGGACCCGGTCTACATCATCTACAGTTGACTCAGTATACAGTGTCTACAGTGGACTCGATCTACAGTGTCTACAGTGGACTCGGTCTACAGCATCTACAGTGGACTCGGTCTACAGCGTCTACAGTTGACTCGGTCTACAATGTATACAGTGGACTCGGTCTACAGTGTCTACAGTGGACTCTGTCTGCAGTGTCTACAGTGGACCCGGTCTACAGCATCTACAGTGGACTCGGTGTACAGTGTCTACAGTGGACTCGGTCTACGGCGTCTACAGTTGACTCGGTCTACAGTTTATACAGTGGACTCGGTCTACAGTGTCTACAGTGGACTGGGTCTAGAGTGTCTACAGTGGACTCGGTCTACAATGTCTACAGTGGACTCGGTCTACAATGTCTACAGTTGAATCGGTGTACAGTGTCTACAGTGGACTCGGTCTACGGCGTCTACAGTTGACTCGGTCTACAGTTTATACAGTGGACTCGGTCTACAGTGTGTACAGTGGACTCGGTCTACAGTGTCTACAGTGGACTCGGTCTACAGCGTCTACAGTTGACTCGGTATACAGTGTATACAGTGGACTCGGTCTACAGTGTCTACAGCAGACTCGGTCTACAGTGTATACAGTGGACTCGGTCTACAGTGTCTACAGTGGACTCGGTCTACAGTGTCTACAGTGGACCCGGTCTACAGCATCTACAGTGGACTCGGTCTACAGTGTCTACAGTGGACTCGGTCTACAGCGTCTACAGTTGACTCGGTCTACAGTGTATACAATGGACTCATTCTACAGTGTCTACAGTGGACTCGGTCTACAGTGTTTACAGCGGACTCTCTCTACATTTTCTACAGTGGACTCGGTCTACAGCTTCTGCAGTTGACTCGGTCTACAGTGTATACAGTGGACTCGGTCTACAGTGTCTACAGTGGACTCGGTCTTCAGTGTCTTCAGCGGACTTGGTCTACACTGTCTACAGTGGACTCGGTCTACAGTGTCTACAGTGGACTGGGTCTGCAGTGTCTGCAGTAGACTCGGTCTACAATGTCTACAGTGGACTCGGTCTACAATGTCTACAGTTGAATCGGTGTACAGTGTCTACAGTGGACTCGGTCTACGGCGTCTACAGTTGACTCGGTCTACAGTTTATACAGTGGACTCGGTCTACAGTGTGTACAGTGGACTCGGTCTACAGTGTCTACAGTGGACTCGGTCTACAGCGTCTACAGTTGACTCGGTATACAGTGTATACAGTGGACTCGGTCTACAGTGTCTACAGCAGACTCGGTCTACAGTGTATACAGTGGACTCGGTCTACAGTGTCTACAGTGGACTCGGTCTACAGTGTCTACAGTGGACCCGGTCTACAGCATCTACAGTGGACTCGGTCTACAGTGTCTACAGTGGACTCGGTCTACAGCGTCTACAGTTGACTCGGTCTACAGTGTATACAATGGACTCATTCTACAGTGTCTACAGTGGACTCGGTCTACAGTGTTTACAGCGGACTCTCTCTACATTTTCTACAGTGGACTCGGTCTACAGCTTCTGCAGTTGACTCGGTCTACAGTGTATACAGTGGACTCGGTCTACAGTGTCTACAGTGGACTCGGTCTTCAGTGTCTTCAGCGGACTTGGTCTACACTGTCTACAGTGGACTCGGTCTACAGTGTCTACAGTGGACTCGGTCTACAGTGTCTACAGTGGACCCGGTCTACATCATCTACAGTTGACTCGGTCTACAGTGTCTACAGTGGACTCGATCTACAGTGTCTATAGTGGACTCGGTCTACAGCGTCTACAGTGGACTCGGTCTACAGCGTCTACAGTTGACTCGGTCTACAGTGTATACAGTGGACTCGGTCTACAGTGTCTACAGTGGACTCTGTCTGCAGTGTCTACAGTGGACCCGGTCTACAGTTTCTACAGTGGACTCGGTCTACGGCGTCTACAGTTGACTCGGTCTACAGTTTATACAGTGGACTCGGTCTACAGTGTCTACAGTGGACTGGGTCTACAGTGTCTACAGTGGACTCGGTCTACAGCGTCTACAGTTGACTCGGTATACAGTGTATACAGTGGACTCGGTCTACAGTGTCTGCAGTAGACTCGGTCTACAATGTCTACAGTGGACTCGGTCTACAGTGTCTACAGTGGACTCGGTCTACAACGTCTACAGTTGACTCGGTGTACAGTGTCTACAGTGGACTCGGTCTACGGCGTCTACAGTTGACTCGGTCTACAGCGTCTACAGTTGACTCGGTATACAGTGTCTACAGTGGACTCGGTCTACAGTGTCTACAGTGGACTCGGTCTACAGCGTCTACAGTTGACTCGGTATACAGTGTATACAGTGGACTCGGTCTACAGTGTCTACAGTAGACTCGGTCTACAGTGTATACAGTGGACTCGGTCTACAGTGTCTACAGTGGACTCGGTCTACAGTGTCTACAGTGGACCCGGTCTACAGCATCTACAGTGGACTCGGTCTACAGTGTCTACAGTGGACTCGGTCTACAGCGTCTACAGTTGACTCGGTCTACAGTGTCTACAGTGGACTCGGTCTACAGTGTCTACAGTGGACTCGGTCTACAGTGTCTACAGTGGACTCGGTCTACAGCGTCTACAGTTGACTCGGTATACAGTGTATACAGTGGACTCGGTCTACAGTGTCTACAGTAGACTCGGTCTACAGTGTATACAGTGGACTCGGTCTACAGTGTCTACAGTGGACTCGGTCTACAGTGTCTACAGTGGACCCGGTCTACAGCATCTACAGTGGACTCGGTCTACAGTGTCTACAGTGGACTCGGTCTACAGCGTCTACAGTTGACTCGGTCTACAGTGTATACAATGGACTCATTCTACATTTTCTACAGTGGACTCGGTCTACAGCTTCTACAGTTGACTCGGTCTACAGTGTATACAGTGGACTCGGTCTACAGTGTCTTCAGCGGACTTGGTCTACACTGTCTACAGTGGACTCGGTCTACAGTGTCTACAGTGGACTCGGTCTACAGTGTCTACAGTGGACCCGGTCTACATCATGTACAGTTGACTCGGTCTACAGTGTCTACAGTGGACTCGATCTACAGTGTCTACAGTGGACTCGGTCTACAGCGTCTACAGTGGACTCGGTCTACAGCGTCTACAGCTGACTCGGTCTACAGTGTATACAGTGGACTCGGTCTACAGTGTCTACAGTGGACTCGGTCTACAGTGTCTACAGTGGACTCTGTCTGCAGTGTCTACAGTGGACCCGGTCTACATCATGTACAGTTGACTCGGTCTACAGTTTCTACAGTGGACTCGGTATACAGTGTATACAGTGGACTCGGTCTACGGCGTCTACAGTTGACTCGGTGTACAGTTTATACAGTGGACTCGGTCTACAGTGTCTACAGTGGACTCGGTCTACAGTGTCTACAGTGGACTGGGTCTTCAGTGTCTACAGTGGACTCGGTCTACAGCGTCTACAGTTGACTCGGTATACAGTGTATTCAGTGGACTCGGTCTACAGTGTCTACAGTAGACTCGGTCTACAGTGTCTACAGTGGACTCGGTCTACAGTGTCTACAGTGGACTCGGTCTACAACGTCTACAGTTGACTCGGTGTACAGTGTCTACAGTGGACTCGGTCTGCGGCGTCTACAGTTGACTCGGTCTACAGTTTATACAGTGGACTCGGTCTACAGTGTCTACAGTGGACTCGGTCTACAGTGTCTACAGTGGACTCGGTCTACAGCGTCTACAGTTGACTCGGTATACAGTGTATACAGTGGACTCGGTCTACAGTGTCTACAGTAGACTCGGTCTACAGTGTCTACAGTGTACTCGGTCTACAGTGTCTACAGTGGACTCGGTCTACAACGTCTACAGTTGACTCGGTGTACAGTGTCTACAGTGGACTCGGTCTGCGGCGTCTACAGTTGACTCGGTCTACAGTTTATACAGTGGACTCGGTCTACAGTGTCTACAGTGGACTCGGTCTACAGTGTCTACAGTGGACTCGGTCTACAACGTCTACAGTGGACTCGGTGTACAGTGTCTACAGTGGACTCGGTCTGCGGCGTCTACAGTTGACTCGGTCTACAGTTTATACAGTGGACTCGGTCTACAGTGTCTACAGTGGACTCGGTCTACAGTGTCTACAGTGGACTCGGTCTACAGCGTCTACAGTTGACTCGGTATACAGTGTATACAGTGGACTCGGTCTACAGTGTCTACAGTAGACTCGGTCTACAGTGTCTACAGTGTACTCGGTCTACAGTGTCTACAGTGGACTCGGTCTACAACGTCTATAGTTGACTCTGTCTACAGTGTATACAGTGAACTCGGTCTACAGTGTTTACAGTTGACTCGGTCTACAGGTTTTACAATGGACTCGGTCTACAGCGTCTGCAGTAGACTCGGTCTACAGTGTCTACAGTGGACTCGGTCTACAGCGTCTACAGTGGACTCGGTCTACAGCGTCTACAGTAGACTCTGTCTACAGTTGACTCGATCTACAACGTCTACAGTTGACTCGGTCTACAGTGTCTATAGAGGTCTCGGTCTACAGTGTCAAGAGTGGACTCGGTCTACAGTGTCTACAGTGGACTCGGTCTACAGTGTCTACAGTGGACTCGGTCTACAATCTCTACAGTGGACTCGGTCTACAGTGTTTATAGCGGACTCGGTCTACAGTGTCTACAGCGGACTCGGTCTACATTGTCTACAGTGGACTCGGTCTACAATGTCTACAGAGGACTCGGTCTACAGTGTTTGCAGTGGACTCGTTCTACAGTGTTTACAGTTGACTCGGTCTACAGTGTCTACAGTGAACTCAGTCTACAGTGTCTACAGTTGACTCGGTCTACATTGTCTATAGTGGACTCGGTCTTCATTGTCTACAGTGGACTCGGTCTACAGTGTCTACAGTGGACTAGGTCTACAGTGTCTACAGTGGACTCGGTCTACAGTGTTTACAACGGACTCGGTCTACATTGTCTACAGCTGACTCGGTGTGCAGTGTCTACAGTGGATTCGGTCTACAGTGTCTAGAGTGGACTCGGTCTACAGTGTTTACAGCGGACTCGGTCTACATTGTCTACAGAGGACTCGGTCTACAGTTTGTATAGACTCGGTCTACAGTGTCTACAGTGGACTCGGTCTACAGTGTCTACAGTGTACTCGGTCTACAGCGTCTACAGTTGACTCGGTCTACAGCGTATACAGTGGACTCGGTCTACAGTGTCTACAGTAGACTCGGTCTACAGCGTCTACAGTTGACTCGGTCTACAGTGTCTACAGTGGACTCGGTATACAGCGTCTACAGTAGACTCGGTCTACAGTGGACTCCGTCTGCAGTGTCTACAGTTGACTCTGTCTACAGTGTCTACAGTGGACTCGATGTAGAGTGTCTACAGTGGACACTGTCTACAGTGTCTTTAGTGGACTCGGTCTACAGCGTCTACAGTAGACTCGATCTACAGTAGCTCCGTCTACAGTGTCTACAGTTGACTCGGTCTACAGTGTCTACAGTGGACTCATTCTACATTGGACTCGATCTACAGTGTCTACAGTGGACTCGGTCTTCAGTGTCTACAGTGTACTCGGTCTACAGTGTGTACAGTGGACTCGATCTACAGTGTATTCAGTTGACTCGGTCTACCGTTTCTACAGTGGACTCGGTCTACAGTGTCTACAGTGAACTCGGTATATAGTGTCTACAGTGGACTCGGCTTATTAGAATCAATTCGGATCATATGGAAGCATGCATCCGTGATGGAGGAATCCTCGATGTACGAGGGCACAATCCGGTTTGTTTCGGCAACAGAATATCGTATCGTATCGTTTACCCTTTGCCGTTTTGAATTTATAATCAAGTTGCGGTAGAGGTGATATGCTGAGTGCCGCCACTGCTATCCAACAGATGGCAGCAGCAAACCTCCAACTGCCCGCATGTCTATGACGTCACGGACACCTGCCATTTGTCGAACATGGAAAGTGGTGGAGCTTATGGGGCGGGCATGGCGACTGGCCACTTTGATTGTTCTGCCTACATTAAGAAGCCGCAGGTTATACTGAGGTCCTTTAGTTTGGTAGGTAACCTAATGCCTTACTAACATTTTTCCAGCTACAACACTTACGTCGACGGGGTGAGGGTGGAAAGTTAGTGGTTGTGTCGACGCAGTGGCGCGAGGCGACCTACAACTGCGTGTCTATTATTAGCCTTTCGCTACCAACGCTACAGCGACTTTGTTCAGTGTGAAAAAAATACAATTAGTCAAGTGAAGTCGCGGCGCTAGACTGTTATGAAAGTTGGGCCCTGTAAAAGACAGACGAAAATAACTTGGATGTGTGTGTGGCGCCTTGTGCTGTGTCGACGGGTAGACGAATGTCTGGATCCGACAACAGGTCGATGTGTCTGAAGAGGTGGTGTTAGCACAACTGAAGCGTCGAAACCTGGACGATAGAAACGGCGAAGCCACAGCCTGGTATTGACAACAATTGTCGAGAAGAACAAACCTGGAGGAAGATGATCGACAACGTGAGTTAATGGAAGGTCGGAGACGTGCGAATTGCACGGGAGGGGCCTGGATCCGGAGTGGCTGAATGATGTCGATGGCCCGCAAGGACTATGGCTGACCTGAGCAAGATAAAGTCAAAGGAATAAGTGCGAAAGCAATAATGCATTACTTATGATGCATAATGGTTATTTTCAAACACCGGTGTAATAATAAGAGTGGATAATTTATGTCACGCGAGAGAAAACGACATTTTGTGATTACTCTGTACTACAACCAACCAATATTTGTTCCCGTCTGGTGAGGTTTGTACATGTCTACAGTGTATAGGTCTGCACCACCTATGGCGGAAGATTATTCCAGTTCACGGCAGTCCTGGGAAGAACGACATCCTGTGTAATTCCATTCTGACTAAGGGTTGTATGACGTTATATATGTATGTATGTCTGAAACAACGAGTCACCGGGAAGATGTATTGATTAAATTCATATATAAGCTGTTGTTGACCATCTTATACATAGCATAGTGTAAGTCTGGAGTTGATTCGTTTTGTCTTGTCGAATTTCAGGTGTTCTCCTTGATCGTGTTCGGCTTAATCAGTTTTAATGGTTACTACACAGACGAATGTGTGTTTGACGACTCTGGCTGCTGTTCCTTGGGCATCTCCGTCGGCGTTATTGCCTCCCTCGGGCTCGTGGGCTTCCTCGTTCTCGACGCACTCTTTGACGACATCAGCAGTGTGCAGCGACGTAAATATGTCGTCATCGCTGACATGGCCTTCTCAGGTACGTTATGGGCGGTCGAACGTATAAAAACATACGAATGGAATGTCCATCAAATACACAATATAGTGTTGCGTGCGTGCGTACGTGCGTGCGTGCGTGCGTGCGTACATGCGTGCGTACGTTTCTGTGTTAACAATGCATGTGCTAACAACTATTATTGTCATAAATTAGGAATTAAACTTAACTTGGACATTTGACATTTTGTTTTGAGAATATATGGACAGTGCTAGTTTGAGTGTTGGAACGCGTTAACAAACTTGTGATGTGACTGTCGTTGTAGGTTTCTGGTCATTCATGTGGTTCGTCTGCTTCTGCTATATGACGACCATGTGGTCAAATAGTAAATATCGTGTGAAAATACGGTATCACTATTACGACAATTGCAATCGGGTGAACAACGACGCGGTGCAGGCTGCTATTGCATTTTCCTTCTTGTCAATCCCAGTCTTTGTGAGTATTACCTGTTAAATATATCAGAATGGTTCTATCTCTATTCTTGTAGAACAAACTGCAAGATACGTTGAAACACAGAGTTATGTAATTCGAATGTTTATTAGTGTGACACACGTCACAGAGTGATGTCATTCGAATGTTTATTAGTGTGATACACATCACAGAGTGATATCATTCGAATGTTTATTAGTGTGACACACATCACAGGATGGTGTCATTCGAATGTTTATTAGTGTGACACACATCACAGAGTGATGTCATTCGAATGTTTATTAGTGTGATACACATCACAGAGTGATATCATTCGAATGTTTATTAGTGTGACACACATCACAGGATGGTGTCATTCGAATGTTTATTAGTGTGACACACATCACAGAGTGATGTCATTCGAATGTTTATTAGTGTGACACACATCACAGAGTGGTGTCATTCGAATGTTTATTGATGTGACACATATCACAGAGCGGTGACTTTCGAATGTTTATTAGTGTGACACATATCACAGAGTTATGTAATTCGAATGTTTATTAGTGTGACACACATCACAGAGTGGTGGTGTCATTCGAATGTTTATTCATGTGAAACACCTCACAGAGTGGTGTCATTCGAATGTTTATTAGTGTGACACACATCACAGAATGATGTCATTCGAATGTTTATTAGTGTGACACACATCACAGAGTGGAGTCATTCGAATGTTTATTAGTGTGACACACATCACACAATGATGTCATTCGAATGTTTATTTTTGCCGGCCACTATTTAAATCAGCATAACAATTCGACCAATGTGCCATTGAAAGTGGCCGTCGTTAAATATAGCTAGCGTGGCTCGACGCCCGTAGTGATCCATGAACCGAGTTAGTGGAATATGTATTCCTGAATAAATTTAACGGGTGTATTTGGATTCGCGGGTGTATTCAGATCCAACAGGTGGTTTTGTATATAGTTAGTTTCCAGCCAATGGATTGACATTTTGTATTGCAGGCTGGTTTGACCATCTTGGCCGTCATGAAAGCCTGGAAGGGAGTCGGTGATGTCTTTCTCTTCAATCGCTACAGTAACGACACTAACGTGGTGCCAAGATCGACGCCGATGTTTGTGCTAGAAGTGACCGAAGACAACTTTCTACCGATGCCTTTCAGTGGTAGTGTGCAGAACAGGAATAGAGGTCTACCACAAGTGGATGATTCTGTACTACTAGTGGACAGTGGTGTAGCAAGGGGGGACAGTGGCGTGTCACAGGGGAACAGTAACCCGCCACAGGGGGACAGTAACCCGCCACAGGGGGACAGTAACCCGCCACAGGGGAACTTACCACGAGGGGACAGTGGCCCGCCACAAGGGACAGTGTCTTTACCCCGCCACAATATTGATGATATGGCCGTACACCGGTGGAGACACGACGCATAGCCTGGGTGTTTAGAGGGTGTTTGTCTTGAATGATACTGATAACAGCATCACAGATAGGAAGTATCCTGTGCTGGGAGTTCTAATGGGCTGCTACTATGCACAGTTGTGTTACTCGTGAACATTAGAAGTAGACAAGTAGACAATAACACTGTGAAGGAGGATAGGATGTATGTTTACGTACGTTGCGAAATGTAGATTTGTTTTATATGTTACTCCAAAAAGTAGACAGAATAAGAAAGTGATCACCATATTCGAATTTTGAAAAGGAAGAATGATTGTCTTCCCTTTAAGTACCATGTTTAAAATGAGAAGGGCCTGGACGCTTGCTTTCTTTTGTATTATTATTTTTTATATAAATATTATAGTGGTTGTTGGATAAATCTAGATTTTTTTTTACATATAAGTGTGTGTAGAATACAAATATGAAGTATAACAGTTCGGTTTACTATGTCGAACGAAGGATGCTTTTTCTGCAATAGGAAATTCAGGCGTTATACATTCAAATGTCGACAACGTATATATATTAAGTGTAATATTTTAATGTATGTTGCATATGTTATTATTCAGTATGTTGAGTAGGAAATTCAAGCAAACATTTCTTTATTTCAGGTTAACTTTTTTCGAAAGGTTTTATCGAAAGTTTCTAATCCAGTCTAATATTTACTTAAGTTACTAGCATATATGTGTTTGTGGTGGATCTACGCAGAATTGAGAATTACAGATCAAACCTTGTTTTTATATACGGATAAGAGTAGTGTAATATATCAAACCCATCGTCTCATAGTTGTAATGGCAAATATAGAAACTCGATGTTTAACTATTTCCCTATGCTAGAATTTTTGCATGATGTACTATTTGGAGATGAATGGAAAATTATATAGGGTCGCCGTACGTGGCCATGTTCAAAAAAGGGTTATTGTTTTGACCTTTGTCCATTATGTAGATGTTTGATCGTTTTAATTTTAATATACTAAATGTAGTCGCTAATATGTACGTATAGTAAACATATATATTTTACATCTTAAATATTTATTGGAAACAGTTATATCTTACATATTAAGCGTACATTGGAAACAAATATATTTTACATTGAAAGTATATTGGAAACATAGATCTATAAATCATACGTTACTCAGAATTATATATGTGGAATAATAAAATAGTAAAAGGTGGTTCACGTGGCTGTTTTCATTAGTTTTATTGGAAGGTGATTCGTTACTCTTGTCGCCTTTTGTATATCTGGGATACAGCTTCACGCACGCACGCACCCACGCACGCACGCACGCACGCACGTACGGGTTGAGGGACACGGAAAGAAGAAGGGAAGAAGATAAACAGACAGATAAAAAAACAGTCAGAGGAAGGCAGTGGCCGTAGAAAGTATCCACCAGCATTCGACATTAACACTTCTCCGTGACAACCGAAAATCACGTCGACTGAGAGGTGATAGAAAAATACTCTCCATGTGGATGTAAAACCTAAAAGGGCAGCAAACCAAATTAATGAAGTGGCATCTACAACAATATGGTGCAAAATTGTAAATAATAAGCTAATAAGAAGCTAGGAATTACAGCCTTACAAATTATCAACAAAATATTGGCGGGAAAACAGTTACAAATTCCCACAAAAATACGAATGTTAATAGGGTAGATGTATAAAGAAATACATTTTAAAGAATATTTAGTGATTTAGTACTTATGAATGTGGCATTTTGTGACCAGTGTGACCAGTTCTGCCAGCGACAAAATGAAACGTGCTCTGAGATACAGGAGGCTGTATAAATTGAACGCTTGATTAAATTACTAAAAAAATTATTAATTTCAGATGTGAATATATGGGGGGACAGGCGGCTATAATATTAATAACACATGGGTAGTGAGATGCAGTATATTCATGTACTAAATATTATTATAAAAAAATTATTGTGGATCATGATATCCTGATTCCTAAAAAAAGTAAACGTGTGATAAAATGTTAGATATTGATCAATGTCATATATATATATATATATATATATATATATATATATATATATATATATATATATATATATATATATATATATATATATTGATCAATGTCATATATATATACATATATATATATATATATATATATATATATATATATATATATATATATATATACATATATATATATATATATATATATATATATATATATATATATATATATATATATATATACATATATATATATATATATATATATATTATATATAATATAATATAAATATATATATATATATATATATATATACATATATATATATATATAAATGTTAGATATTGATCAATGTCATGTATATATACATATATATATATATATATATATATATATATATATATTATATATATATATATATATATATATAAATATATATATATATATATATATAATATATATATATATATCATATGCCAATGTCATATATATATATATATATATATTATATATATATAATATATAATATATATATATATATACATATACATATATATATATATATATATATATATATATATATATATGTTAGATATTGATCAATGTCATATATATATATATATATATATATATATATGAATATGTACATATATATATATATATATATATATATATATATATATATATATATATATATATATATATATATATATATATATATATATATATATATATATATATATATATATATAGTGATGTTGCAGCGAACCAAGTGCAAGTGCCAGTATGTATATTTGAAAACATGTCAATAGGCATTTACAAATGAAATATATATATTTTCAATACTGACTATATGACACACTAAAACGTAGTACTCCATTTATTTTTACCAATTGAGTTAGCCATAGCTATTGTGAAAACAAATCCACTTGAAATGAAATAAATTAACACAAAATCACAAAATTAATATCGCAGAAACCAAAAATATTCGTACCACTTTAAGAAATTCCCGCCCATTTATACTTGGTTGACGCACAAAAACCGTACCAACATCAGATTGAAACCTAACATATCTTCTTGCGAACTGTCTGATTGGATTAATTTTATACACAGCGGGAACGCGAGGAAAATAATTTGTAAACCTGAAGACAAAGTCCTGCATTAGCTCAAGATTCCGCTGTTTGGAGTATAATTACTTGAGACTTGAGACGGCCGCGGAAACATAAAATCGGATTCATCGACATTTCAACTTCGATTGCTAATATCCCGATAATAATTCCACGGTAAAAAAAAAGGGTTGCAATGTTAATATTTATTTATTACATTTTCAAGATAGAATCAGGTGCTTTGTCCGAATGGTCGCGTGACATTGTTGACCTCTCTACTGCAAGTGAAGTGAAGTCTCAAGTCAATGACTTCCAAATCCAAATACCTTTTACGTATTAAAAGTCTCGAGTCATCTCTCTGAATTCCAAGTCAAGAAAATTGGCGACTCGAATGTGATTCTGATCAGCCCCTACGACTCGGGTCAGCCCCTACGACTCGGGTCAGCCCCTACTACTCGGGTCAGCCCCTACGACTCGGGTCAGCCCCTACTACTCGGGTCAGCCCCTACGACTCGGGTCAGCCCCTACTACTCGGGTCAGCCCCTACGACTCGAGCCAACAAGTCTGTGTACATAAAACTCTAACTCCACTCACTTCATCATCATCACTTAGACGCGATCAACAAAGAACAGTGGTGCCACGCGGTGGGTCAGCAACCAGCTAAAGAAGAATTGGCGCGCCACCTATTGAGTATGCTACGCCAGGCAAACGAGTTGCCCGTATGTCGATGACGTCACGGGCACGTGATCACTTATAATCAACTCGAAAATGGAAGGTGGCGGAGTTTATGGAGCGGGCAAGGCGACTGGCCAGTTCGACTATTTAGCCTACATTAAAAAGCCGCAGCTTATTCTGAGGGCGGTTAGTTGGGTACGTAGGCCAATATATCACAGTCACGTGGGTGTTTTTCAATTAACCATACTACCATTTCGTGAAAATGCACTAATGTCGTCTGCGTGTATAACCAACCACTGTGTTGTATTGTGAATGAAACGCAAATCAGTTAATCACATCTCTGCATTCGACGCCTGTGTATTTGTTCGACAGAACAAGCGAGATTGAACGCAGTCGGTATTGATTGAGATAATAATTGTATCGTTTCTTCTTGCGTGCTGCACGTTTCATAGCAGGAATCTTGGTAATCTCCTTCACCAAAAGGAAATTGCATCTTCTTCCATCGTCTCAACTATCATCGATGTCAGCGTGTTCTTTAGCTGTGCGGTCCTAGTCCTAAAGGTTGATCGATATTTGACACGCACGGTCATTATGCCGGTATATTGACGGAGTAGTGATTCGATACCGGTCCGTAGCTATCATAGAATTATAATTAATCAGTATGTGTCAATAGTGTCCCGCCCTACCCAGAGGCAGAGCTCACAGCTAGTTGTGTCAAAAAATTAAAGACTTGTTTGACTCGAGTCTGAGAATGGTATATGGAATGATGGCATTTAACATTTGATTAAGAAGTCCATTTCCATGTTACATGAATAAATGTTCTTATAGCATCAGAATTGGGGATCCAATTGCTAACTTTCACTTTCTGACATACTGCCTTTTATTAACAGACAACATAATCAGTTTTAGACCTACGGTTTTTCGTAAGGTGTCTTGCGGTTGTTGTTTGTTGTTTTACCACCAAATAAATGTCCCATGTCTGACGTGTTTAATTAATTTTCTGACTTAACCATGAAAATGACCACCTAGAGTCGCCAAATTTCTCGTATATCTAACACACATATATACACGTGTCAAGTGATAAAAAATCACACTTACTTTCTATTACTAATTATTACTGATGGTACAACTAGTCAATAATGATTCATAGTACACATTAAATGCAACTTGAGTATTTCAACACTACATATAACGTTAATACAACCAAATCAGACCAAAAGTACTAAAGCTGACCCATTATTTAATGTTATACTTAATTAATGGTTATAGTGGCGCCGACATGGAGAATTCATGTGACGCTTACACATCACAACATCTCAGTATCACGCAAAATCATGTTTAGTTTGTGATCATTATAAGGAAGTGAGTGTGATATGTTGATCAAACCTGTTTGGGTGCCAATCTCTCATCTCCCACCCGTTTTAAGGGCCAGCCTCCCTCCTCCCAGCATTTTTGAGAGTCCCACCATTCCGACCCCACTTATGATCAAAGTCAGTTTTCTTTATGATTTTAACATATGCTCTTTTATTAAACCAAACAACTGTCCATATTACATAAAGGGACTGACAACAAGGCATTGGCTAAACTGCTTTTTCGGTGGGTACACAAACTATAATATTGTATGTACTATATGCCAAAATAAAAAAATATATAGGTGAAATTTTAGATGCTCAATGCGTCTAACTTGCAAAGCGCGTGTGCAGATTCGAAGTTAATGAGATGAGCGATCACATGGTTTTGTGACGTCAATGATGATATGAGTTCAGTCAGTGATTTATATGTAATGCTTCAGTATTGTTTCAATTGCATTACTATAGCGAGTGATGGCGATGTAAATTTTCCAGAATAAAACGTATAATGTAACGATTGTGAACCACTAGCGGCGAGTGATACAGGAGAATCGTCTTCGAATTCGGTTCTTTCGGAGCAGTTTAGCAACGCCAGTATCTTTTGACTTCAAACGTATTTACTTTCTAACTGAACCACATAGAGCTGCAAAACTTCTACCATATGCATACACATGTGACATGGTCAAACATTACTCTTACTTCCAATTGAATATCAAAATAAAAGAAAACTTGTCATCGCCTATGCCTAGCTTCGCGGAGCTAGGCATAGAAGATACAGCTAGCTTTTGTTTTTTGTAATTTGTTGTCGTTACATGGATGTGACAGTAATGTTTGCCCACGTGATATGTATAGTAAATATATGAGGAGAAGTTTGGCGGCTCTAGGTGGTCGTTTTCATAGTTAGGTCAGAAAGTAAGCATCGCAATAGCAGGAGTAGCGCTGACGGGTGGTGGTGATTTCGGCCCTCAGATAATTCGGCCCAACTGTCATGGTGTTTCGGCTTGGAAATTTCAGTGACTGGTGTGACACGCAAGATCTCAGTTCTAGCTAGTAATGGATTAGCCTTCACTTTAAGGGTTAGGTTTAACTATATACTGCTGAATTACAGTGCTTTGTCTGTTTCGTACAGTAAGCAGGTGTGAATAAAATACCATGCTGCACATTCAAAATGATCTGACGAAAACTCCGTATAGATCAAAGACCATAGATCAAAGACCATATATGTGCAGGTGGCTCCGTTGTATTCACAACACAATAGGGTCATTCGATATCAACTCAACCAAGCCCCACGCACTTCGGTCTCAGAATCACTTGAAATTGTTTACAAATATTCTACAGACATCATCATGGACACATTTGAACTCTATATTCCAAGTAGTTTTTTAATAATTGCCGTTTTACTAAGTCCGGTAGGTGTCGAATTTTGCAAAAACATCGCGGCAGTAATTTTCATGATACATTTCAAGTTCCATTATCTCTGGAAATGATGTATCTAGAGGCGTGAAATGTTCTGTGGTAACTAAACCCGTCTTAATCGTCTGATATATAGCAGTGTAGTAGTTTTCAGTAGTGACACTGAATTATCAGAGGCAGTTAAAAAGTCTACAAATTGCAATTTTACCTTACGAGCAGCGATGTTTGAGATTCTGAAACATAGTCTAACATTCATTATAGCTATTCAAATTTCTGTCTCCAAGAAGTCCACCCAATTGTTGTAAAAACTTTGAAAATTACAATTATGTACTTATTAATTATGGAGCAACACCCTTGTGAAATCAGGAAAAAGTAATGTTGGGGACATTTTCAATGGTGCAAAACCCAATGTGGGCATATTAGCAAAATCTTAAAACTGGTTTCATTTTAAAGCCGATGCTATGTATTATATATGGCAAATTATGTGTGCCAAATTTTATGATCCATTCAAAAGTCCTTCATGGTGAACTAATTTTTTTTAATGTTGTACTTTTTAGCACTCGCGAAGCATTCACAAGTGCGCAATAATATTATATCACAATGTTAATATATTCCGCTATATGGAGTAATGGTCTCATCACTGATCGTTTGTGTTCCAAGAAGTGATTAGAGTCCCAATTCAGATATTGGCCTGTGTGTGCTGCCTTTTGCGACACACTGTTCTCTTGGTTGATCCGTCGTCCTTCGAACATATTCATGTGTCTCTTTCTTGTATCATCGTGTGAGCGCCATCCACGTATATCAGACAGACGTCTGAATGATGAGGGGCTTCCTGGTGGACCTAAAATACTCCACGATCAGGTTCATCACGGCCGGGAACGCTAGCTATTTCATAATTGCTATATTATTCTGTTTACAGAACATTAAACCATAAATGTTATATGCAGAGTTCAGACATATTTCTAGCAATGTAGTGATTTGTTCAACTGGTAATTCACATTCAGAGTTGCGTTTTTGCTGTCTGGCAAGTAATACTACCTACACTTCATACTATAAATATAATTGTTGCAACATAAATCGATATTCGACGTATTCGCCATCTGGCAATTAAACGCATTAAAATTCTGCGACAGTGGCGCAAGCTCACCATATCACCACTGTCACAAAATGCCACCACTGTCACATAATTGCAACTGTGAACTTGAGTATACGTAACGTAGTTTCAAACACAAACGAACGTTATTTTGTTCCATTTCACATTTTCAACGTAAACACTATCCACAATTGCATGTAGCTGAAATTGAGAGATTTATTGACAACAATTAGAAATTTAACAAATGAAATGACGATGCGCGCAATCTGAACATCAAACGTAAGTTGTGGCAGTGATGAAATCGTGAGCGACATTCACTATGTGGCGCCACTGGTTGGGGTTTTCCGAGTACCGTCTATTGTCTAATTACGTAATATTGACGTCATCATGTAAACTCTTCTTTAGACTCGGCGACCCGAGAATGATTCCAGGGCCGCGTCCAGGTTGACAAATAGCGCCGTCACTATTCGTCGTAACGCGGCGCTTTTTGTCCCGGAAATTCGTTTCGTCTTTCATGAAAGACGACGCTTCTGAATGGCGACGTCTCGGCCTCGCGGCACAGCCTCCTCCCAACAATGACCGTTGTTTTGGGATTCTCGTTTGATTCGGATTCTTTTTGGAAATACAGTAACAATTAATCTTCAGAATTTAATTAATATTTTATCGCAGTCGAAATCAAACATAGATTAAACACGATTAGGATCAACTTTATATTTATTTTATTATTTGGTTTCAAATGTATTATAAATGTATTACAAAAATCACATAACGGTGATAAGTTGTACTTAAATTAAACAAAAGTGTCAGTAAAAATATTTGTTACGCAGACGCTGTTAAAATTATGTTGATGTCGTGTTCAACTTCCGACAGACACTGCGATGCGCCGAGCCAGCGCAGTTGACCTGTAACTCTGGGCGCGACCATGAAATCCTACTCCGACATTTAGGGGTATCAGCGACCAAGTGGGCGATCGATTGAATCCGTCGAAGCCGCAATCTGGTTTTCGTTTTGAGAAAACCTAAATGCAAAATTTTATTTGAACAGTGTTCTATTCGTCGCCGCTATAATTCGGTTGGGAAGGAGCATTGGCTCAGTAATTGTAAGGTTGATAAATAGCGACTGTCAAGCTTCGCTAATAGCATCGTTAAGCCGTGTGAACAAACCATGCGGGCGTTCCCAAGCGAACAAATTATGTAGTGCACTGTGCGGGCCTACGGTGTGAGGACAACGGCACGCGACGCTAATCAGGCATGCGTGTCAACAAAAGCACACAAACTGTTATTTGCCCACAACTAATACGTATCTATGTGTACATTCGTTCACCATCACCATGTCTACTTTGATGCGGGTCAGTGCACCAGTTCGTGAGAACGCTGTCCCGTGGCGGACTGACAAAATGAGGGTCGATCTCGACCGAATCGTAATCCAACAATTTGACAAACGCACGTATAGAAAAGTCTTTATGCTTCTAACAATGTTTATTTCAAAGAAGACGTTTGTACAGTTCAAAAGTAGACATTCACTGCTAGACATGTTTCCTGCAAATATATAGCATATGATATTCATTAAAGTGCATGTTCCGCGGTATACGCTGTATGGATTAATTCAGTTGTATTGCACACCGGGGAATTACAGGAGCAAAGAAGGCGGACATAAGGCGGATATAAGGCCTAAGGAAAGAGATTGGATGCTGGTGAACTTTATGGGCAGAATAGTCAGATGTCGGATGATGTGGACAGGTCAGTTGGTGTGGACAGGTCAGTTGGTGCGGACGTAGAAGGATCAACAACCCAAGAAAGCAGATGCAATGAAATAGCCAGTCCGTAGGAAAAGGGCAGGTCGCAACGAAATGGGAAGACTATGTAGGCTAAGAAAGATGGAAGAGGATGACAAGTGGATGGAGAAGGCTGCCGATAGGGAGAAGGGATCACATCCGGGGCTTTGCAACAGGAACTGACCTCCCCCTTGTATAGGTGGAGCAACGGGAACGGACACACTGCACACTGCACACTGCGAAGCCAATACACGTCCGTCCATGAGTAGTAATATGCAATTACACAAACTTACTTAATATAAACTCTTGTCTATGTTGCCTCTGCCGCGATAGCCACTGGAAGGAGGCGGGATGAGTTTTATTGAACCCAGCTGCCATAGCTTTAGAAGTAGCAATTTGGTGTCCTATACTACCAGAGAAGGTCATGTCCCGTAGAGCCACAGAACCAGTATAACTACCACCTGATGTCACGCTATCTTAGCACTGAGTCAATGTTCTCTTTTTTACAGCTGAGTGAACTGAAGCAACGAACACGTCAGGAGAGTCCGTGATAACATTGCAGCATCCATATCACATATAATCTGATTCAGGGCGTATGTTCTGCAAAATTGTATACTTTTATTAAGCGTCCGCTACTAAAACCATAAACAGCGATTATTGCATAGATTACAACGCAGCAACATCGGCACAACGACTCAACGACGAGGGCACTGCAGGATCTGATCTGGCTGGCAACGTACATGAATGAACAGATTTTGTGTTTACTTAACCACACTGGCCTGAAGTCAAATACGAACACGGTAATACTTCACGAAAGAATGCATTGAACCATGACAGACCTACGCTCGCTGCAAACCCTCTTGTAACAGCATACGAATGCACATCCACATAAAAAATACACGCGCACGCACGCACGCACGCACGCACGCACGCACGCACGCACGCACGCACGCACGCACGCACGCACGCACGCACACGCTCGTACAAGCATACGCACGTACACGCGCGTACACACGAAAGTTAACATAAAATCTAGCTTGCAAAATACAAGTTGAATAATATGTCCAAGTAACATCGGGTTAAACATAATGCATATGCTACACGGTAAAAACAGCAATAGTTAACTTAGTGAATGTATTGGTATAATTATACAGGCTCTTTAATGAAGCCTGACAGCACTGGTAGCGGACCACCACATTCACACATTCACACATTCACACAGGTATTTACATATTTAAATAACAATATACTAACATTCATCAGGTAACTATTTGACCACAACCACGTACGTGTGCTATATGCCCACATAAACATATATGTCGTGATTAATATAACCGTGCGTGTAGATATAGGTGCGTGCACGGTGACGTGTACAAACGACCACAGACACCCCCTCGTTTGACGACCAACTTACACACGTACACGGATGCATGCATTATCACATACATAGTATACACGCATGCTCGAGCGCATTTCATCCCAACACCAAACTACACCCGAGTAAATATATAATATACTTTACAAAATTCAAGCACTTGGATAGGAAACCAATATATAATATTGAGCAGATAAAATACGCCTGTGGGCTTGAAGCAGCGAAAAAACTCAACACAGGTTGGAACACTAAGATCGAGAAGGTCGTCCCCAAAATTTCGTCACGTAACGTCACGAATATTTTGTAAAGAAGGTTAGACGGTTGTTGCACGCAGAGTCCTCATTTATATATTATACGATCCATTCCACAGAAACACGACCAGTCGGTCGTTGTAACGTTAGACGGGTCTAACTGTAGCACGGATGACGTGTGTCTGAACGTGCTAATACGGATACATTAAATGGATAGCTAAGCCGGCTATAGAGATGATTTACTAATACAGATTGACGCCCTAGCCGCCCTATATCGGCTGTTCAACACAGGAGTTTCCTTAGTACAATGTCAGAGGGAGCATTGCAGCAGAAGTTCTCGCGAGGAATTGCTGTTTTTTTTTTTAATTGTGGGCGGATGAATCAATCCAGAATGTAATGGCTAATGAAATGAAGGATAAAATATATAGGAGATTTAGAAACAAAATTTGAGCGAATTTGGGTAGAAAGAACGACTCAACAGATTGCATGACAAAAAACGACACCTGTTGGTTTTGCCTGCAGACTTGACAAAATTTAGGCGATGTAAATATTTACCGACCTAGCTTCATCTATCTGAATAAACCCCTTTTAAAACGGATATGTCAAATGGATAGGTTAACTGTTTTAGATGTTTGTTGTACGTTCATGTGAATGTAGTATTGTACTGTCGTCTGCGTCGTTGTTTCTTAATTCGCTTAGTAATATCTCCCAGTCACAGTCCTCGATTAGCGCGTCTCTGTCGATTCTAGCGGACTGTGGCGGTGCCCGACTCCATCTACGCCGAGAAGACAGGTCTGGAATAATGAGCTGGTTTCCACGGCTGATGATTATATAATCGTTGCTGTGTTTGTTTGAGTACCTAGCAAATCGAAGAACTTGTCCGAATTCAGATTTGTTGTGGGGCATTTCTGTTAAACACACGATCACTTTTTCACTTTGGTCAATCGCCGCTACCCTGGATTCTAATTCCGATGAACTATTGGACGCCCAGTCGCTTCTCCCCATTATGTATCGAATCACCCTCCATTCATCAAGTTTGGGGATTAATTTTTCCTCCACCCAGTTTGTCCAAACGTCATCCTCCGTGTCAAAGAATACCGCCACTTGATATTTAATCATGGTCCGTGACTGACTTGCGTAGGCAAACATTAGGCGAGTCTTGCACTGGAGTAGTTTAAATTTGACAAAGTCATTTAAAACGTACAACAGAACCAGGAGTAGCAAAATGCCGAAAACGAGGGTAATGACCCATACATGGTTTTTCTGCGATTTTTGTAGTTCCAACGCAGATATGTTGATCAGCAGCTCTTGGGAATTGTTGTATAGACAACTGAGGCTCGCCTTTCCAGTCACGCGTATTGGCGTTGCTTGCAACCAGCGTATGAATTGCAATGAATCGCAAGAGCAAACAAAATAATTGTTTCTAATATCCAACTGGAATGTATTATAATAAACGTTGTCAAGCTGGTCCGTGAAAGCACTGCGCAGGAATGGCAGCCGGTTGCTACGTAGATCTATCAATCGCAAAGACGTTAATCCGTTCAGAGCCAAATTAATATCGTCAAATTCGTTGTTTTTTAGTTTCAGTAGTTTTACATGTTTGCACATAGAAAACGTCTTCGGATGAATGTGGCGTATACCGTTGTTTGAAAGATCAATGTCTTCCAATCTCTGTGTGAAACTAAACACTTTCTGATAATTGGTTTGTCCCTTTCCGAGCGCGTTATTCGACAAATTTAGAACACGTAGACTTGGGGTGTAACGACATGATTCGTCACCCAATGATTGCAGGAATCCGTTACTTGTATCAAGAACTTGCAGCTTCGTCAGACCTACAACGAGGCAGTTGAAATGTCGAACCGACTTTGTTCCAGAAACGTTCAAATATACGAGATTGTTGTCGGTATTAATGAAGTACGGTTTTGACCACGATTCGCGAACAAAGTATGTGATCTGGCTTAAGTCTGCATAGCGGAGATTTGTTGGCAAAGTGAAACATTTCGCGTTGGTATAGTCAACGGGATCAGGTGTTTTAAAAGTTGTTCTGTTGACAGCGTGGTCAACCGGCTGCGATTCGGGCAAACTAAGCAAGTCTTCGTTTATGTAGAAGTTCAAATCAAACCCGTTTCTGCAACGCTCGACCGTCAGTTCAGAGTCTGAATTTGCATTGTAGGAAATGTCGACAACTGGAAGCTTACGGAAGTGCGATGACAACGTTTGCATATCCTCATTGGTTGGAAACGAACCCAATCTGACCGCATTGTGTGATGCATAGAATTCTTCTATCTCTGACAGGCATTGCATATTTCACACAACGACAGCTCGCAGTCCATTATGCCGCAAACTTACACGGCGGATTCTTTTCCAAAATGAAATTTCACTGCAAAAGTCTTGGAAATCAAGCATGTTAGTTGTTCGGGTTTTCATCACATCCAGAATGACAGTATCGATGCCGCTGTTCTGGGTTTGACCCAGCGACGAGATGGCGTGTCTCATGGTCAGGTTTCTGTTGCAGGTGAAATTGAGAAGGCGTAAGTTTGCGAAGTTACTGAAGGATCCCGCTTCGATGTAGCTGATGTTCGTACCTCGTATCACCAATTGAGTTATGTTCGAATACCGGATTGCAGAAAACATGTCACCCTTCTTATTTCACCGCCATTGACGTCCAGAGTAGTTAGATGCGGAACTCTGCCGTAGCCCTCTGGTAAATGTGTATCTTCACCTCTCAGCGTGACAGCGTATGAAGTTCCGCGAGCCTTCTAAGATCGCCACTGGATACTGGCCGATTGTGCCTTGTCCAGCAATAGCGAGAATGCTAACGATGGCAGCCCTGCAAACGTGCCCTTTGACAGACGGACTAAATCCAGATCGTTTCCATGTAAGTTCAATTTTCGAAGCTGCGTGAGACCAACGAAACATCTCGTCTCCAAGTGGTTGATATGGTTGTGCGACAGATCCAACACAACCAACTTTGACAAAGTTCGGAACGACTCTGCAGGAAGAGTTGTAATGTTGTTTATTTCCAAATGCAGCTCCGTTGTACAATTCGGGATATCCGATGGAACCCTGCTGATGTTTCTTGAGCTGCAGTCGAATAAGACCCATTCATCAGAAGCCGACGACTGGTCACACAGCAGACAACGTACACTTGCCGCCAGAGCTAACAACGCAATAACGTGTCGCACCACTGACGTCATGTTTGTGAAGATGCACAACCTGGAAGAAAGAAACACTCATTAGGGTTCTTTTTTAAATAACAATTATCATTCTGCGTATACTCATGCTGGTCACGATTTAATATCACGGCGTATGTCTGATGAAAATGATTAACTAACCAGTATATCAAGCTGTCCTAACAAAACAAAACAATTATTTTGACCTCCTAGTGTACTGTTGTCAATCCAAACGTTAAAATATTATTCATAGCAAAGTTATCCTTGTCTTGAACTTAATCTTAGCTGGTCTTCGTTGTGATCACTACTTATATTCTACCTACATGGCTCTTAGTTATTACTTTATTGCTCTTTCTCTTTGCATTTTCTAGTTCTTTTAAATATCCTGATAATTTGATTTCTCTTTTTGACGACCGACGACCGGTGTTTTGCTTTATTGTCATACGAAACATTGTAGCTCTGATTTTATATCGACTTCTCCAAATCATCCGTCACCAAGCTTTACTTTAACTTACGATACATGCAGCCTAACAGGAAGATTGTTGATAAGCAGGATGAGATGGGCAGGCCATTTGGTAAGAATGGATGAAGATTGGATGTAAGCAAACTAGCAAAGAGAGCAGAGGTGGAAACACATCAAGGACGCAGGAAAAGGGGAAGGCCACAGCTGAGATGGGAGGACTGCGTGAGGAGGGACATGAGAAGATCGGGGGAGGATGAAAGATGGAGAGAGGGGGCGGCCGATAGAAAACTATGGAAAGAAAGAACAGAAAGAGTGGCTCGACAGTACTTTACCTGACCCTCACCCCTGTACAGCAGGGAACAAGGAGGAAGAGCACATTAGTATTGTTCTGATCGTAGTATCCGGTTTAATCCTTCAACGTTCAGATCTTCTTTTTTACAGATTATATTAATAGTACATCATTTCCGGTTCCAGTTCTTAGCAATAGTGGTGCTTTATTCAGGCGGTCTTTCAAGAGTTAGGAGATTTGGATTGTACCATTTATTCTGAGAGGCCATGATTCAACCATTCTAGGAGGGAAAGTGGTGTCATTGATCTACTTCGAGTGTTACTTGGCTACCTCCACTAGAACCAAGACCCTTCGTCCGTCTGTGTAGGTAGCGACAACCTGTTCTGCTCCAGCCCATCGTCGAAGCATGACTTGTTTAAACTTCGATGGCGTCGCCCGTTGTGTTTGCTGGACATATTCAACTATCGAAGTTCACTGATACGGAACGAATATGCAGTGGCGGCGGCAGTGGTCTGTACGCAGCGATCCGACGACGCTGTTGTTGTCGAGTATTGAACAATTATATAGGCTACCAGTCGTGTCGCCTTTGGAATGGCGTGAGCGTCGCAGTTTGAGTCAATTGAATAGTGCATAGGATAAATAACCAAGGTGCCACGATACTGTGTGGACGGCATATCTTGTATATTAACAATCGGGTCATACCGCATACTGCAGACAACTATATAATTGTGTCGCGGTGTTTTGACAAGCGCTAACGCCTATATTAGGTGCACAATTAACGCCAGTAAACGTGGTAACTTAAACTGTGCATTTATGTGCCGTAGAACATTAGTGCGAATGCAACAACCCGTACAAATATATACGTTTATTGTGGATTGCGAGCTAGCCGCTTACTTGCCTCGACGCGACATTCGATGTGTGCTTAGTATGAAAAGATCTGCCAGTACCAGTGATCTTTCGAAGGCGGATTTACAATAAGGGGGCGTCTCAAAATGACAGCCAATTTAAAATGTAAGCATTGCGGTGTTCTGTGTGGGTGCGGGAGGTCTCAAGCTTGTGTGCCAGCCATTTCCGCCAGACATTTTCAAATCTTTAATGTGAATATTCCGACGGATGCCACCATGGCACTCCTGACCTCATTAATATGCAAATTATTAGCCGTCGCCAATTATGCCATTAATAAGATGATTTACATGTACATTTAATGCATGTATATGCAACTAATATAGGAAATCTGTATGAAGTGATGACTCGAACCAAGTTGCAATACCACGTTGAACAAATAACTAGAATATATGGCCGATTGAAAAGGTATTGCACAGTGTATAAAGGCACGGTTTACGCCGCAACACTACATGCAGATCTGGAGTTCATAGTATATGCAGCCGGGTCAACTATTTTACCATCTTGTCGCCTATAAAATAGTTGACCGGCTGCACATCCTATGAACTCCCAAGTGTTACTCACTGAGCCAATATCCTTTTACCGGTATCTATGCATGTGGATGACATTAATCTAATTACTATTTAAAACATAAGTTAACTGAAAATTAATTGCTAAGTTAATCGGTAAATCTCACTGCATGTTAAGCTAGGTTAATCTTCAAATCTTAACTAGTTAAGTTAATTTTAACTTAACTTTTGCCAGTTAACGATTAAGTTAATTAATCCCCCAATCATGTGACTGTCAGTAGCGGTCCTGAGTTAATATTATGTTATTATCAGTAAACATGCGTTTTATGCATTGCAATTTAGGTGGTTGTTTTGTTGCTGCTCGTCGTCATGGCGACGAGTGGCCGATTGTGAGACACGGTGTGCTCTACGCTGTTGCATGCCCACGTGACTGCGAGAAGCAATATGGGTACTCTACAGAAAACACGACTGACTGTTTCATTGATTGTATCATATCTAAAGAGAGATGTATACAGTCGTGTTAGTCGTGTTAGCTGTCAGTCGTGTGAGCTGATGGCAGATAGACTAGACGGAGGTAAGCAGTTGCGAATTTTACCTGATTTCAATGATGACCGAGTTCTGACATTTTGCATGCCAACGTCTAAGGTGAGAATAATAATTGTTGAATGTTGATATGTTTATGATGACGTATCAAACAAGATTATTACGTTTTCAAGTATGCCACTAGTTTCCTGGTGCATAGTACAAATACAATATGTTGTACAGCTATGCAGGATCCGTGGTGCAACTCAAGCCACTGTTATGTATCGCGAAGATGGCTTCGTGTACATTTATATTCTCCAACGTCTCCAACGTTTACAACCTATGCAACATTTAAACCGCCATCACTGTTAATGTTTTATAGAGCGTCACAATTATAAACAGCATCGGACCGTTTTTGTATTAGTAAAAGTAGATGTTGCATGTTAATACCACTTATTGGTCCGACGAAGGCAGTAACTGTTGAATGCTAAGACCACTTATGATGTTCTATCGAAGGAAGTAGCTGTTGCATATTAAGATCAATGATTATATCAATGAAGAGAGTGACAGTTGTATGTTAAGATCACTGATTGCTTCAACGAAGAAAGTAGCTGTTGTATGTTAATATCACTTATTGTTCCAACGAAGAGAGTAAGTAATTCACGCTAAGATCACTTGTTGTATTCCAACGAGTGAATGAATGAGTTTATTTCATAATTTGACATAATACACGAAATATTGCACATTTCAACTGAATACGACCGAAAGTGAAACAGGGAAGAACCTAGAAGTATTTCGACTTATATAAAGTGTATCTTCCCCCACAAAAACACAACTTAAATTTACACATATGCATATAATAATATATAATAATTATATATGTATATATATATATATATATATATATATATATATATATATATATATATATATATATATATATATATATATATATATATATATATATATATATATATATATATATATATATATATATATATTATTTATAGTAATTTAAAAAAGGGTGACACAGATAGAATCGCTAGTACCGGTACTGTGCATACTTTATTCAGGTTCATTTTACCTGTTTATCAACATTCTCGTGTATCTAACTCTATGTTCTATTGTTGACACATTGTTTCAAATCGGTTGCCAAATTATTCCAGTGTTTTGATCCTTTAATGATGATGTTGAAAGACCTTCTCTTAGTTTTGCAAAGCTTTATCATAAAGTTATTTTCTCCCTTCGTACCATATTTGTGAATGGTGTTATTTAATAGCAACTTATTTGGAATTATTTATAATAATAATAATAATAAAACTTTATTTTGACACCATCAAATCCGGGGCTACTGTCCCGTTCACGGGTTTGTACAGGCATTAGTTCACACGATACAAACTTGTAAGTAGATAGTGATAATAATAATAATACATGCGCTGTATAAGATGTTAAAAAATATGCGGAATGTTCGCGTGTGTAAATTATTTAAAGAAAAAGTTTACTGATTACATGGCATTTGTATATATAAAAAATAAATATTAAATAGGAAATAAAACGCTAATATCATCAATAGTACAGAACATAAATAGGATTGATAATATGTAATAAGATCATTAAAAATGCAATATCACAGCAGTAAAACCCATTAAGTGGAAAAAAGAAATGTCTTTAGTAGCTTCTTGAATTGCGGGTGGTTGCCGTTTCCACGTATGTTAGCAGGCAGTTTATTCCACAGAGTGAGGCGAGCGCACGCAAATGCTCGGCAGCCGAAACGTTCCAAATTGATTCGTGGCACGTCGAGAAGTAGCCCGCCGGCAGAGCGTAGGCAGCGTCGTGGTGCGTACTGGTGAAACAGTTCGGCAAAGTACTCTGGTGTGCCTCCGTAGAGTGCCTTGTGCACAAGGACGAGTATCTTATACTCAATCCTTCTCTTAATTGGCAGCCAGTGAAGTTGCCGCAGTATTGTCGTCATGGACTGGCGATCACCCCGTCGAATCTGCATGACAATGCGAGCCGCTGACCGCTGAACCATTTCCAGACGGTGCAGGAAGCGATCGGTTATTAAAAATAGCATCGCATTTCCATAGTCAAGCCGTGATGTTACAAGCCCGTGGATCAAACTTTGCATACACTGGTGGTAAGAGAGTCTCGTATCTTAGCAATTCGAGACAGATGATAGTAAGCGCTGCGACATATGTTCGATACTTGAGATGCCATCGACAGATGAGTGTCAATGGCGAATCCGAGATCTTGGATAACGGCGGATGTGTCAACGAACTGGCCACATATGTTGATGCGGCTAAACGTAATAGGAGTACGCAGACTTGGTGAACGGATAACTATGGCTTCTGATTTGTTCTCATTCATGACGAGTCCGTTGTCACAGAGCCATGTTTTCACTTCCTGTATGCAGGCCTCCATGCGTGCGAGAGCTTGCATGTGGTCCGTTGGTGGGAAAGTGACGTATAATTGAGTGTCGTCGGCATACAGGTGGTGTTGCATGTGGTGCTGGTGTAATAGTTTCGCTAAAGGAGCAATGTAGACATTAAAAAGTATCGGTCCAAGAACCGACCCTTGCGGTACTCCTGTCGTAATGTTATTAACTTCCGACAAAATACTCTTCACGCGTACTACATTTGTTCGATTATGCAGATGCGATGTCAGCCAAGCATGTACGTCGCCACATAATCCGTAGCCACGCAGTCGTCGCAGTAGTATTTGGGTAATTCTTTGTAAAATGCTTTATGCATAAATGCTGCAATGTTAACACTAACGATATCATCGATGTGAAGTGCTTTCAGTTTGTAAAAGATGGGTCTAGTATGGGATTATCTAGAGGTCTTGAGCATAATCTGCATTGCTAGGTTTTGTAGCGTAGTTATGGCTCACAGTATAGATTTATATGTTATACCCCACAGAATAACACAACACTGCAAGTAGGGCAATACAAGTGTACAGCATACGGTATATAACTCCCCGGTACCTAGCTTATTATGCAGCTCTGTTTAGTATACCAACACTTTTTGAGAACATGCTTTGTAGTGCCTGGGTGTGGTGTTCTCGTGATATGGTGTTATCTATGACTACCCCAAGAAAGTTCGAATGTTTCATTTTCGCAACTTCTGTTTTGTAAATAAATACCTTGACATCTGCATATTTGTTTTCGGTTTAAAAAACATATAATTAGTTTTGCCAAGATGAGGCGAATGATTCTTTAATGCTAAGATCACCAATTGTTTCAACGAAGACATTAACTGTTCCACGAAAACCAGTGATTGTTCCATTGTCCTGATTGTTCCGTTGTCCTGATTGTTCCATTGTCCTGATTGTTCCACAACTTACATTTGATGTGAAGATTCTACACCTCTTTATTTCATTTGGTAAACTCCCAATTATTGTCAAGAAATATATCCTTTTTAATCGCATACAATTGTGAATAGTATTTGCATTGAAAATGTGTCTTGAAAAAACCAATAGGCGTTACGTTAATTTTTGTTTGAAACTATGCTACAAAAACGGACGTCATTTTATTTCTTGATACATTTTTAAAAATGAAAACACTATCTACAAATGCACGCAGATGACATCGAGAGATTTCGTGATACAAATAAGAGTGTACCAAAAGAAATAAATATCAAAATAAAGACCAAATCTAAACTGTGACAGTGGTGGAATGGATATAATCATCACTTATGGGGAGTTTGTATGCTACGTATACATAAGTGTATGATTGCAGTGACGCAACAAATCGTAAACAACAATGACGTTGACCAACGAACAAATCCTTTGTACCACTCCGGAATTGGCCGTTTTGAATTGATAATCAAGTTATGGTGATATGCTGAGTGTGGCGCCACTGTCAGAGATTGTGACATTTATCTTAATTTCGTTTGGTAAAATCCTAATGTTTGTCAATAAATCTCTCAGTTTCAATTGCATACAATAGGGGATAGGGACCTACTGTTTGTGCTGAAAATGTGTCTAGAAACACAATTACGTTTGTTTTTGTTTGAAACTATGTTTCTTGTACTCAAGAGCCCAGTTGCAATGACTTAACAATTTGTAAACAACAATGACGTTGCCTAACCGCACAATCCTTTGTACCACTCTGGAACCGTCCGTTCTGAATTGACAATCAAGTTGTGGCAGCGGTGATACGCTGAGTGGCGCCACTGTTTGGGAGTGGTTATACGCTGAGTGGCGCCACTATTTGGGAGTGGTTATACGCTGAGTGGCGCCAGTGTGTACGAAGCGTGAGAGGTGATGCGCTGAGTGGTGCCACTGTTGCGGAGTGTGAGTGGTGATACACTGAGTGGCGCCACTGTTAAGGAGTGTGAGTGGTGATAAGGTCTCCCAGGTTTCTGGCGTTCGTTGTAGGGACTTGCTTATGAGGAGCTCTGCAAGTTTGTCGATTTTGTTATACGTTATTCATCGATCTGAGTGATGAGGTGCCTCAGCGTGGAATCGTAAGTGGACTTTCGCCAGAACAAAGCAACGTGCAGATATGACGTCATATAACACAGGGCGCATTTTTGATCACTTGAAATATCGCCTAACTTGTAGCTCTTACGCGGGAAATGTTACCCCAGCTGTCACAACGTATTTAGCCTCGCTTGACCGCACCGACGGTGAACAATAGAACTTTGCAACTGATCCGTGACATTGTGTCCCGATGTGTACACAGCTTAGCGAAGTGACATGCAGTGGGGGCCCTGACAGTTATTAGCCTATTCACAATCATATCACACATCAATACAACCGCCGAAATCAGCTAAACGAACAGACAACGAATCTGAACTGAACCGAATTCCTGTGCGCGTCCTAAGAGCGAAACAAAACCACCGACAAACGCATTTCAGACCTTCCAAATACAATCAAAGCAAAAGATGAAAGAATCGACAAACTGAAAGCTCAAGTGAACGACCTTGAACAAAGCATGACAAAGACGAACACCATCATCACCGGCGTCAATCTTCGCAGTTACTCAGCTACTACAGCAAAGCGAAGCGCGCGCGTTTCTAGAGCACTCGACGACGAAACACCGTCCATCACGGAGAGTGCGACCATTCTTCATACGCTCCGCTCGTCAGAAGCTTGACGACACTTTTGAGCATTACAACATCACAGCCACACACGACTTGTCTCCGCGACGCGATGGAAAACGATCGATGATTGTGCGGCTGAAAAGAAAACTGAACTCATGGCCAAAAGAATAATGCTCAAAAGTAGTGATGTTTACCTAAATAACCACCTGTCATCGTTCAACAACGAACTGTTCAGAAAAGCACGACAACTACAAAAGAAGATCAAAATTGCCAGTACCAGGAAACAGCACTGTTACGTGTTCATAGAGGTGAGACAGGACACAGCACTGTTGCGTGTTCATAGAGGTGAGACAGGACACATCACTGTTACGTGTTCATAGAGGTGAGACAGGACACAGCACTGTTACGTGTTCATAGAGGTGAGACAGGACACAGCACTGTTGCGTGTTCATAGAGGTGAGACAGGACACAGCACTGTTACGTGTTCATAGAGGTGAGACAGGACACAGCACTGTTACGTGTTCATAGAGGTGAGACAGGACACAGCACTGTTACGTGTTCATAGAGGTGAGACAGGACACATCACTGTTACGTGTTCATAGAGGTGAGACAGGACACAGCACTGTTGCGTGTTCATAAAGGTGAGACAGGACATAACACTGTTGCGTGTTCATAGAGGTGAGACAGGACACAGCACTGTTACGTGTTCATAAAGGTGAGACAGGACACAGCACTGTTGCGTGTTCATAAAGGTGAGACAGGACGCATGACTGTTACGTGTTCATAAAGGTGAGACAGGACACATGACTGTTGCGTGTTCATAAAGGTGAGACAGGACATAACACTGTTACGTGTTCATAGAGGTGAGACAGGACACAGCACTGTTACGTGTTCATAAAGGTGAGACAGGACACAGCACTGTTGCGTGTTCATAAAGGTGAGACAGGACACATGACTGTTACGTGTTCATAAAGGTGAGACAGGACACAGCACTGTTGCGTGTTCATAAAGGTGAGACAGGACACATCACTGTTGCGTGTTCATAAAGGTGAGACAGGACACAGCACTGTTGCGTGTTCATAGAGGTGAGACAGGACACAGTACTGTTGCGTGTTCATAAAGGTGAGACAGGACACAGCACTGTTGCGTGTTCATAAAGGTGAGACACGACACATGACTGTTGCGTGTTCATAGAGGTGAGACAGGACACAGTACTGTTGCGTGTTCATAAAGGTGAGACAGGACACAGCACTGTTGCGTGTTCATAAAGGTGAGACAGGACACATGACTGTTGCGTGTTCATAGAGGTGAGACAGGACACAGCACTGTTGCGTGTTCATAAAGGTGAGACAGGACACAGCACTGTTGCGTGTTCATAGAGGTGAGACAGGACACAGTACTGTTGCGTGTTCATAAAGGTGAGACAGGACACAGCACTGTTGCGTGTTCATAAAGGTGAGACAGGACACATGACTGTTGCGTGTTCATAAAGGTGAGACAGGACACAGCACTGTTACGTGTTCATAGAGGTGAGACAGGACACAGCACTGTTACGTGTTCATAAAGGTGAGACAGGACACATGACTGTTGCGTGTTCATAAAGGTGAGACAGGACACAGCACTGTTGCGTGTTCATAGAGGTGAGACAGGACACAGCACTGTTGCGTGTTCATAAAGGTGAGACAGGACACAGCACTGTTGCGTGTTCATAGAGGTGAGACAGGACACAGCACTGTTGCGTGTTCATAGAGGTGAGACAGGACACAGCACTGTTACGTGTTCATAGAGGTGAGACAGGACACAGCACTGTTGCGTGTTCATAGAGGTGAGACAGGACACAGCACTGTTACGTGTTCATAGAGGTGAGACAGGACATAGCACTGTTGCGTGTTCATAGAGGTGAGACAGGACACAGTACTGTTGCGTGTTCATAGAGGTGAGACAGGACACAGCACTGTTGCGTGTTCATAGAGGTGAGACAGGACACAGCACTGTTACGTGTTCATAGAGGTGAGACAGGACATAGCACTGTTGCGTGTTCATAGAGGTGAGACAGGACACAGTACTGTTGCGTGTTCATAGAGGTGAGACAGGACGGATATCGGGTAAATGCAAAGACCCTAGCTGACCTTGCTAATATGTGATATAAAAATCGTAAAATCACAACAAGATTCCTGGGACATTTAGTGCGTTGTTGTTTAAACACCGTTCTAATAAAAAAGTAAAAAGTAAAGGTAAGTTCTTATATAGCGCGGTATCCAGTCCATAGGTCCGCTCAAAGCGCTTTACACTTCACCCCCCGGCAGACCTGTTCATTCCAAGGCCATCTCAACTTCTCTGGGAAGCATTCAGCCACGCTGCAATTGCGCGAAGACTATTCGTTCACATATCCACCACTGTCTGTATTGCCAGGTACTCATTTGTACAGCTGAGTGAACTGTGGCAACGTGGGGTGATCCAACTTGCCAAAGGTTCGAAGCGACCGCAGTGGGATTTGAAACCGGGTTCTCTCGATTGAGATTCCGGCCTTCTTCTCTGATCTCTCTTGTGGTTGTAGCGCTGCTGTATGCGGCTGCTCCCGGTTTGACTGTTATCGTCATTTAACAACGTTCTCAGATTCTGGATTGTCTACGTACTGTGTGTTATATATCGTGAATGTACAGAGAGAACAACTGGAAGGTCTGTGACTTGCTTGTGTTTTTAATAATACGTTTTACATTGACTTTTAAACTGGCCTTTATTCTAAGGCGTGGCTGCCACTATCAACTTCAACCGGTTTGAACTAAACATCCATGCGCTACCAAACTCACCGTACCGGAACATTGCCTGCTTGGGGTAGCGACCGCTGAAGCATGTCGCTGTCCAGGACGTTGCTTCTGAATTTAAGGAAATGCGTGCAGCCGCCTAGTCACCCGTGGACGGCAACAATAGAAAGACTGCATTTGTGTCGACCACCTACTAGACGTGGCACAAAAGCCGGAATAAGACGATCCAGGCCAATAACCAGGATGGCCAGCAGACGGTGTCATCAGGTCAGTTCTGTGAGCAAACAAACTGGTGTCAACAATTCAAACCTGATACAACTGACATCGAGGGGAACTGGGAATTGGTCGTTCATTGCGCGAAGCTCGCTGACCTTCGTGCGAAATTCGCCTTGATCAATGTAAGATCCATTCGCAACAAGGCGCTGCTCGTGCGTGACTACATCGACGAACGCGAATTGGACGTCGTCGCCTTGACGGAAACTTGGCTGGGAGAAGATGAAAGACTGCCGTGTCCGAACTGTGCGGAGATGACTTCACGTTCGTACACCAGCCGCGTGGTGGCGCTCGCCGTGGTGGAGGCGTGGGAGTTCTGTTTCGGAAAACACTACAACTAGTTTCACGTGCCAATATTGACACCCATGCGAGTGAGACATGTCGCGTTATTTTGCGCAACATCCGCATCGGCTGTACCATGCGCGTGATCGTCGTCTACCGACCGCCAACGTCCGATTTCCGCTCCTTCCTGGATGATGTTGGAAAGGTGTTGCTCATCGCCGCGGCCCACCCTACTGAGACTGTAGTGTGTGGGAACACGCGATATGGCGATCCGACTTGCACTGACGCAACTAACTTGGCCGATTTGCTGGGGACTTCAGGCTTCGTACAACATGTCAAAAGATCGACCCACGAGCGTGGCAACATTCTCGATCTTATCATCACGTCGGAAACGTCAGACGTTATTGCCACTGCTGTTAAGCCTACAACTATGATCACCGACCACTACGCAATTGAATGCGAACTGTATCAGCCAAAACCAACGCGCCTGAAGCGCCACGTCAATTATCGGAGGTACGCAGCGATTGACAACAGTCGGGTTGCAGCTGATCTGGCGGCTGCCGATTTCAATGCTCATGAGTTGGACCCGATAACACTTCTCTATCGTTATGACTATTGCCTACGCACTGTCGTTGATGAGCATGCCCCTCTCGTGTCACGGACTATTACGGTGAGGCCGATGACCCCATGGCACACCAGTGAACTGGCCGAAGAAAAACGAGCTCTGCGTCGGGCCGAACGCCATTGGCGATAATCAGGCTTAACAGTTCATCGACAAATATATACGGACCGGCGCAACACTTTCCGGAAATCACTGAGGAAAGCACGTTCTGAACACTATCGAGCATAAATCGAGAAAGCTGGCGGCAACATACGCCTGGTCTACGAAATGCACTTCTGGGTCGAGGCGTAGACCGGCCCCTACCCGAAGGGTCAGGCGCAACCCACGCGGCACTTGCTACCTTATTCCAGCGAAGCTTCACAGACAAAGTGGATGCGCTGTGTCGTAACCGGTCTCAGCAGCCAGGCGATGACATGATGACAGAGGTGACTGCTCGTTTAAATTTCTTTGAACCCGCGTTACCATCGGACGTGAAACGGATAGTGCTGGCATCTGTTGTGAAGTCGTGTGAACTGGACCCACTCCCAACATCGCTCCTGAAGTGTCACATTGATTCTCTGTCTCCGGTCCTGGCCCGTATCAACAACGCCTCTATATCGTCTTCTGTGGTTCCTCCATCAATGAAGCACGCTGTTATAACACCAATACTAAAGAAGCGAGGCTCTGACATCAACGTACTCACCAACTACCGCTCTATCTCTAACATCACGTTTGTGGCGAAGATAACTGAGCGTTTCGTTGCGCAACAACTGCAACACTTCATGGACGAGAACGGTATTTACGGAGTATATCAAAGTGCGTACCGTCCACATCATAGTGCCGAGACAGCGCTTTTGCGTATCCATAACGACGTGGCACAGGCCATAGATAGTCGCCGGGGTGTACTTCTGGTGTTGCTAGACCTCACTGCGGCATTCGACACCATCGACCACACCATACTGCTGCGACGATTGCGTGGCTACGGATTATGTGGCGACGTACATGCTTGGCTGACATCGTATCTGCATAATCGAACAAATGTAGTACGCGTGAAGAGTAGCTTGTCGGAAGTTAATAACATTACGACAGGAGTACCGCAAGGGTCGGTTCTTGGACCTATACTTTTTAATGCCTACATTGCTCCTTTAGCGAAACTATTACACCAGCACAACATGCAACACCACCTGTATGCCGACGACACTCAATTGTACGTCACTTTCCCACCAACGGACCACATGCAAGCTCTCGCACGCATGGAGGCCTGCATACAGGAAGTAAAAACATGGCTCTGTGACAACGGACTCGTCATCAATGAGAACAAATCATAAGCCATAGTTATCCGTTCACCAAGTCTGCGAACTCCTATTACGTTTAGCCGCATCAACATATGTGGCCAGTTCGTTGACACATCCGCCGTTATCCGAGATCTTGGATTTGCCATTGACACTCATCTGTCGATGGCATCTCAAGTGTCGAACATATGCCGCAGCGCTTACTATCATCTAGCTCGAATTGCTAAGATTCGAGACTCACTTACCACCAGCGTTTGCAAAAGTCTGATTCACGGACTAGTAATATCACGGCTGGACTATGGCAATGCGATGCTATTTTTAATAACCGATCGCCTCCTGCACCGTCTGGAAATGGTCCAGCGGTCAGCGGCTCGCATTGTCATGCAGATTCGACGGGGTGATCGCCAGTCCATGACGACAATACTGCGGCAACTTCACTGGCTGCCAATTAAGAGAAGGATTGAGTATAAGATACTCGTCCTTGTGCACAAGGCACTCTACGGAGGCACACCAGAGTACCTTGCCGCACTGCTGCACCAGTACGCACCAAGACGCTGCCTACGCTCTGCCGGCGGGCTACTTCTCGACGTGCCACGAGTCAACCTAGAACGTTTCGGCCGCCGAGCATTTGCTTGTGCTGGCCCCACGCTGTGGAATAAACTGCCTGCCAACATACGTGGAAACGGCAACCACCCGCAATTCAAGAAGCTACTGAAGACATTTCTTTTTTCCACTTAATGGGTTTTACCGTTTTGATATTGCATTTTTAATGATCTTATTACATATTATCAATCCTATTTATGTTCTGTATTATTGATGATATTAGCGTTTTATTTCCTATTTGAGATTTATCTTTTATATACAAATACCATGTAATCAGTATACTTTTTCTTAAAATAATTTTACACACGCGAACATTCTGCATAGTATCTAACATTTTATACAGCGTATGTATTATTGTTATTATCACTATCTACATACAAGTTTGTGTCGTGTGAACCGATGCCTGTACACACACGTGAACGGGGCAGTAGCCACGGATTTGATGGTGTCAAAATAAAGTTTTATTATTATTATATTATTATTCTAACCGGTCATCGCGCCCCACTGAACGGACATTGCATATGTATTTATATTGCTATAATTCAAGTATCTCAACAGTAGTGTATTCTTATGCTTCTTAAATTGTACATTTGTTTTGCTCTTTAAATCAATATTTATTATCAACCACTTGAATGGCTAAATGTCTAGTTTGTGATGGGTTGCTAAACAATCCTGTAGTACAGTGTTAATTGTGTGAGTCGAACTTTCATAAAACCTGTGTAATTCTAACTCAGTACCAGTTTAAGTTAATTCGCAGAAAGAAAAATGTTTACTGTTGTCCAACATGTTGTGAAGTTTTCCATTTCAGAATATAAGCAATTATAAATGTATTTTTTGAAAAATCACCAATTGAACAAAATTATGGTATTTATAAATTAGTTAATATATGTTCACAATTTAATTTCACTCTATTCAAATATTCAGATTATATTGCTTTTGACTTTGAAAACGATATTGATCCAGTTAACAACTTTATAATAACTTCACATCAAAGTGTGATCATTACTCTAACTCAGAATTCAATGACGAAAAATCTGCAAACTTAATGGCTTATCATTCACTTTAATGCTAGTTTTAAAGCCAACTTCCAGAAAATTAAAGACTACCTACAAGAGTATCTACAATTTGACATCATCACTATATCTAAAACATGGGCAGAACTAGATATAATAAGTGACCTTGATTTAATCAACTACAATGCCTATCACATAACAAGAGACAAATGACAGGGTGGTGGTGTTGCAATATACACATGTAGAGAACTATCATGCAGACTTCTTGAATCCAAATCAATGGCCGTATAAAACACTTTAGAATGTATTACTGTTGAACGAGCCATAAAAAATCACACAAATGTTATTATCAACTGCATGTATAGAACACAACACCTGGTTCAAATTTAGAAATATTTCTTGGACAATGTTGATCGTATCTGATGTAATGTAAAATCGGTCAAAAGAATATTTCTTTTTGGTGACCTGAATATAGATCTGTTAAAACATGGAACTCATAACAACACTAAAAACTTCCTTAATTTGATGTATAGTCTAGGTATATACCTTTTAATTGACACCACTACTAGAGTCACAGAGATATCAGCTACGCTAATAGACAACATATTCACCAATGAACTGCAATACAATATGATCTGAGGTATTTTTTGCAATGACATCAGTGATCATTTGTGAGCATCAAATAAGTAGAAATGCTAAAAAAGATGCTCAACATATTAGAGTAATAAATGAAGACACCATAGCTTCGTTTTCACGTGAATTAAGCTTACAATCCTGGAATGACATTTTAAACATAAACGATGTAAACAAGGCGTAAGGTTTATTGTTGCATCAATTCTGAATTATATTTAATAAGCATTGCCCTGTAAAAAGAGTTTCAAAAACAAGTTCTACAAATAAGAAACCTTGGTTCACCAAACGTTTAAAACGTGATTTTGCCAAGAAAAAGAAGCTTTACAAAGCATTTATTTTATCTTGTGACACTGAACTAAAGTACAACTCTTATACAAACAAATTAACATCAATGCTAAGATGATCTGAACAATCATACTTCAGCACACTGTTAGATAAACAGAGAAGTAATATAAAGGGAACTTGGAAAGTATTAAACAGTGTAATCAAGTTAAACCAACAAAGCACAAAACACTCCAACATATCCTGCATATTTGTGAAAATAACAAACACATCTCGGATAAGAAAAATATTGCAAATGGATTTTACAAATGTTGGACCAAACTTTGCAAAGCGTATTACTTTACATGAATAGGATCTACCCATTCTCGACTACATTGGAAAGGGACAGGAAAACAGTATATATTTAAGTCCTGTTGACGACCAAGAAGTTATTATTGTTCAAAATTGTAAAAGTAAAATGTCATCAAATTGGAATGACATAAATATGAGCACTATCAAAACAGTTATTACTCAGATTGTAAAACCTTTGAATCACATTTGCAGTGTTTCTTTCAAAACAGGAGTTTTCCTAACAACATGAAAATTGTCAGTTGTTCCAAATTTTAAGGCAAGGGTGTAATTTTTAAATTACAGATCTATATCTTTGATATCACAATTCTTGAAAATCTTCATAAAATTATACAATGATAGGTTGGAAAATGTTTTAAACAAGTATGACATACTTAGTCCATGTCAATATGGCTTTAGATCGAATATGCCCACATATCATGCTTTATTAGAATTGGTTGAAATTACTACTTCTATAGATAATAATAAATATGATATTGGCATATCTGTTGACCTAAAATACGCTTTTGAGACTGTTAACCATGATATATTGGCAAACAAATGATATTATTATGGTACTCGTGGTATTGCACATACGTGGGTGTAAAGGTTACTTAGCAAATAGAAGTCAGTATGTTGAGCATGACAATTGTTACAACTGTAACTTGTGGTGTTCCACAAGGCTCTGTTTTAGGACCGAAGTTGTTTATTTTGTACATCAATGTAATGTAATGTTTCCAAAATTGAAAAAAAAAATTATTTGCAGACAATACTAACTTGTTCTGCTGTGATAGCAATATACATGAACTCGACCGGTTGACAAATGATGAGTTGAATAAGCTACATATATTGCAGTAACCCGGTTATCTCTCAATATGTCGAAAACCAATTATGTGACTTTTTGAAATCGTAGTGTCCACGTACCTCTTTAAAAATAAACAATGAAGAAATCAACAGAATTGAAGTCGCAACATTCCTAGTTGTCTTGATTGATGCCAAATTAACATGGAAGAATCATATTTCTTTGGTAAAAAAGTACAATGTAGCACGCTGCATTGTCAAACTACACTGAAATAAATAACTCGTGACCAAGGAATTTATCGCTTAATGATTAATGAAAATAGCTATTTTTAGACTTGTTAACATAAATGCACAAGTTTAGTTCCAACATTGAGTATCTACTGATACCATATCAATAAAAATACACATAATAACAAGTGTATTTAAGATTTCTGAAACAAAACGGGTTCCGTCAAAACTGTTGTTAATAAATCACAGATTTCATATAAATGTCATTGTTTCTTGTTTTCTATCCCTAAATTTATTTTTCTTCGAACAATTTCTGACCTAGCAGTAGAGTATAACAACTGCATTGTCAAATGGCATTCATCTAAGGAACTCTCGGCCAAAAAAAATTTCATTTATTGATCCAAATATTGATTATTGAAAAGGACATTTTTTATAATTGCAAAAATTTCGTGGAATATTCAGTATCCACTGAACCACATTATTAGAAGTGTGTTTCTGACTAGAAATATTTTTTGTTACTTCTGGTACAGAGCCAGAGGTACAGTCAATGTCATAATAATAAGTCATAAAAAATACACACATGTCACGCATTAAAAATACACGTAACATTTAAGAATAAAACCATACAAAATATACGGCAAACGCCTGTGTCGTACAAAGTACATGTCAACATTGTTTTTAAAATAAAAAAATTAATAAATATATGCACATCCAGTAAAATATATATACAATCGTCTAACTATAATCCAATCCTTAATCATTGGACATAAATCAATGTAATTGTCGAAATAGATAAAAACTTAAGAAACAATGTGAACTCTTTCACAAAAAGTGGATTTTCCTACATTTCTAGAGGCATAAAAGGCAAAGTAATGTCTTTCTTGTAGCACTAACACTTCTATAAATAAAAATACTCTCATTAATTCCCATTCAACTATTGTACGCAATCGAATTTTTTTGAGAATCAACGCACTAGCAGACTTACCACGCAGAGCCGCCATGCTGGTGAACTTTGCGGGTCAAGGTGAAGGTCGTCTTGCCCAATTCCAGTTCCATTTCGTGCGCATGTAACAAGTGGCGCGGCACTTTGGACTTGGGCACTGTAATATCCTGGACTATGTTGCATGATTGAGTAGGCACTCATGTGTGAGTTGGCTAGAGCACTGTATCGATGTAGACAGCCGTTCAAATAAACATTACAGTTAGTTGAAAAGCTAGCCTTATTATACTGAACCCAGAAAGAGAACTTTACATGGTGGCAGCGGTTCGATGCAAAGAAAGCACGCATGGACCACGTAAGAACATTGAATGTCAAACTAACTTGAAATATGCGATTGTTGTGCCACGAAGGCAGCATAGCGAATGAAGTAAAATGAAGCCGAACTATTTTCACGTACAGCACACTGCAGTAGAGACGTCCATCGCTAGAAAAGCAGGCGTATGAATACATTGAAAGCTACAAAAGTAAAGCGGCACATACAACGAAAAGCGTGACGCGACAAAAGCGAAGAAGTGTGATGATCTACGCTATACGTAATGCTCGTCGACGCACGAGTGTAGCGCGTGCAAGACGTACGCCGTGTTGTGATTGCTATAAATAAAGAAATACATTGTATGCAATACACACTGAACTGACTACTGCGAACACGGAATAATGTCTGACCATCCACGAATGGACTGGTCTAACGCAGACCTAGCTGGAACATTCAAACTGGTCAAGCAAAAATGTGAAATATACTTCAATGTAAAAGACACAAAAGTCGACAAAATGGTCAACCATATACTGCTATATGCCGGTGATGAAGGTATAAAAATATACAATTCGTGGAACTTATCAGATAGTGATAGAACAGATCCATCACTGGTGTGGGAAAAATTCCAAGCACACATTGAGCCCAAAGTAAACTTTAGGGTGCAACGTTTTTATCTACAGAAATACAGTCAGGCAGGAGGTGAATCAATCGATGATTACGTCACACGGTGCAAGCTGCAAGCGCAAAAATGCAAATTTAATCAAGCTGAAGCAGAGGAAAGACTCATTGAACAGTTGATCATCGGCACTAACATTGCAGAGCTACAAAAAGAGCTATTGGGTCATGACGATAAACTCACGCTAGAAAAAGCACTGGACATAGGGCGCACAACAGAAGCGTCAATAAGTCACATGACGCAGCTGCAAAGCGTACAGTCGAATCACACCAACGTGCACTATGTCCGCGCAGCCAATCCCAGTAAAGGCTGTCGATTCTGTGGGAGGGCTCACCTAAAAGAGGACAGATGCCCAGCATACGGTTCCAACTGTAAGAAATGTGGCGGCAGAAATCATTGGCAGGCGGTGTGTAAGAAGTCTGATGGGGGTCAAGGTCAACCTAAAAGGGGGAGAGGACAGCATGTCGTCAGAGCGCGATCCAAGACAAGACGCGAATGGCACAGCGACGGGGCATCCGCAGCATACAGGCGGAAGCGAGACGTCCACGCTGTAGGTCTGCAGAGAGGATACGCGGAGCCACAAGACAAATTGGAAGCACAATTTGAACACCTGAGCTTCGCATCATTGACGACAAACGGCACTACAATGGATACACGCGACGAAGTATTCGCCAATCTCGACATCAAACTGCCCAATATACGCAAGGGGCAAACAGCAGACCTGAAGGTCAAAGTGGACACAGGGGCCCAAGGGAACATACTCCCGCTGAGGGTATTCAGGAAGATGTTCCCTGACGCGATAACTGGACAACACCCGACACATGGAACGTTGATGCCGCGAGACCACACGATCTTGTCTGCTTATAACGGTACACGAATTCCACAGTATGGAACAATCCAATTGGCATGTCGATATCAGCAGAGCGATTGGGTGGACGCCGAATTCTTTGTGGCAGACACAGAAGGTCCAGCAATCCTAGGACTACCAAACTCTCGCCAACTACGACTCGTGACTCTACACTGCGCCATAGAGAAGAATACGATCAGTCAACAAGCCGATCCGATTGGGTCAACGCAAGTGCTGAAGCAGACGTACCCAGATCGCTTCGACACCTTGGGAAACTTCCCAGGAACATATCACATCGTGACAGACCCAGACGTGCAGCCAGTGATACACGCGCCAAGGAAGTGTCCGATTCAACTGAAGGAGGAGCTCCAAAAAGCGCTAGACAAGATGGTGCAAGATAAAGTCATCAAGCGAGTCACCGAACCAACAGAGTGGGTATCTAGTCTGGCATTCTCGCGCAAAAAGGACGGTTCGTTGAGGATATGCCTGGATCCCAAGGATCTCAACCGAGCCATAAGGAGATGCCACCACAAGACACCGACACTTGAAGAAATCACTCACAAGTTCACAGGCGCGAAGCACTTCTCAAAGCTAGATGCAAAGAACGGCTATTGGTCAGTGAAACTGGACCATGAAAGCAGCCTTCTGACGACCTTTAACAGTCCCTTTGGCAGGTACTGCTTCACAAGAATGCCGTTTGGTCTCGTCATGTCGCAAGACGTGTTCCAGCAGAAGATGGACGCGATCCTCGACAACTGTCCCGGGACGGTCGGCATAGCTGATGACGTCGCCGTATTTGGACGCACAGAGGCGGAGCATGACGCCAACCTACGGAATCTCATGAGCGTTGCCCGTGAGTACGGCTTGGTGTTCAACAGCAAGAAGTGTGTGGTGAAGGCATCACAGATCAGCTTCTTTGGTATTTTGTATGACGACAAGGGCGCTCACCCAGACCCGAAGAAGGTGGAGGACATTCAGATGATCCCAGCTCCAATGAACAGAACGGAACTGCAGGAGTTCTTGGGAATCGTCACATACATGGGCCCGTTCGTACCCAACTTGTCGCAGAACACGGCAATGTTGCGCGACCTACTGAAGAAAGACGTCGAATACCAGTGGTCACAGATGCACCAAGAAGTCTTCGATAAGGTCAAGTCCTCGATATGCGCTGAGACGACACTCGCGTATTTTGACTGTGATAAAGACTATACAATACAAGTTGATGCGTCAGGAAGAGGATTGGGAGCTGTCCTGTTACAGGAAGGAAGACCAATCGCATACGCTTCCAAGAGCCTGACAGACACCGAAAAGCGGTACGCCAACATAGAACGAGAACTACTCGCTGTTGTGTTTGGCGCAGAACGTTTCAGAACATACGTGTATGGCAAACACTTCGTAGTTGAGAGCGACCACAAGCCTTTGGAAATGATTCAGCTGAAGAACTTGATGGCAGCCCCACCTAGACTGCAAAGGATGCTACTGAGGATTCAGCACTATGACATCACTATCAAGTACAGGCCAGGAAAGGAGTTGCTCCTAGCCGACGGGTTGTCGAGACTGCCAAACCCTCGAAGTAGAGAAGAAATTGACCTCGATGTGATGGTCAGCATGGTGCAGTTCTCGAACAACAAGATACTGGAACTGCGAAGGGAGACGGACACGGACACGATTCTCCGCGACTTACAAGAAGTCATCATCAGAGGTTGGCCAAAGACGCGTGCCGACATCCCGATAATTTTGCGACCATTCTGGTGCTACCGTGATGAGCTCTCGGTAGAGGACGGAGTCATCCTGAAAGGCGAGCGTGTAGTTATACCACAAAGTATGCAGGCGGACGTGATCCAGCGCATACACGCCGGTCATCAAGGCATCGAGAAATGCAAGATGCGGGCGAGAACTAGCGTTTTCTGGAATGGCATCAACAATGACCTTGAGGACGTAGTGAAAAGATGTGCCGTGTGTCAGGAACACCAGCACACCAATCCCAGAGAGACACTGTTGCCGCACGAGTTGCCAACACGATCGTGGCAGATCCTGGGGACAGATCTGTTCCACTACAACAACTCGGAGTATTTAATAGTAGTTGATTATTACTCCAAGTTTCCGTTTGTACGCAAGATGCCGACACCGTGTACCAGTCACGCGGTAGTAGCGGCAACGGCAGACATATTCTCAGAACACGGGGTTCCAGAGAAGGTCGTGAGCGACAACGGACCACACTACGATTGCGTCAACTACAAGAAGTTCGCACAGGAATGGGGATTCGAGCATGTGACAAGTTCTCCTCACTTCCCACAGTCAAATGGATTTGTTGAGCGCACCATACAGACGGTCAAGCGCACTCTTCTGAAGGCGAAGGAGAGCAACATGAATCCATGCAAGGCGATGCTGTGCTTGAGGACGACGCCTCTCGATCATCATCTACCGTCACCCAGCGAACTGTTGTACGCACGGAAGTTGAAAGGCGACCTCCCCATCCAGATTCGCAACCCGTTGACGCGTAGAGACGACATCTACAGGCGACTGCAGGAGCGCCAGGACACGCAGAAGACGTTTCACGACGCGCACGCGCACGACATGTCACAATTGACGGCAGGGCAACATGTGCGCATACAAGACCAAGCGTCTGGCCGGTGGCAGAAAGCCACTGTAACAGCGACCTGCGAAGAGCCGCGGTCGTACCTAGTCGAGGCGCAGAACGGTCGCATCCTGAGGCGCAATCGACGTCAGTTACAAGCGACACCATCGCCAAGAAGGGTACACTTCGCAGACGAAACACTGACAGCGGTAGGCGGCGATGACACACCCCGCGCACAGCCCACAACAACGGGGCAACACGATGAGCACACGAGAAGAGCTGACGACGCGACGCAACTGGCATACCGAACGCGGTCTGGCAGAGCTGTCAAGCAGCCGGACAGGCTTGACCTGTAACTATTTAGAATAGTGTGCCATACTAGAATAGTTGTGCCATACTAGAATAGGTGCGCCATATTAGAATAATACAATACATGCAGAGACAATAAGTTATAGTTTACTGTTCTTGTTCACTATGTTAAAAAGGGGGATGTAATATCCTGGACTATGTTGCATGATTGAGTAGGCACTCATGTGTGAGTTGGCTAGAGCACTGTATCGATGTAGACAGCCGTTCAAATAAACATTACAGTTAGTTGAAAAGCTAGCCTTATTATACTGAACCCAGAAAGAGAACTTTACAGGCACCACTCTAGAAATACGTTGGCAAACTTTCTTCTTTACGAAGCCAACCTTTGCCAGTTCACCGACCACGACCTCTATTCGTGTTTTCTGTCAACGCTCAATAGAGCTCACCAGTGCTACTCGCACAAAAAGCATACCACGTCTATTCGCCACAAATGTGTCTTATCGTTGTGAACACGCACGCAAGCACGCACGCACGCACGCACGCACGCACGCACGCACGCACGCACGCACGCACGCACGCACGCACGCACGCACGCACGCACGCACGCACGCACGCACTCCTAATATATCGGTTATATATTTGATTCGATGTGAAGTAAATAAGTTGTGCATGTTTACACGTCTCATATTAATATCATATCTGTTACACAATTTTGTGTCCATTTTTGTATTCACCTATATTTGATTTTCAGCAAACTTTCACCTGAAAATCTGCGCATATTGAACTTATATTTCATCATTGATGTAAAGTAAAATCAATATGCATCATGTAACTCGTAACGCCAACGTACACGTGTACATACGAGGCAGTTAGTAGAGCGTGTCCAATAAAACGAGTTACGCTATATTATGACGTTATATTATGACGCGCTCGCTATTAGCACGAGTGGCGCTACAATATTTCAGTTAGCCATCTGCGTTAAATTTAAAAGCTGCTTTTAGTGAGAGCTGAATTCAAGATCCAAACAGCAGGGTACAACTTGCACTATAGACAGTCTCGGTAAAGTAGCAATAACTGAGCAGGAGTCGGTACGCATTTGCCATGAGTAAACCTTCGAAAGGCAAAGGTGACGATGGAGGACCACCGGACAAGCAGGAAGGCAAGAAGTCAGTCGACCCGGTAGGGGGCGTCAAGCCATTGCGCTCGAGGCACGTAAGCTGGAAATGGCTGGAAGACACTGCAACGAAATCCAGCAATGTCACTGAAGACGAAGATACCATACCGGTACAGTAGACATTGATCAACAGTAATTAACCAGGTCCATGTCATAGTAAACACCACGATTACCGCCTCCGAAGCTGCGTTCGCTCGAAATTAGGACATATAGATAAACCGGATAACCTACTCGGTTTACCTATCCGTTTTGAATTAGTTTGTCTTGTTTTGTGCAACAGCTAGCCGTGCCGATATCCACTCGACGTTCACAAACGTATGCTTAACATAGGATTCTCAGAACGAGGCAGCCGTGTGATATCTGGATGGCTATATCACGGTAATAAAACTAACTGATGTTACACTTATATATCCATCCAGAAAACACATCCTCGTTCTGAGAATCCGTCTGACGTTTGAATCATTTCGAACGCGACCGAGCACGCGCGTTGACATAGACACGCGATTGTTCGAACGCTGCGCTTGTTTTCTGTAATTGTTCTGAGCTTCGTCAAACGTCTGCATTAGTTCCTTCGTACGGTACGAACGCTTCCTGAAACCAGCCCCGGCTGCATGTTTACAAATGTAGGAAGTGAAAAAGAAATATTCAAATGTTAATGTGCCGTTATTTGACGGGAATAATATATTGTTTGTTGATGTCATTCGAGTGTCACCAGCCCAATAACATCACGAGTGTCACGAGTGTCTCCGGCACTCGCGATGTTATCTGGCTGGTAACACTAGAGTGACATCAACAAACAATGTATTATTCCCCAAATGATCGGCTATGAGTATGTATGTTTATGTGTATGTATGTTATGTGTTTATGTGTATGTATGTTATGCTACTCCTCACAGACGCTTTGCATCTCGGACGCCGAACTTCCAATGGTTCATCTACGGTCCCTCAGGCGCCGAACTTACAATGGTTCATCTACGGTCCCTCAGGCGCCGAACTTCCAATGGTTCATCTACGGTCCCTCAGGCGCCGAACTTTCAATGGTTCATTTACGGTCCCTCAGGCGCCGAACTTCCAATGGTTCATCTAAGGTCCCTCAGGCGCCGAACTTCCAATGGTTCATCTACGGTCCCTCAGGCGCCGAACTTCCAATGGTTCATCTACCGTCCCTCGACCGGGTCGTCTCAGTTTAATTTTTTTCGAAATTCACTACGCCATTATGTACAATTGCCCGCAACGTTATTCGAACAATTACGCACAATATAATTGTTAACAACGTCACGATCGTTTCTTCGATTGTCCGAAATTACATAATACAAGGGTAAGGCTCGCTATTACGTCGCACTTACGAGAGTTGGATTCCCAGAAGCCATCAATATATTGACTGGTAGCACCAAGTACCAAGGGGTAGATGGATGTTTCTATAAAATTGTGTAAATATTGTTATGGTGACAGTCACTTGTGAACTAGGCAAGAGATTGTTGGAATGTTTAACGAGATGTAGTATGAGGCGGAAACGAGGCCAACTTACGAACTATGTAATGCGTCCGGAGGATGGCTATTTGCTCTAGTTCAGACAATGGAATTACGTTATTCAGATAATATAATTACGTTATACGGACAATAAAAGTGATACTAGCTAGCCGTATTAGCTTGGCTTAACAGGCTAACCTCCTGTGTGAACGCAGCGTACGACGTACACCGTCGTCGTTGCTACCACTACCATCATCACAATCAACAACTACGACAACTATGACAAAACAACTGACTATCGTCGTCGCCTCCACAAACACCATCGCCATTGTTGCAGGAAATTCCATCTCGGCGTTGGCGGTCGTCCTACCTGAAGCAACGTCGTCAGGCCGCGGGCATAGAGCACACGACGCGACGGGCTGCCTCATTCACGGGGCTACGCATCGACGACAAGATCCTAGAGATGGCGCGAGAGAAGGGACTCCTGATCGAACGAGACGGTAGTGCTCGATGGACCGAACCGGAACGCATTCGACAGATCGAACTCATCCGTCAGATGCCCGTGTCCATGCAGCTAAGACGACACCTCAGGTAACCATCATTAAGATATCCGTGTATGTGCAGCTATAACGACACCTTAGATAAACATCACTCAGATGCCCGTGTCTACGCAGCTAAGACGACACCTCATTACCCAGGCGTCTATGTCTATGCAGCTGTGACGGCACCTCAGATAGGCATCACCCAGATGGCTGTGTCTCTGCAGCTCTGACGATATCTCAGGTAAATAGGTAAAACCTGAAGTGCTACAAATTTGTCCCTCGATTTTTGCACCGTTGTTGTGACAATAAGTATTTATTTGGTTTCGTATTTTACGCATATTTTCATAAACATGAATATGAAACAGGGTATTCTCATACGACACCGACATTTGCATCATTCCTTATTGCATACTGGAAGTTTGCTTGATGTAGCATATCTGATGAATTTTGAAGACGATACAATATCGAAGGTGATGAGGTTCATGAAACGAAATGTTTTCGTACAGTATTTAGTTATAAGTAAATCTAATCTTGCTGGTTGTTTCAGGGCACTTGTGTTTAAATATATGTCGGAAGAGAAGCGGGAAGGCTGTGTGGCTTACATTCATAACTTAATCGCCGTAAGTATCATCAAAGGCTCACGTTGATTGCCAATTACGTACAAAATAAAGAACAAAGCATATGTCAGGATTATCTGCCAAATATATAGTATATGCCAAATTAAATTGGAACGCTTCAGAGCAAAATCGAAAAACAGTTCAACAGTTCGTGGTGATGTGCGGTTAAAACAACTTATCTGATGAAACAACTGCATACTTGCATGTTGGTTTACATGGCACCCTCTGCGCTTTTGAAGCGATTCAAATGTAGGAGCGATAATAAGATAACACGAGAATTGCGTGGAAATGAACGGAAAATTCAGAAGTGAGGGAGAGAAAGGTTGAGTGAAGGGAAATAATGGAACGAAAGGGAGCCGAGTAACCATGACAATTATATGTTATTCTTTTATGCAATAGTTACGATTGCACAATAAATAAACGTTGATGTTGTTATCCGTCTCCCGTTCGCTCTATACAGTTTGTGAGAAGGCATATACAGAGTTATGGCCGCTCCACTGTGTTACAGATAATGTCTTTGTGGGGGAGCCGACGTCTTCGCGTATTGCGAGAACTACATCGCAGTCTCGCCCTGTGGAGAGGACATCTCCGCAACATTGAATGTACGCTAGATAATGTGTTGCAAATGTGCTAAGTTGCTAACATGTTAACTATTTATTTTCTGCAATATAAAGAATTCAAGGAAAATATTTTTTCGAAAGCCAAATAACTTCATGTGACAATGATTACTTAATTTTTACACAATACTATTTCGAGAGAAGACGCAGCAACAGCAGCAAAAACAGCAAAAACAACAGCAACAAAAACAGTAGCAGAAACAACAACAGGAATCGTTTTGTTATCTTGTCTTATGCAGACATTCTTGAGACGCAATGCTCTAAACGCGAGTTCGCTGATTGCAGGTCACTTCGGCGGCGGTGTGCTGACGTATTTCCTCTTCCTGCGCTGGCTCCTCAAAGTCAACTTCTATCTGTTCTTCATCGTCATGACGTTTGTCGCGGCGCCATTTTTCATATGGCCCGCCACTCACGTCGCTGCCAACGAGACGGACTTCACACCGTACGACCACAGCACGCCGTTGGTGAACAGGTCCTTCGACGGTTGCACTGACGTGATGCACCGTGGCAGCATCATTGGCAACGACACACTCATCCAGGCGTCCCTGGACCTCATCACAGGCTCCGTCAGTGATTCTTGGCGTATTACATACTGGGAACACCAGTAATTAACATACGTGCACACGTGCATATATACATACGTGCAATAGTGCATACGTGCATACGTACATACATGCATACTTGCATACTTGAACACGTGTATACACTTCTAAACACGTGCATACATGTAAAATGCATACCTGCTTATATGCATACACGCATACATGTATACGTGCATGCGTGCATACGTACATACATACATATATACATATGTGTATACATCCATATGTATATACATGCATGCATGCATGCATGTATGCATGCATACAATCATACATACATACATACATACATACATACATACATACATACATACATACATACATACATACATACATACATACATACATACATCCGTACACGTAAACATGCCTACGTGCATACCGCATACATACATATATATAATAATAATAATAATAATTCCGTTTCTTAATATAGCGCTTTTTAGCTAACTAAATACCAATCAAAGCGCTTCACAATAATATGATGTGTTGACTAAATCTAAAATATAAATTCACTAAATACATAAGGTAAGATAACAATAAATAAGCTAAGATAAAAAAGTAAATAAGCTAAGATAAATAAGAACACATTACTATGACGTGTTGACCAAATCTAAAATATAGACTAATTAAATACATAAGATAAGATCAAATTAATAGTCTAAGGTAGATAAATAAGTAATCTAAGAGAAATAAGTAAGTAAAAATAAATAAATAATCTAAGATAAATCATTATAAAACAATAAATTAGTGTGTAAAAATACGATTTCAAACCGAACAATTTAAAACCAAGCAGCGTCATAGAATACAAATCAGTGTCATCAAGGCAGGTATTGTGAACGAAATACGTGCATATACATACATACATACATACATACATACATACATACATACATACATACATACATACATACATACATACATACATACATACATACATACATTCATACATTCATATATATTTACATACGTACATACAAACAAACATACATACATACATACATACATACATACGTACGTACATACATACATACATACATACATACATACATACATACATACATACATACATACATACATACATACACACACACATACATACATACATACATAAATACATACATACATACATACATACATACATACATACATACATACATACAAACATACATACATACATACATACATACATACATACATACATACATACATACATACATACATACATACATAAATACATACATACATACATACATATATAGAGCGCGCACGTACACACACACTCGCTTACATAACGTACCATACACATGCACACACGCTCACACGAGCATGCTCGCACACACAAACACTCAGTCGCACACACACAACATACAGCAGATACACACGTTATTATGCACACATCCACACACGCACACAGGCACATATACTCGCACACACACTCGCACACATAACGTACCGTACACATGCACACACACTCACACGCGCTCGCTTCCACGCACAAACCCACAGTCGCGCGCGCGCACCCACACACTGCATGCTCTATACCAACTATGTGCTGCCGTACTAAAGGGGTTTCTTGTGGCGGTGCCGTTCTTCTACGGCGGTTTCGACAAGGAGGTGATTGAAATCAGCGACTCCCAAGGCAACGTCAAGTTCCACTACAACTTGCCGTTGGCCTATTTCCTCACCATCATCGGCTGCCTATTCTTCAGTCTGTCCCTCATTGTTCACAAGTGGGTATAATACAATCGCTATGGCTTATGTGTGAACACCTGGTGGTGGAAAAACGAGAAAGTGCTAATAAAAAGCGGGAAGTTGTGGCAGTGGTTACATTGTGATTGGCGTCACTGTTGGGCAAGTGGTTTGCGGTGAACGAATGGGCACGAAAATGGTAATGTTTTTAGACAAACAAACAAACGGGACATTTCGTCCAAAAAGCGAGGAAGCGGGATAATTCGAAAAAATTGGATTCCCTTCCCGAAAGCAGTGATGTTGACATATATGCTATGCTCATTCGATATGCGCCGTGATTGTGCAGGGTGTATATGTCGTTGTCTTGGTACATGTGAACCACTTGATGTCACGTGATTGTGCAGGGTGTATATGTCGTTGTCTTGGTACATGTGAACCTCGCTGTAAACGGTAACTACTGTTACCACGTGATGTCACGTGATTGTCCAGGGTGGCGCAAGGTGCGCGGGAGAACATGTACTACGCTCCGAAGCTCTACCGTCCTTCCTGCAACCAAGTGTTCGGTAGCTGGGATTTCACGATTACGGACGAAGACAGCAGCCAACTGCAACCCAAAAATATATACAGAGAAATCCAGGTACAATTACTAAAACTTGCAATGCACACACCTGGTATAGTGTAATACATTGTTTTGAGGTGTACATTTTATCTAAAGCTATACAACTGAGGAAATAAAAGCGTGTGAGAATGAAACGTAAATGAAAATCTTGGTATAAACGTGACATGGTCACCATCGTGAAACAAAACGTTTATTGCTACAGCTGTTGTACAGTATGTAGGTCCTACAATGCTGAAAACGGGAGTGATTTAAATTTGTTCCAACAGTGCATACCTCTGTATAAAATCCAGTAATGATTCCAATGTAATATCCGAAATTCGGTATTCAATATACATTCTTAAATAGTGGTCAGCATAACTATGAGGGATAAACGGTTATGCCTGGGGCAATACAATTAACTAATATGTTCAGCGAAAGTTGTTGTTAAATCGTGTCGTGTCCGCCACCAGCTCTCATTGAAGGAACAACGGGAGGAGATACGTTGTCGTAACCGGCCGATCTTAGAGACATACATCGTGTATTTCATCCGTCTCATTGTCAACCTGGTTGTTGTCTCTGTCCTCGTCGGCTGCGGCGTCCTACTTCGGATGACATTCTCCCACAGTGCCGAGGTAGGTCAGACACAACAGAGGGGGTAAACAGGTCGCACCTTAGTGTGAGTAATCACACAGCAATTTAGTGTAGCTAGGCACGTCATATATTTTGTTAGTAGTATACTTATATTTATATTGGTCAATGTAATTGTTGCCTTATTTAATAGAATGTGTCGTTTTCACACAAATAGCTGAAGAAACGTTTGCACAAGCTTTCGATATTCGAAATCACTAACAGTTGTTTCATAGACGTAGTGCAAACAAATTATATATATATATATATATATATATATATATATATATATATATATATATATATATATATATATATATATATATATATATATATACACATATATATATATATATATATATATATATATATATATATATATATATATATATATATATATATATATATATAAATATATATATATATATATATATATATATATATATATATATATATATATATATATATATATATATATATATGTGTGTGTGTGTGTGTGTGTGAGTGTGTGTGGCATTATATGTATATATATATATATATATATAATCATATAATACCACATTAAATGCCTGATGGCACAACAGTTGCGACATATCAGGGCACTCTGTAATTAGGGGAAGGTGGGTCATGTCGGACACCTAAGTTATAGAGTGTCACAACGCTTGAACTGTGTAGTCCAGAAGGATAACATTTCTCATTATTATTCTGTATATTTAGTAGTTTACTACAACCAATTATCAAACTTCAACTCCACTAAAAACAACACATATGTTATCAATATTTATTGATCACTGGTGCGCGGATATGCTCCAGGGTACTAGGGCATATCCACACAGCTACGTGCAAATATACATCGCGCATTTCAGGCTTTTGCTAAAGAGTAGAACTGAAATGGCGAAACATTGCAGGCTGCAGAACATCAAATAGGTTGCTAGGTATATGCATATGTATTATTTGGGGATCAAGTGCGCACATATCAATAATATAAACATAAACAGGTGTAGTTTATGGCCTAGATTTAGAAGTGGATGCGTGATGTTGGTCTCATCTACAGCGCACACGGAAAGCCACGCGACGAAGAAACAAAAGAACACATAATAAAAAGCAACAGTTTCATACACTTCAAGATACACGAACACTTCAAGATACACGAACACTTCAAGATACACGAACACTTGCCCAACATAAACTATTATGATGTAAGCTTGTTTTCTGTCTTTAGCACATCCCAACTCAAAATTCCACCTCCTAACTATTTTTAGACCAATCTCCCACCTCTTCAATACATTTCCATTTTAAATCCCACGTTTTATTATTTAGCTGTGAATCAAATATGTTAGTGAATTAATCTATATCATGCCATCACGTTATATAAATTGACTACTGCACTGGGGCATATCCGCACACTACTGGGGCATATCCGCACACTACTGGGGCATATCCGCACACTACTGGGGCATATCCGCACACTACTGGGGCATATCCGCACACGCCTATGTGGATATGCCCCAAACGACCGGCGGGGCAAGATTGTAAATGTTTCCGTACACGCAGTCTATGGCGGTAAAGTTTATTTGTGCAACGACAGTGCTAATAAAACACATTCTAAACACGCATTAACACACCAATGTGCACCATTGAGAGTGTGAGTTACGTTTCAATGTTTATATAAAATAACACAAGATTCTGCAAAAACAACATTTTAGTTTGTAATTTCTTACCGATGCAAATGGTTACATTTCGTGGGTTTAAATGTTCGATGTGTGAGTGAGATGTGTGAGTGAGATGTGTGAGTGAGATGTGTGAGTGAGATGTGTGAGTGAGATGTGTGAGTGAGATGTGTGAGTGAGATGTGTGAGTGAGCTGCTACCGCTGAACACTGTTTTGAAGCCAAATACTGCGTGGTTTAGTCAATAACGAGGTGTGCAGACAGGCCTCAGCGTGTGGACATGCCCCACCTTCCTTACGCCATATTTCACTTTATTGGACGACAATGTAATTAACTATT
>OY759266.1:53269113-53316613 GCA_963662155.1 Lamellibrachia columna
ATACCCCCCTTACTCTGGTTCAGCTGCATCACGTCACGTGGTAGGGAGTTTCGTGAAGCCGCCCGCTAGAGACAGCTTCGCCACCAGTTGGCGCGACGAGGAACAAGCGGCGCCACCTGGTGGACTAGCTGAAACACCGCCTGAGGGACCGAGATGGATCAGCCGCTATTTGGACTCGTTCGTGTGATCTGTGAAGCGGTTCGTGGCGAATATGTCAGAGAAAATATGGAATGACAAATGGTGGCCTTGATTGGTATAGTGGTCTAGGAAATAGAGTCTGAGATATTGCTTTGATGACTACTTGTAGCAAGCAGCTACATGCCAGCTACATGCTGACTACACGCTGGCTACATGCTGGCTACAGGCTGCCTACATGCTGGATACATGCTGGCTACAGGCTGGCTACATGTTGGCTACCTGCTGCCTACATGCTGGCTACATGCTGGCTACAGGATGGCTACATGCTGGCTACCTGCTGCCTACATGCTGGCTACATGCTGGTTACAGGATGGTACATGCTGGCTACCTGCTGCCTACATGCTGGCCACAGGCTGGCTACAGGCTGGCTATATTTTGGCTACATGCTGGCTACAAGCTGGCTACAGGCTGGGTACAGCCTGGCAACAGGCGGGTTACAGGCTGGCTATATACTGGCACAATTGTGACTGTTGTGGTATATTATATGTTTCTTTGCCATTTTGTCTGAATAAATATAGAATGACAGATTGTGGCTTTGTCTGTGATTTGGTATTCAAAGTTGAATGAAAAATAAATGCCTATCGTAAGAAAATATAGCTCGTGTGTCGAACACACTGGACTCCCCTTAATAGAATCCCTCCCCTCCCTCTCAGAGCTATATGCTTCTGATTCATTTAAGCGGCGCATTGTACACCAAATGGTGTGTAAGTGTATAACGGAGACGACTGTAGCCTCCCACATATCGTATGTCGAATAAAACAGTACGAATGACAAACATGGAATATACATATGAAATCAAGAGGTGTCTCACCAACATGGGTTATATGTTACGTGATAGTATAACATGGTATTTAATAATATGAAACATCAATAGGACATTCAAATAAATCACTGCAGACGGCGTGAATAAAAAGGCGATGTAATTGTGACACATGACAGCTCGTGTCGTTGAGAACATAGACAATGGTGAAATAAAACTTTTTACGAATATGTGACGGAAACGAAAATGTTAGACATCATATTTAAAACATAAGGATGCCTTATGATTATGATTAGAATTGACATTAAAACTGCCTCCTCAACTGATTTAGCATATCGCGAGTCCGGTTCGTTGATGTCCTAATATATGGCGTGTGCATAGTTTAAGTAATAACCGCAGTCGGTTAAATTAAAAAGTGCGTAATTTTTCCAATTGCGAAATACGTGAGTTTTAAGCGTTTCAATAAATTCTGCATTCACAATTAAATACTTTAAAAGCTTGTCTGATGATTTCACAAAACCTACATACAAAATTTACAAAAACGAGGTTGCATGTCGTAGTGGATACTAGGTAGGTTTTATTTTCGCAACATTAATTTGAACTGAGACGACCAAAACCATCGAATAGATGATGCACCTTTAAGTTACTTTGTAATGAAATGTAGCACTTCGGGTAGATGCATAAATCGACCATCATTGTTCAAAACGTCGATGGGTTCATATTCAGTCCGTATAAGGAATACAATAATTTTTCAAACTTGGTTATCCGTTTATCTCCATTGCACAATTTGGGACATAGCAAACCGAAACATGAGTAAAAGTAAGCATATTTATTTTGTAGGGAAGCATCCTTAATCATACCGCACAGTCAATGCTAATTTTGAAATATTGTTGAGAAGTACATGTCAAAAATACGCTGTGCATTAATGAAATGATGCTATGATAGTTAAACAATAATGTATCAAGTGATTCATTAACAAGATTTAACAAGATTTAACAAGATTTGCCATCCAAGCCAAAGGCCCAGATGGCAAGTGGACAAGGAAGCCATTGGCTTATCGAGAGTCCAACAATGTTCATCTACTTATAGCCCGCCCTCCTGAGATATGTGTCAACCTTGTTTTTAAACATATTCACGCTGCTAGCAGTTACACAATCTGTAGACAATTTGTTCCATTCATTTATTGTCCTCTGTGAGAACGAGTGCTTCCTGATGTCCAATCTACATTGATCCTTTACTAATTTTACCTCATGTCCTCTAGTTCTGCCATCCTTCTTGAGTGAGAAAAACATATTTCTATCAATATTTTCATACCCATTCAATATCTTAAAAACTTCAATCTGATCTCCTCTTAACCTCCTTGTCTCTAGAGTTGTTAAACCACATTCTTTCAGGCGTTCTTCATAACTAAGGTCTCTCAGTTCTGGAATCATTTTAGTTGCTCTCCTTTGTATGCGTTCAAGCGTATCTATATCCTTCTTACGATATGGTCTCCATGCTTGTATACAATATTCTAAATGAGGTCTAACTATTGCTTTATAAAGAGGTATAATTAACTTTTTTCCCTTGTATGTTATGTTTCTTCTAATCAATCCAAGAATTTGATTACCCTTTGAAGCTGCAATACCACACTGCTCTGAAACTTTCATATCAGCGCTTATTGTAACTCCTAAGTCCTTTTCTTTTACAGTAGTACCCAGAACAGTATCTCCCATTTTATAGTTTACATTCAAGTTCCTATGTCCTGTATGTAGGCATTTACATTTCCCAAAATTGAACAACATCTGCCATTTCTCAGACCATTTCACTAATCTGTCTAGATCGTTTTGTAAATGTTGTTTATCACCATCAGTATTAACCTTTCTAAAAAGTGTTGTGTCATCCGCAAATTTCAGTACGTTACTTGTTATACTGTCGTCCAAGTCATTGATATAAATTAAGAATAATATAGGTCCTAATACTGATCCTTGAGGTACCCCACTCAAAACCGATTTCCAATTTGAAACTTCTCCATCTACTACAACTCGTTGTCTTCTGTCAGTCAGCCATTGTTCTATCCAGTCAGTTATTCTATCCCCGATACCATGGGCTTTTAATTTAAGTAGTAATCTTTGATGTGGCACTTTGTCAAAAGCTTTCTGAAAATCTAAGTAGATAATATCTACTGGCGATCCCACGTCTATCCACTTAGTGATTTCTTCCAAAAAACATAACATATTTGTTAAGCATGACCTCGCTTTAAGGAATCCATGTTGAGATGAATTTAATAATTTATGCTTAACGAGGAATTCCACCATATGGTCTTTAATTAACCTTTCTAATAATTTACAAATCACTGACGTTAAACTCACTGGTCTGTAATTCTCTGACTTATTTCTCGAACCCTTTTTAAATAATGGTATGATGTTTGCTTCTTTCCATTCAAACGGAACAACTCCCTCTTTTAATGACAAGTTGAATACTCTTGCAAGTGGTATACTGATTTGTTCTACTGTTTCCATTAGAAATTTTGGAGGAATCCCATACACTCCCGGTGATTTGTTATCCTTCATTGCCTTTATTTTCTTAGCTACCAATTCTGGAGTTACAACTAACGGACCTAAATAGTCAGATTTAGCCCCCTGAAATTTAGCATCAGCAACTGGTAATGAACTAATATCTTCTTTGGTAAACACTGAACTGAAGTAACCATTTAGGTCTTCCGCCATTAAAAACCCCTGTGATATTATATTTCCAGCACTGTCTTCTAGAGGTCCAACCTTGTCTTGTACGTTTTGTTTACTCCTGACATATGCATAAAAACTCTTGCTGTCATTTTTTATGTTACATGCTAGTTTTTGCTCATAGCTTCTTTTAGATTGTCTGATTTCAGTTGTAGCTGCATTAAGTGCCTCTTTGTATTTTGCATAGTCTTCGTCCTTTCTGGTACGCCTATAAACCCTCCACATAGTTTGTTTTAGCATTATTTTTCTAATAGCCTCTTTTGACAAGTGTTTCTTTCTACACCGTTTTCCTTGTTTTTGGAAGGGAACAAATTTATCGATCATACTCTCAATTTCATATTTTAGAATATTCCAACATTCAATTGCGGTCTTATTCATCAGCATGTTATTCCAATCTAGCTTTGCTAAGTATTTTCTCATATCTTTGTAGTTACCTTTGTGGAAGTTTCTCTTGTACGTTTTTTTATTTTTACTTTCTGATTTTACATTGATGTCAAAATGTATTTGATTATGGTCACTATTACCCAATGGTTCAAATATTTTTACATTGTCCACTAATTCTTTTTGTGATGACAAAACTATATCTAATACATTTTCTCCCCTGGTTGGTTCTAGTACGTGCTGAGTAAGAAAGCTATCCTGGATTAAAAATAGAAATTGTTGGTCCTCAATCCCTGTGCTCTCTAGAGAATTCCATTGTATGTGTCCATGGTTAAAATCTCCCATTATGATACATTCCCCTTTACTAACTTCCTTTATAGCGTTTTTTATTTTTGTGTTGTCCTCTTCGTTTATGTTTGGACTTCGGTAAACTAATCCAATAGTTAATTTTGAATTTCCTGAAACAATTTTGCACCAAACAGCTTCATCGCAATCTGCTTCCCTTTCTAGTTTTATTTCATAAGCCTGAATAGATTCTTTAACATATAAAATAACTCCCCCGCCCCTTCTTCCTATTCGATCTTTCCTAAACATTACATATCCTGTCAGTCCTAATTCAGCATCTGTTATATCTATGTTGGCCCATGATTCAGTTATACCAATTATGTGAGGGTCAATATCTTCTACAATAATGTTTAATTCGTTTTTCTTATTTACTATGCTCCTTGCATTTAAACATACGCATCTATAACCTTTTTCAGAGATGTTTTTCGGATGATTTGATATTGGTTTATCTGTGCTAGTGGCCTCTTGTTCTGCTTGAGACACCTCTAGGTAACCCCCCTGCACTTCTAGTTTAAAGAATGTTTACTTCCAAAAATATTTGTCATTGTACCCAAGTCACTATCTACTACTGCTGAAAGTTTGTCCGCGAATACTGCCGCCCCCTTTCCACTTAAATGAAGCCCATCCTTCATGTACATATCAGCCCTCCCAACAAAACTTCCCCACAAATCCACAAATCCAACTTCCTCTTCCCTACATAACTTCTGGACTAACATGTTAATTGCCATCCCACGACAATTTCGATATTTGTGACCCCTCCTGCCCATTACAGGTAAAATCCCTGACAGTATTACCTGCTCAACCCGCGTCTGTTTTAGTGTTCTGACCAACTGCGATGAAGCTGTTTGGTGCAAAATTGTTTCAGGAAATTCAAAATTAACTATTGGATTAGTTTACCGAAGTCCAAACATAAACGAAGAGGACAACACAAAAATAAAAAACGCTATAAAGGAAGTTAGTAAAGGGGAATGTATCATAATGGGAGATTTTAACCATGGACACATACAATGGAATTCTCTAGAGAGCACAGGGATTGAGGATCAACAATTTCTATGTTTAATCCAGGATAGCTTTCTTACTCAGCACGTACTAGAACCAACCAGGGGAGAAAATGTATTAGATATAGTTTTGTCATCACAACAAGAATTAGTGGACAATGTAAAAATATTTGAACCATTGGGTAATAGTGACCATAATCAAATACATTTTGACATCAATGTAAAATCAGAAAGTAAAAATAAGAAAACGTACAAGAGAAACTTCCACAAAGGTAACTACAAAGATATGAGAAAATACTTAGCACAGCTAGATTGGAATAACATGCTGATGGATAAGACTGCAATTGAATGTTGGAATATTCTAAAATATGAAATTGAGAGTATCATTGATAAATTTGTTCCCTTCCGAAAACAAGGAAAACGGTGTAGAAAGAAACACTTGTCAAAAGAGGCAAATAGAAAAATAATGTTAAAACAAACTATGTGGAGGGTTTATAGGCGTACCAGAAAGGAAGAAGACTATGCAAAATACAAAGAGGCACTTAATGCAACTACAACTGAAATCAGACAATCTAAAAGAAGCTATGAGCAAAAACTGGCATGTAACATAAAAACTGACAGCAAGAGTTTTTATGCATATGTCAGGAGTAAACAAAACGTACAAGACAAGGTTGGACCTATAGAAGACAGTGCTGGAAATATAATATCACAGGGGTTTTTAATGGCGGAAGACCTAAATGGTTACTTCAGTTCAGTGTTTACAAAAGAAGATATTAGTTCATTACCAGTTGCTGATGCTAAATTTCAGGGGGCTAAATCTGACTATTTAGGACCGTTAGTTGTAACTCCAGAATTGGTAGCTAGGAAAATAAAGGCAATGAAGGATAACAAATCACCGGGAGTGGATGGGATTCCTCCAAAATTACTAATGGAAACAGTAGATCAAATCAGTATACCACTTGCAAGAGTATTCAACTTGTCATTAAAAGAGGGAGTTGTTCCGTTTGAATGGAAAGAAGCAAACATCATACCATTATTTAAAAAGGGTTCGAGAAATAAGTCAGAGAATTACAGACCAGTGAGTTTAACGTCAGTGATTTGTAAATTATTAGAAAGGTTAATTAAAGACCATATGGTGGACTTCCTCGTTAAGCATAAATTATTAAATTCATCTCAACATGGATTCCTTAAAGCGAGGTCATGCTTAACAAATATGTTATGTTTTTTGGAAGAAATCACTAAGTGGATAGACATGGGATCGCCAGTAGATATTATCTACTTAGATTTTCAGAAAGCTTTTGACAAAGTGCCACATCAAAGATTGCTACTTAAATTAAAAGCCCATGGTATCGGGGATAGCATAACTGACTGGATAGAACAATGGCTGACTGACAGAAGACAACGAGTTGTAGTAGATGGCGAAGTTTCAAATTGGAAATCGGTTTTGAGTGGGGTACCTCAAGGATCAGTATTAGGACCTATATTATTCTTAATTTATATCAATGACTTGGACGAGAGTATAACAAGTAACGTACTGAAATTTGCGGACGACACAAAACTGTTTAGAAAGGTTAATACTGATGGTGATAAACAACATTTACAAAACGATCTAGACAGATTAGTGAAATGGTCTGAGAAATGGCAGATGCTGTTCAATTTTGGGAAATGTAAATGCCTACATACAGGACATGGGAACTTGAATGTAAACTATAAAATGGGAGCTACTGTTCTTGGTACTACTGTAAAAGAAAAGGACTTAGGAGTTACAATAAGCGCTGATATGAAAGTTTCAGAGCAGTGTGGTATTGCAGCTTCAAAGGGTAATCAAATTCTTGGATTGATTAGAAGAAACATAACATATAAGGGAAAAAAGTTAATTATACCTCTTTATAAAGCAATAGTTAGACCTCATTTAGAATACTGTATACAAGCATGGAGACCATATCGTAAGAAGGATATAGATACGCTTGAACGCATACAAAGGAGAGCAACTAAAATGATTCCAGAACTTAGAGACCTTAGTTATGAAGAACGCCTGAAAGAATGTGGTTTAACAACTCTAGAGACAAGGAGGTTAAGAGGAGATCAGATTGAAGTTTTTAAGATATTGAATGGGTATGAAAATATTGATAGAAATATGTTTTTCTCACTCAAGAAGGATAGCAGAACTAGAGGACATGAGGTAAAATTAGTAAAGGATCAATGTAGATTGGACATCAGGAAGCACTCGTTCTCACAGAGGACAATAAATGAATGGAACAAACTGTCTACAGATTGTGTAACTGCTAGCAGCGTGAATATGTTTAAAAACAAGGTTGACACATATATCAGGAGGGCGGGCTATAAGTAGGTGAACATTGTTGGACTCTCGATAAGCCAATGGCTTCCTTGTCCACTTGCCATCTGGGCCTTTGGCTTGGATGGCAAATCTTGTTAAATCTTGTTAAAAAACTGCCTATATTTCCTAACTATGGCAGTTGTACCCTCCCTCTCTACGTTATTTTTCCCTACGTGTACTAAAACAGATCCACCCTTACCCGAGCCTACGATGTTTTTTACCCTCTCAGTTATCGCCTCTATTTTGGCTCCAGGCAAGCAGACCACCACATCATCTCCCTTGTTTAAGACTCTGTCGGTCTTCCTAACTATCGAATCCCCCACAAACACCCTCGCTCTCTTCCTCACCCCCTCTATCACTGCTGCAGAATAACTCTTCCGTTCGATCCCCTCCATCACATTCTGTCCTGACCCCTTCCCTCCTGTCTCCTTAGCTCCTGTCTCCCCCACTTCCCACTCCTTTGCTCTTGTCTCTCCCACTTCCCTCTCCTTCACTCCGGTTGTTTTCCCTCCCGTCTCCCCCACTCCCTTCTCCTTCCCTCTTGTCTCCCCCACTCCCTTCTCCTTCCCTCCTGTCTCCCCTACTCCCCTCTCCTTCGTCTTCCCTCCCGTTCCTTTCCTTCCCGTCTCCTTACGTTCTGTCTCCCTACGACCTGTCACCTTCCCTCCTCTCAGCTTCCTCCCAGGCTGCGGTGAGCTCTCCCTAGCATCTCTTGTGTCTTTCCCCACTTTATCATCTACTGTTCCCCCACCGGAACTACTGGCACAACCCCCCTGTTCCCTTCCCACCATTGCCACAACGAGCAGCCTCAGCTCTTCCAACTCCACCTCTAGTTCCTTCATCTTCGTACATCCCCTACACTCAACACTAAAACTATCTGCCTGGACCTCAGCCCAGGACTTCTCGCACCCAGACTTGACGAAGTCCACCCAGTTACAGCAACAGAACATATTAGTCGTCTCTTGTTTCTTAGCCAAGCCACCTATCACGTTACATAAAGACATTGCGTATTTGTTTATGCTTACTCAGGTTTGCAGCACAAACGAACATATACTGCAACGCAACAGGCATGTGCTGATTCCGACAGCATCAGTACGGTTTCAGTAATATTAAGATAAATCAAACAGATAAATAAAGTGAGCCCTTTATGGACAATAACCGGGCGCGTTATCATCAATTGTTTACTATGGAGTCCGCAACATTATAGAGGAGAATATGATCGAGTGTGCATACATAGTTGTCCACACTATCATCATTTAACATCGATGTAGTGATTTTATATTAACTTGACTGTCTATGCTTCGAAACAGATAACGCTTCACGACCTGTTACATGGACGTTATCATTAGTCTGGCCCGAAAATCACAACCATGAGTAATAACGATCACCTTGGAACCGTATATATATATATATATATATATATATATATATATATATATATATATATATATATATATATATATATATATATATATATATATATATATATATATATATATATATATATATATATATATATATATACATATAAATTCTTTTGTATATATATATATATATATATATATATATATTTATATATATATATATATATATATATATATATATATATATATATATATATATATATATATATATATATATATATATATATATATATATATATATATATATATATATATATATATATATATATATATATAGGCGACCTACAACAGCGTAGAGTGATAGATGACAGAACCGTTTCTATAATTTTTTACTGCCGCGACTGACGCAGCGTCTAAATGTGTCTATTAATTAGCGTTTTTCGCCGCCAACGCTACAGCGACTTTGTTCAGTGTGAAAATATACAATTAGCCAAGAGTCAAGTGGCGGCGCTAGGCGGTTATGAAAGTTGGGCCCTGTAAAAGACAGACGAAATAACTTGGATATGGGTGTGGCGCCGGGTGCGCCGAGTGAGCTGTGTCGATGAATGTCTGGATCCGACAACAGGTCGGTGTGTCGGAAGAGGTGGTGTTAGCACAACTGATGCGTCGAAACCTGGACGTTAGAAACAGCGAAGCCACAGCCTGGTATTGACAACAATTGTCGAGGAGAGGAATAAACCTGGAGGAAGATGATCGACAATTTGAGGCAATGGATGGTCGGAGACGTGAGGTAATGGATGGTCGGAGACGTGAAGTAATGGATGGTCGGAGACGTGCAAATTGCACGGGAGGGGCCTGGATCCGGAATGACATTTGTTTATGACTCTTTGCTACAACCAACCAATATTTGTTACCGTCTGGTGAAATTCAAACATGTCTACAGTGTGGAGGTCTACATTACCTCTGTCGGAAGATTATGCCACTTCACGACATTCCTGGGAAGAACGACATCCTGTGTAATTCCGTTCTGACTAAGGGTTGTATGAAGCTATATAGGTGTGTATGTCTGAAACAACGAGTCACCGGGAAGATGTATTGATTAAATTCATACATAAGCTGTTGACATTAGTGTAAGTCTGGAGTTGAGTCGCTTTGTCTTGTCGAATTCCAGGTGTTCTTCGTGATCGTGTTCGGCTTAATCAGTTCTCATGGTTACAGCAGAGACTATTATGTGTTTGGCGACTCTGACGGCTGTTCCTTTGGGATTTCCGTCGGCGTTATTGCCTCCCTCGGGCTCGTGGGCTTCCTCGTTCTCGACGCACTCTTTGACGACATCAGCAGTGTGCAGCGACGTAAATATGTCGTCATTGCTGACGTGGCCTTCTCAGGTACGTTATTGGCGGTCGAACGTATAAAAACATACGAATGGAATGCTCATCAAATACACAATATAGTGTTGCGTGCGTGCGTACGTGCGCGCGTACGTACATGCATGTGTTAACAACTATTATTGGCATAAATTAGGAATTAAACTTAACTTGGACATTTTGTTTTGAGAATATATGGACAGTGCTAGTTTGAGTGTTGGAAGGCGATAACAAACTGGTCATGTGACTGTCGTTGTAGGTTTCTGGACTTTCATGTGGTTCGTCTGCTTCTGCAATCTGACGGACAAGTGGTCACACGGTGGTTTTAGTGTGCAAGAACGGGACGAGTATTATTTTCATTTCAAGGTGAACAACGACGCGGTGCAGGCCGCTATTGCCTTCTCCTTCTTCTCAATCCCAGCCTTTGTGAGTATCACCTGTTAAATATATCAGAATGGTTCTACCTCTATTCTTGTAGATACATTGAAACACAGAGTGATGTCATTCGAATGTGTATTAGTGTGACTCATCACAGGGTGATGTCATTCGAATGTTTATTAGCGTGACACACAACACATAGTGGTGTCATTGGGATGTTTGTTAGCGTGACACACATCACATAGTGGTGTCATTCGAATGTTTGTTAGTGTGACACACATCACAGAGTGGTGTCATTCGAATGTTTATTAGTGTGACAAAAATCACAGAGTGGTGTCATTCGAATGTTTATTAGTGTGACACGCATCACATACATAGTGGTGTCATTCGAATGTTTATTCATGTGACACACATCACAGAGTGGTGTCATTCGAATGTTTGTTAGTGTGACACAAATCAGAGTGGTGTCGTTCGAATGTTTATTAGGGTGACACACATCACAGAGTGGTGTCATTCGAATGTTTATCAGTGTGACACACACCACAGAGTGATGTCATTCGAATGTTTATTCATGTGACACACATCACAGAGTGGTGTCATTCGAATATTTATTTGTGTGACACACATCTCGGATTGGTATCATTCGAATGTTTATTTATATGACACACATCACAGAGTGGCGTTATTCGAATGTTTATTTGTGTGACACACATCACAGAGTGGTGTCATTCGAATGTTTATTCATGTGACACACGTCACAGAATGGTCTCATTCGAATGTTTATTTGTGTGACACACATCTCGGAGTGGTGTCATTCGAATTTTTATTTATGTGACACACATCACAGAGTGGTATCGTTCGAATGTTTATTTATGTGACACACATCACAGATTTGTATCATTCGAATATATATATTTGTGTGACACACATCACAGAGTGGTGTCGTTCGAATGTTTATTAGGGTGACACACATCACAGAGTGGTGTCATTCGAATGTTTATCAGTGTGACACACACCACAGATTGGTTCCATTCGAATGTTTATTAGTGTGACACACATTACAGAGTGGTGTCATTCGAATGTTTATTAGTGTGACACGCATCACATACATAGTGGTGTCATTCGAATGTTTATTCATGTGACACACATCACAGAGTGGTGTCATTCGAATGTTTGTTAGTGTGACACAAATCAGAGTGGTGTCGTTCGAATGTTTATTAGGGTGACACACATCACAGAGTGGTGTCATTCGAATGTTTATCAGTGTGACACACACCACAGAGTGATGTCATTCGAATGTTTATTCATGTGACACACATCACAGAGTGGTGTCATTCGAATATTTATTTGTGTGACACACATCTCGGATTGGTATCATTCGAATGTTTATTTATATGACACACATCACAGAGTGGCGTTATTCGAATGTTTATTTGTGTGACACACATCACAGAGTGGTGTCATTCGAATGTTTATTCATGTGACACACGTCACAGAATGGTCTCATTCGAATGTTTATTTGTGTGACACACATCTCGGAGTGGTGTCATTCGAATTTTTATTTATGTGACACACATCACAGAGTGGTATCGTTCGAATGTTTATTTATGTGACACACATCACAGATTTGTATCATTCGAATATATATATTTGTGTGACACACATCACAGAGTGGTGTCGTTCGAATGTTTATTAGGGTGACACACATCACAGAGTGGTGTCATTCGAATGTTTATCAGTGTGACACACACCACAGATTGGTTCCATTCGAATGTTTATTAGTGTGACACACATTACAGAGTGGTGTCATTCGAACGTTTATTAGTGTGGTACACATCACAGAGTGGTGTCATTCGAATGTTTATTAGTGTGACACACATCACAGAGTTGCGTCATTCGAATGTTTATTAGTGTGACACACATCATAGAGTGGTGTCATTCGAATATTTATTAGTGTGGGACAGGTCACATCTGGGCCCATTACTATGCAACTAGCAAGATAACTACCGCGTTTAAAACAGGAACATGTGAACTTAAATGTTATGGGTTACCAAGATGGAGTGTCATTAGACAGGGTTTTCACTTTGTAGTATCCATATCATAGAGTTTATAATATTATACACTGTCAGCTGTAAGTTTTTCGCTCTACCGTAAATTATAGGAACTGACGTCAGCTGCCTTTGCCGGTCACGTATTCTCCATAAGTTCCACGCCGAGATACGCACACGTAGATACCGACATAATGGCCTCCATTAGTGAATACGTTACTTATCTGTTTTAGACATAATATGAAATCAGATATGCTTTCGTTTTACACACAATGTTATCTAGATATCTAAGAACAGTTATAATTTAACAAGATAGGGAAAACACCACTAATTGTACTGTAGTTTTTGCATTTAAGAACGACTCGATAGCCTCGCTGGTGGAAAAATCACTGATGTGTGACGGCCGAGAAATACATTATGGGGTGTGAGGCATGAGTCTCAACTCATCTGTTTTTGGGGGGCCAGTCCCTCACCACTTCTGAGAGTCAACTTCTCATCAATTCAACTTCCCACCAGTTTTTAGGACCAGCCTCCCACTTCCGCATCCTGCCATTCACTCATCACACTTGTGCTTAAAGGTGCATCCTCAAATCGGTTTTTTGTTAGTCTCATTTCAACTTAATTTTCTAAAAAAACCTACCTAGTATCCACTGTAACATACTGGGTCATTTGTGCAACTTTTGTTTGTTGTTTTTGCGAAATCGTCAGACAAACTGTTAAATTACTTAATACTTGTTCAAGCATTAAGTGAATCACGATTTTCACCCTTTGTGAAATTTCGTAACTGTCATGTGATCAGCGAGACGACTGAAGTCATGCCCATGATCGGCGAGACGACTGAAGTCACGCCCATGATCGGCGAGACGACTGAAGTCACGCCCATGATCGGCAGTCACTCACAGTGTTTACCTTTTTGGATATCTGCTATTTTGATTCTTACCAGATCTAACGACTGAGGTAAATTCCTTCGATGATTTGAACAAAAACAGGCATTTTGTATTAAACAGATTTTGCACATCAGACAAGCTACTCACACGCTACACGTCTGGATATAAATTAACCGGATTCGAGATGGGCTGAACCATTTGAGGAAACAGATTTAACGGACAAATTCACTGGTTTAGACTTATAGATGAAACTGCAATGCGGCTACGTGTGACATAAGTTCAACGTATAGACTATAGAAGATTTAACAAGATTGCCATCTCGAACAACAAGTTCCAGATGACAAGTGGACAATGAAGCCATTGGCTTATCGAGAGTCCAACAATTTTCTCATCTATGTGTTGCCCGCCCTTATCAGATATATGTTAATTCGATTTATAAACATATTCACTCTACTAGCATTAACACAATCATTTGGCAGTTTGTTCCATTCATTTATCACCCTCTGTGAGAAAGAGTACTTTCTCATGTCCAACCTACACTGCTCCTTAACTAATGCTGCTTTGTGTCCTCTGGTTCTACTGCCTTCTTTAAGTTTGAAGAACATATTCCTATCAACATCCTCATAACCGCTCACTATTTTAAACACTTCTATTTGGTCTCCTCTTAGTCTCCTGGTCTCTAGTATTGTCAAACCATATTGTAATAAGCGACTTTCGTAACTAAGGTATGTCAATTCTGGAATCATTTTAGTTGCTCTTCGTTGTATTCTTTCTAGCTTGTCTATGTCTTTTTTACGATATGGCCTCCATGCTTGAATACAATATTCAAAATGTGGTCTAACTATTGCTTTGTACAGGGGTACAATTAGATGTTTCTCCTTATACGTGATAGTTCTCCTAATTAGCCCCAGAATTTGATTTCCTTTCGGAGCAGCAATCCCACATTGCTCTGAAACTTTCATGTCAGCACTAAATGTTACACCTAAGTCCTTTTCTTGTGTGGTTCAACCTAGAACAGCATCCCCCATTTTATATTCCTCGTCCATATTTCCATATCCTATGTGTATACATTTACACTTCCCAAAATTGAATAACATTTGCCATTTTTGTGACCATTTAACTAATTTTTCTAGATCATCCTGTAAACTTTGTTTATCTGTATCATTAGTAACCTTTCTGAATACTTTTGTGTATTCTGCAAATTTGAGTACTTGGGTATTGAGATACGTTGGGAGCGAAAACTTATAGATAGCTTAAATTGCCTATTAAAATGATGCGTTTTATACTCATACATCGACGCATTTTGATGTTTTGTGTCAAGTCGGCGTTGTCGGTGTGCATGCCTACTTTTCTTTCACGAGGAATCACCTCCGTCATTCTTATTCGTTTCATATGTGCAAACTTGTTGACGTACTGTGCATTACTTTCCGACGTTTATTTCTCTTCGCATTGTTTCGGTGTTGCTCTGTGCTATGCTGTAAATAAACAATCAACACCGATAATCGAACAAGCTTTTCCCGAAACATATGTCCACCGAATTGTTTAAATCAGCATAACAATTCGACCAATGTGCCATTGAAAGTGGCAGTCGTTAAATATAGCTAGCGTCGCTCGACCCCCGTAGTGATCCATGAACCGTGTTAGAGGAATATGTATTCGTGAATAAATGTATTGAAAGTGGCAGTCGTTAAATATAGCTAGCGTCGCTCGACGCCTGTAGTGATCCATGAACCGTGTTAGAGGAATATGTATTCTTGAATAAATGTATTGTATTTGGATTCGCGGGTGTATTCAGATACAACCGGTGGTGTTGTATGTAGTTAGTTTCCAGCCAATGGATTGACATTTTGTATTGCAGGCTGGTTTGACCATCTTGGCCGTCATGAAAGCGCGGAAGGGAGTCGGTGATGTCTTTCTTTTCAATCGCTACAGTAACGACACTAACTTGGTGCCAAGATCGACGCCGATTTCTGTGCCAGGAGTGACCGAAGACAACTTTCTACCGATGCCTTTCAGTGGTAGTGTGCAGAATGGGAATAAAGGTCTACCACAAGGGGACGATGCTGTACTATGAGTGGACAGTGGCGTACCAAGGGGGGACAGTGGCGTGTCACAGGGGCACAGTAACCCGCCACATGGGGACAGTAACCCGCCACAGGGGGACAGTAACCCGCCACAGGGGAACTGTACCGTACCAGGAAGGGACAGTGGCCCGCCACAGGGAGACAGTGTCTTTACCCCGCCAGAATATTGATGATATGGCTGAACACCGGTGGAGGTTGAGATACGAGGCAAAGCATGGGTGTTTAGATGGTGTTTATCTTGAATGATACTGATAACAGCAACTCAGGTAGGAGGTATCCTGTGCTGGGAGTTCTACTCAGCACAGGATACATATATATATATATGTATATGTATATGTATATATATATATATATATGTATATATATATATATATATATATATATATATATATATATATATATATATATATATATATATATATATATATATATATATATATATATATATATATATATATATATATATATATATATATATATATATATATATATATATGTATATATATATGTATATATATGTATATATATATGTATATATATATATATATATATATATATATATATATATATATATATATATATATATAGTGATGTTGCAGCAAGTGCAAGTGCTAGTATGGTAAAAAAATATTTGAAAACATGTCAATAGGCTTTTACAAATCAAATATATATATTTTTAATAATGACTATATGACAAACTAAAACGTAGTACTCCATTTCCACTTATTTTCACCAATTGAGTCAGCCATAGCTAGTGTGAAAACAAATCCACTTTAATTTACATTTAACATAGGTTTGTATATGTTTTTGTAGCACAAACGGTAGTGAAATACAAAAGATGAAATGAAATAAATGAACACAAAATTACAGCCACGCTGATCCTAGCGCATGCGCAGTACTGCTGCGAATGACGCGTCATTTCGACTTGACTACGCCAATGTGGTTGCATCTGTGAAATGGCCTGGCGCTTTACAGCAGAGGGTACACACCTCTAAGATCAAATCCGCGCTGTTTAACATACGATGGTACTGAACTAAATATATCTGTAATGATTTAATATCGCAGAAACCAAATATATTCGTACCACTTTAAGACATTCCAGCCCATTCATGTTTGGTTGACGTACAAAAACCGATTGAAACCTAACATCTATTCTTGCGAACTGTCTGATTGGATTAATTTTATACACAGCGGGAACGCGCGGAAAATAATTTGTAAACAGCCGGTGTCATCTGAAGACAAAGTCCTGCATTAGCTCAAGATTGCGCTGTTTGGAGTATATTTACTTGAGAAGGCAGCGGAAACGTAAAATCGGATTCATCGAAATTTCAACTTCGATTGCTAATATCCCGATAATAATGCCATATCTCTTCATAAAAAACACAAGACTTAGACGTGACCGACAAAGAACAGTGGTGCCACGCGGTGGGTCAGCAACCAGCAAAAAAGAATTGGCGCGCCACCTATTGAGTATGCTACGCCAGGCAAACGAATTTCCCGTATGTTGTTGACGTCACGGGCACTTGATCACTTGTCATCACATCGAAAATGGAAGGTGGCGGAGTTTATGGAGCGGGCAAGGCGACTGGCCTGTTCGACTATTTAGCCTACGTTAAAAAGCCGCAGGTTATTCTGAGGGCGGTTAGTTGGGTAGGTAAGCCAATATATCACAGTCACGTGGGTGTTTTTCAATTAAACATACTACCATTTCGTGAAAATGCACTAATGTCGTCTGCGTGTATAACCAACCAGGCTGTGTTGTGTCGTGAAAGAAACGCAAATCAGTTAATCACATCTCTCCATTCAACGGCTGTGTATTTGTTACGACAGAACAAGCGAGATTGAACGCAGTCGGTATTGAATGAGATAATAATTGTATCGTTTGTTCTTGCGTGCGGCACGTTTAATAGCAGGCATATTGGTAGTCTCCTTCACCAAAAGAAAATTGCATCTTCTTCCATCGTCTCAACTACCATTGATGTCAGCGTGTTCTTTAACTTTGCGGTCCTAGTCCGAGAGGTTGATCGGTATATGACACGCACGGTTATTATGCCGGTTTATTGACGGAATAGTGATTCGATACCGGTCCGAATTGTTTTTCCACCAAATAAATGTCCTATGTAATGGTCTGACGTGTTTTAATTACTTTTCTGACTTAACCATGAAAATGACCACCTAGAGCCGCCAAACCTCGTATATCTAACACACATACACACGTGTCAAGTAATAAAAAATCACTCTTATTTTCTATTACTGATGGTACAAATAGTCAATAATGATTCATAGTACACATTAAATGCAACTTGAGTATTTCAACACTACATATAACGTTAATACAACCAAATCAGAACAAAAGTACTAAAGCTGACCCATTATTTAATGTTATACTTAATTAATGGTTATAGTGGCGCCGCCATGCAGAATTCATGTGACGCACATCACAACATCTCAGTATCACGCAAAATCATGTTTAGTTTGTGATCATTATGAGGAAGTGAGTACGATATGTTCATCAAACCTGTTTTGGTGCCAACCTCTCCTCTCCCACCCGTTTTAGGGGCCAGCCTCCCTCCTCCCAGCATTTTTGAGAGTCCCACCATTCATACCTATTTTTAACGCCAACTTCCCACTCATTTTTTAGGACCAACCTGTGGCAACCTCCCATTACCTATCTCCCCCCCCTCTACTTATGATCAAAGTAAATTTTCTTGATGATTATAACAAAAGTATGCTCTTTTATTAAACCAACTGTCCATATTACATAAAGGGACTGACAACAAGGCATTAGCTAAAATGCTTTTTCGGTGTGTACACAAGCTTTAATATTGTATGTACTATATGCCAACATTTTAAAAATATATAGGTGAAATTTTAGATGCTCAATGCGTCTAACTCGCAAAGCGCGTGTACAGATTCGAAGTTAATGAGATGATCGATCACATGGTTTTGTGACGTCAATGATGATATGAGTTCAGTCAGTGATTTGTATGTAATGCTTCAGTATTGTTTCAATTGCATTACTATAGAGAGTGATGGCGATGTCAATTTTCCAGAATAAAACGTATAATGTAACGATTGTGAACCACTAGCGGCTGGTGACACAGGAGAATCGTCTTCGAATTCGGCTGTTTCGGAGCAGTTTAGCAACGCCGGTATCTTTTGACTTCAAACGTATTTACTTTCTAACTGAACCACATAGAGCTGCAAAACTTCTACCATATGCATACACATGTGACATGGTCAAACATTACTCTTACTTCCAAATGAAGATCAAAATAAAAGAAAACTTGTCATCGCCTATGCCTAGCTTCGCGGAGCTAGGCATAGACGATACAGCTAGCTTTTGTTTGTTGTAATTTGTTATCGTTACATGGAAGTGACAGTACTGTTTGACCACGTGGTATGTATTGTAAATATATGAGGAGAAGTTTGGCGGCTCTAGTTGGTCGTTTTCATAGTTAGGTCAGAAAGTAAGCATCGCAATAGCAAGAGTAGCACTGACGGGTGGAGGTGATTTCGGCCCTCAGAGAATTCGGCCCAACTGTCATGGTGTTTCGGCTTGGAAATTTCATTGACTGGTGTGACACGCAAGATCTCTGTTCTAGCTAGTAATGGATTAGCCTTCACTTTAAGGGTTAAGTGTAACTATATACTGCTGAATTACAGTGCTTTGTCCGTTTCGTACAGTAAGCAGGTGTGAATAAAATACCATGCTGCACATTCAAAATGATCTGACGAAAAAACTGTATAGATCAAAGACCATATATATGCAGGTGGCTCCGTTGTATTCACAATATAATAGGGTCATTCGATATCAACTCAACCAAGCCCCACGAACTTCGGTCTCAAATTCACTTGACATTTTTTACAAATATTCTACAGTCATCATCATGGACACATTTGAACTCTATATTCCAAGTAGTTTTTTAATAATTGCCGTTTTACTAAGTCTGGTAGGTGTCGAATTTTGCAAAAACATCGCGGCAGTAATTTTCATGCTACATTTCAAGTTCCATTATCTCTGGAAATAATGTATATATAGAGGCGTGAAATGTTCTGTGGTAACTAAACAGGTCTTAATCGTCTGATACATAGCAGTGTAGTAGTTTTCAGTAGTCACACGGAATGATCAGAGGCAGTTGAAAAGTCTACACATTGCAATTTTACCTTACGAGCAGCGATGTTTGAGATTCTCAAACATAGTCTAACATTCACTACAGCTCTTTAACTTTCTGTCTCCAAGAAGTCCACCCCAATTGTTGTAAAAACTTTGAATATTACAATTATGTACTTATTAATTATTGAGCAACACCCTTGTGAAATCAGGAAAAAGTAATTTTGGGGACATTTTCAATGGTGCAAAACCCAATGTGGGCATATTAGCAACATCTTAAACTGGTTTCATTTTAAAGCCGATGCTATGTATTATATATGCCAAATTATGTGTGCCAAATTTTATGATCCATTCAAAAGTCCTTCATGGTGAACACATTTTTTTAATGCTGCAATTTTTAGCATTCGCGAAGCATTCACAAGTGCACAATACTATTATATCACAATGTTAATATACTCCGCTCTATGGAGTAGTGGTCTCATCACTGATCGTTTGTGTTCCAAGAAGTGATTAGAGTCCCAATTCAGATATTGGCCTTGTGTGCTGCCTTGCGACACATTGTTCTCTTGGTTGATCCGTCGTCCTTCAAACATATTCATGTGTCTCTTTCTTGTATCATCGTGTGTGCGCCATCCACGTATATCAGACAGAAGGCCAGGAACGCTAGCTATTTCATAATTGCTATATTCTTCTGTTTATAGACACCATAAATTAGCTCCGCCATTGCCGGTCCCAAGCCCGGATGAGAAAGGAGGAGGGCTGTGCGTGAGGTTAGCACCCTCACCATGTAAGAAAAACTCAAGCTACAGAAACCAATACCAAAGAACAATACGTCAATGGTGCGAGGAGTGGAGTAACCCAGGAAACTGGGATCATGAAGGATAGCAGCCAAACCCGGTCGGGAGCTGACACCACGAGAGCGGAGTTCCTCAAGCCGAAAAACAAGATACGAGTGGGCTCCTGGAACGTGAGAACACTGTATCAAACAGGAAAGCTTCAGCAAGTAATGCAGGAGATGGAAAATTACAAAGTGGAACTTTTATGTGTGAGCGAGGCAAGATAGATAGACTCAGGGAAGAGTACCCTGTCCTCGGGACACACCATACTTTATTCAGGCCGATCAGATAACCAGCACAGAGGTGGAGTTGCCATCATTTTGACGAGGAAGGTGGAAAAACTCTGCTGGAGTGGAAGCCAATCAACGACAGACTACTCAAGGCAAGATTCAATTCCAAGTTTGCAAAGCTGACAGTGATCGCATGCTATGCACCAACAGAGGATGCAGAGGAGGAGATCAAGGATGAGTTCTATGACCAGTTGGAGGAGGAAATCCGGACAACACCCCGGCATGATGTACTCATGGTGGTAGGAGACTTAAACGCAAGAGTTGGAGAGGAAAACACAGGAAGAGAAAGGGTCATGGGCACCGAGGGCTTTGGATGCATAAATAACAACGGCGAGAGACTCTCTGACCTATATGTTGAGAATAACCTAGTCATAGGTGGAACTCTATTCAATCACAGAAACATTCACAAAACCACCTGGAGGTCCCCAGATAACAACACTGTCAGCCAGATCGACCATGTGATAGTCAATCAGAAGTGGAGACGATCACTTCAGGAAGTTAGAGCCAGACGCGGAGCTGTGTGGGGAGTGACCATGTGCTGGTAGTGGCAACATTGTCCTTGAAGCTACGGAAGACACAAATAAGAGAAGAGAGACAACGGCGATTTGACACAGGAAAGTTAAAGAACCCAAACACAGAGAAAGCTTTCCAGTTGGACTTAAAAACCGTTTTCGCATACTCCAAGAGGAACAAGAATTAAACATCGACAGTTTCAATCAGGCACTGATGGAAACAAGCAAGAAACTTTTAGTGTACAGAAGAAAAAAGAAGGAGGAATGGATCAAGTCAGACACATGGACAACAATTGATGAAAGAAAAGCAACAAAAAAAGCTAAACGACGCCAAATCTCAACGACTGAAGGAACAGCTGCAGAGTAGATACTCAGATCCGGACAAAGAAGTTCAAAGGAAGACTAGAGCAGATAAGAGAGCCTTCATCGAAAATCTGGCAGATGAAGCAGAAGCAGCAGCACAGACACAGAACATGGCCACACTGTACAAGATAACCAAAACGCTGACTGGCGGTTTTAAAAATAGTGATGTTCCAGTGAAAGATGTGGATGGAAATGTTGTCACCTGTGAAGCAAAACAGACCCAGAGATGGAAAACACACTTCGAGACCATCCTCAACAAGGAAGCACCAAGAAATCAAGCAGAAATTCCACAAAGCAAAGAGGACCTGAAGATCAACACAGACCCACCATCTGCTGAAGAAGTGAGAAAAGCAATCAGGACCATGAAGTCTGGGAAAGCACCGGATGCAGACTGTGTAAGTGCAGAGATGTTGAAAGCTGGAGGAGAAGTCACCATGGGAGCCTTGACAGAGATCTTTGACGGAATATGGGAGACGGAAGAAACACCAGGCGACTGGAAAATGGGGTTGATCGTCAAACTACCAAAGAAAGGAGACCTTAGCCTTTGCAAAAACTGGAGAGGGATCACTCTGTTGTCTATCACTAGCAAAGTTTTCAGCAGGGTGATCCTTGACAGAATTTCAGAAGCCCTTGACCCACTGTTGCGCAAAGAACAGGCAGGTTTTAGGAAAGGAAAATCATGTGGGGACGACATCTTTACCTTAAGTCAGATCCTGGAGCACTGCCAGGAATGGAACACGCCATTCTACCCAAACTTTGTCGATTTTGAAAAGGCTTTCGACAACATTCACAGAGAATCTCTCTGGCGTATACTCCGGCACTATGGAACCCACCCCAAGATTGTGAGCATAATCAAACTGCTATATGGCGATTTCAGGACCAAGGTCATTTGCGGCCAATACCTGACAGAAGATTTTGAAATCAAGACCGGAGTAAAACAAGGATGGATTCTATCCCCCTTCCTCTTCTGCCTCGGGATCGACTGGGTCATGAAGGAAACAGCACTAGGAGACAAACGCGGCATCAAATGGACCTTCACAGAAACATTAGGTGATCTAGACTTTTCAGACGACATATCTCTTATGTCGCACCACTACAGTGACATCCAAAGAAAAAGCGATGAACTTGCAAGAAATGCCGGAAAAATTGGGCTACAGATAAACATAAACAAAACAAAGATGCTGCGAAACAACAGCCAAACAGCAGACCCTATCACGATTGGAGGAAGGGATATTGAAGAGGTGACCGAGTTCACCTACCTTGGGGCCAAGGTGTCAACAGATGGAAACTCGGAGTCTGAGATTAAGGCAAGGATTAGAAAGGCAAGAGGGGCATTTGCGGCACTGAAGAATATCTGGAAGACAAACAAGATCAGCAACAGAACAAAGATCCGCCTGTTCAAGAGAAACGTGCTACTATATGCGGCGGAATCATGGAAAGTTACCAAAGGCATATGCCAGATGCTGGAAGTTTTCCAAAATAAGTGCCTCAGGAAGATACTGCGAATCTAATGGCCAAACAAAATCTCCGACACGGAACTCCATGAAAGAACAGGTATGCAGCCCATCTCTCTCGAGGTTAAACGCCGCAGACTGAAATGGATCGGACACGTCTGCAGAATGCCGCTGACATCCATTCCAAGAGTGGCCATGCGCTGGACCCCTGGTGGGAAGAGAGCGACGGGGAGACCCAAGGAGACGTGGAGGAGATCAGTAGAGCGGGAGATGAAGGCTCTCGGGTGGAGTTGGGGCCAGGTGACGAAGCTTGCAACGGACAGGCAACATTGGCGTTCTTTGGTGTCGGCCTTATGTGTGATCCCGCACGAAGAGGATTAAGTAAGTAAGTATGTAACACCATAAATGTAATATGTAGAGTTCAGACATATTTCCAGCAATGTAGTGATTTGTTCAACTGGTAATTCACATTCAGAGTTGCGTTTTTGCTGTCTGGCAAGTAATACTACCTACACTTCATACTATAAATAAAATTGTTGCAACAGAAATCGATATTCGACGTATTCGCCATCTGGCAATTAAACACATTAAAATTCTCCGACAGCGCAAGCTCACCATATCACCACTTTCACAAAATGGTGCGGATTGGTATGTTGGCTGGACCACGCGACTGTTATTTACGAATTATTACGTAATTGCAACTGTGAACTTGGGTATACGTCACGTAGTTTCAAACACAAACGAACGTTATTTTGTTCCATTTCACACTATCCATGGATCCATGTAGCTGAAATTGAGAGATTTATTGACAACAATTATAAATTTAACAAATGAAATGACGATGTGCGCAATCTTCACATCAAATGTAAGTTGTGGCACTGATGAAATCGTGAGCGACATTCACTATGTGGCGCCACTGGTTGGGGTTTGCCGAGTACCGTCTATTGTCTAATTGCGTAATATTGACGTCATCGTGTAAACTCTTCTTTAGACTCGGCGACCCTTGAATGATTCCAGGGCCGCGTCCAGGTTGACAAATAGCGCCGTCACTATTCGTAGTAACACGGCGCTTTTTGTCCCGGAAATTCGTTTCGTCTTTCATGAAAGACGACGCTTCTGAATGGCGACGTCTCGGCCTCGCGGCACAGCCTCCTCCCAACAATGGCCGTTGTTGTGGGATTCTCGTTTGATTCGGATTCTTTTTCGAAGTACAGTAACAATTAATCATCAGAATTTAATTAATATTTCATCGCAGTCGAAATCAAACATAGATTAAACATCAATAGGGCCCAAGCTGTGTGGACAACGACACATGACGCTAATCAGGCATGCGTGTCAATAGAAACACACAAACTGTTATTTGCCCACAACTAATACTTATCTATGTATACATTCGTTCACCGTCGCCATGACGGCTTTGATACGAATCAATGCACCAGTTCGTGAGAACGCTGTCCCGTGGCGGACCGACTAAAATCATAATCCCACAATTTGACAAATACACATACAGAGAAGTCTTTATGCTTCTAACAATGTTTATTTCAAGGAGAACGCTTACACAGTTCAAACATCCACTGCTAGACATGTTTCCTGCAAATAGATATTCATTAAAGTGCATGATCCGAGGTATACGCTGTATGGATTAATTCAGTTGTATTGTACACAACTGTCAGATGTCGGATGATGTGGACAGGTCACTTGGTGCGGACGTAGGAGGATCAACATCCCAAGAAAGCAGATGCTGTTAAAGAGCCAGTCCGTAGGAGAGGGGAGGTCGCAACGAAATGGGAAGACTACGTAAACCAAGAAAGCCGGATGAGGAAGACATGTGGAGGGAGAAGGCTGCCGAGAGGGGGAAGTGGAAAAGGATAAAACCAGGGGCGTTGCAGCAATTCATAACTGACCTCACCCTTGTATAGGTGGAGCAACGGGAAAGGACACATTGTACACTGCCAAGCCAATACACGTCCGTTTGACGTTTGACATGAGTATTAATACTCACTTAACCAAACTTACTTAATACAAACTCTTGTCTGTGTTGACTCTGCCCTGATAGCCACAGGAACGAGACGGGACGTGCTTTATTGATCCCAGCTGCCATAGCTTTTGAAGTTGCAATTTGGTGTCCTATACTACCAGAGAAAGTCGCTATTTTAGTACTGCGTCAATGTTCTCTTTTTTATAGCTCATTGAACTGAAACATCGAACACTTAAGGAGAAGCCGTGATAAAACTCCGTATCACATATTACCTGATTCAGGGCGTATGTTCCGCAAACCACGAACAGCGATTATTGCATAGATTACAACGCAGCAATATCGGCACAACGGCGAAGGAAGGCTGATTACTCGAGGACACTGCATAATTTGATCTGGTTGGCAACATACATGAATGAACAGATTCTGTGTTTACCTAACCACACTGGTCTGAAGTCAAATACGAAAGCAGTAATACTTCACGAAAGAATGCATTGATCCATGACAGACCTACGCTAGCTGCATACCCTGTTATAACAGCGAACGCACGCACACGCACTCACACCCTAGCACACGCGCGCACACTCGAAAGTTAAAATAAAATCTAGCATGCAAAATACAAGTTTTAACTCCGCCATGGACGGTCCCAAGCCCGGCTGAGAAAGGAGGAGGTTTGGGCGTGGGGCTAGCACCCCCACCCTATAAAGAAACCAAACGCTACAGAAACATTCACAACAAATAAAACAACGACGTCTGTCCTGGAAGAGGTAGGGCCTGGTTTACCAGGGCGCATGAAGTGTTGCGGTCAAAGCCGAAAGGAAGCCACAATGCCGACTACTCTTCTTTCAACCAAGACAAATTAAACATCGGCACATGGAATGGGCGAACAATGTACGAGGCGTGGAAAACTGTCCAAGTGGCAGCAGAAATGCGGAGATTCAACCTCGCTCTACTCGGGCTCTGCGAAACCCGATGGACCCAGTCAGGACAACTGCGACTAACAACAGGAGAGATTATACTATACTCCGGACACGAGGAATGTGATGCCCCTCACTCAGAGGGGGTTGCCCTCTTATTGGGGAAGGAGGCACAGAGAGCACTTATTGGCTGGGAAGCCAGAGGACCGAGGTGCATAACAGCATCCTTTAGAACAAAGAACAAAAGGATTAAAATAAACATAGTGCAGTGCTACGCCCCAACCAACGACCAGACTGACGAAACCAAAGATGAATTCTACAACCAACTCCTTGATATCATGAGCAATTTAGGGGATAAAAACATCAACCTGATTATGAGGGATTTCAGTGCAAAGATTGGACTGGTCAACCAAGGATATGAAAATGTGATGGGGGTTCATGGGCTGGGTGTGATGAATGACAATGGGGAGCGGTTTGTGAATGCCTGTGCAATAAACAACATTATGATTGGGGGAAGCGTGTTCACACACAAAATAATACATAAAGCGACATGGGAATCTCCTGACCAAGTCACTGAAAATCAGATAGACCACAAAATGTTTAGAAGATCGCTACAAGACGTGCGTGTGAAGAGAGGCGCTGACGTTGCGTCTGATCACCACCTTGTAACAGCCAGGCTAAAACGCAAGCTAAGAAGAAATGGAGGATTTCCTGAAGGATCCAAGCACAGCAGAAGAATATAAAGTCGCATTAGCCAATAGATTCAAAGTCCTGCAAGAGCTGTATGATGAAGATGAGGGAGTAGACATCAACAGCCAATGGAGTCACATCAAGGATGCAGTAAACACCACATACGAAGAGATAATTGGTAGAAAGAAAACCCCAACAGAAAGACTGGATTTCAGTAGAAACAATGAGGAAAATACAGACCTGAAGAGACAAGAAGGAAGCAGTCAACAGCAGCCGCACAAGGGCGTCAAAGGTAATAGCTCAGAAAGAGCACACAGCCGCAAATAGAGCGGTGAATAAAAGTGTAAAAACAGACAAAAGGAACTTCGTGGAGGGACTTGCACAAGAAGCAGAAAAGGCAGCATCCAGCAGGAACATGAAGCAACTTTACGATACAACAAGGAAGTTAGCTGGAAAGTTTAAGAAATCAGAGCGGCCAATCAGATACAAAAATGGGAGCGTCCTGATGGGGGCAGACAAACAGCTTAACAGATGGGCAGCGCATTTTGAATAGCTACTCAACAGACCAGCACCGCAGAATCAATCAGATATCCGACCAGCTGAGATAAATCTCCCAATAGACCGTAATAAACCCACTAGAGAAGAGATAAAAAAGGCAATCGCACATATGAAAAATGGGAAAGTAGCAGGTCCTGGTGGTATCCCTGCAGAAGCACTAAAGGCAGATGTAAATACTTCAATAGAAATGCTGTACAGTCTTGTTGAGGAGATCTGGGAAAAAGAAGAAATTCCAGCAGAAAGGAAAGAAGGTTACATTATCAAGATTCCCAAGAAAGGAGACATGCGCCTCTGTGATAACCACAGAGGAATCACGTTGTTGTCAGTACCTGGGAAGATTCTAAACAGAATAATCCTAGAGAGAATGAAAGGTAAAGTGGACCAAACTTTGCATGAACAGCACGCAGGCTTCAGGAATGACAGATCGTGTACTGACCAGATTTTCAACACAGCGAATCATAGTGGAACAATCCATCGAATGGATCTCATCCCTATACATCAACTCTGTTGATTACGAGAAAGCCTTTGACAGTGTGGACAGGGAGACACTTTGGAAAGTGCTAAGACACTATGTGGTGCCCAAGAAACTAGTCAACATGATCAAAAACTCCTATGAGAGAATGTCATGCAGAGTCATTCATGAAGGTCAACTTACAAAGAACTTTGAGGTTAGGACGGCGATGAGACAGGGATGCTTACTGTCACCATTCCTCTTCATTCTAGTCATACACTTGGTCATGAAAACAGCAACCAAGGATAAACGAAATGGAATCCAGTGGACGATGCTGACCCAACTTGATGACCTGGACTTTGCGGATGACCTTGCACTCCTGTCTCACAGCCATAGGCAGATGCAGATCAAAACAACAGAACTGGCATTTATTTCAGCGCGTGTTGGGTTGAAAACCAACAAAAGGAAAACAAAGATCCTGAGAACAAATGTACTTGCGAAACACCAATCATGCTTGAGGGAGAGACACTGGAAGAGGTTAAAGACTTCAGATATCTAGGCAGCATAGTGGATACGCATGGAGGGACAGAGACTGACGTAAAGAAAAGGATCAGCAAAGCAAGGGTAGCTTTCCACCTGTTGAGAACTGTGTGGAAGTCAAAGGTTATTGGAGACACCACAAAAATACGCTTGTTTAACACAAATGTAAAGTCCGTGTTGCTGGACGGAGCCGAAACGTGGCGAATAAATAAGACCACGCTGATAAATATCCAGACATTTGTCAACCATTGCTTGTGAAGAATTCTGCGAATACACTGGATGGACAAGGTGAACAACAAAGACCTCTGGGATATAACACATCAAACCCAAATAGAGATAGATATCCTTAAGAGGAGATGGGGATGGCTTGGCCACACCTTGAGAAAGCCAAGCACAAACAACCAGACAGGTCCTGACGTGGAACCTCCAAGGCAAGAGAAAGAGGGGGAGACTAAAAAACACGTGGCGGCGTGACCTCGAGGCAGACATCAAGCAAACAGGGAATGGCTGGCAACAACTGGAGAGGATTGCCCAAGACAGGAGGTGCTGGAGAAATGTTGTGGATAGCCTATGCTCCAGGAGGAATTAAGGGCCTAAGTAAGTAAGTAAGTAAAATACAAGTTGAATAATATTTCCAAGTAACGTCGGGTTAAACGTAATGCATATGCTACACGGTAAAAATAGTAATAGTTAACTTCGTGAATTTACTGGTGTAATTATACAGGCTGTATGTCGTCTCATAATATGAGGTTAATGAAGCCTGACGGCACTTGTAGCGGACACCACATGCACATAGGTATTTACATACCTTAATAACAATATGCCAACATTGATCAGGTAACTATTTGACCACAACCACGCACGTGTGCTATATACCCACATAAACATGTATGTCGTGATTAATATAACCGTGCGTGTAGATATAGGTGCGTGCACGGTGACCACAGAGACCCGCTCGTTTGACGACCAACTTACACACGTACACTGATGCATGCATTAAAACATACATAGTATACACGCATGCTCGAGCGCATTTCATCCCAACATCAAACTACACCCGATTAAATATATAATATACTTTAAAAAATTCAAGCACTTGGATAGGAAACCAGTATATAATATTGAACAGATAAAATACGCCTGTGCGCGTGAAGCAATGAAAAACTCAACACCGGCTGGAACACTAAGTTCGAGAAGATAGTCTCGAAAATGTCATCACGTAACGTCACGTATACGTTTTATGGAAAGTTAGATGGTTGTTGCACGCAGAGTCCTCAATGTCTCCATGCATGATCATAATATTATTCGTTCCACTCCACAGAAAAACGACCAGTCGGTCGTTCTAACGTTAGACGGGTCTTAATGTAGTACGGATGAAATGGTTCTCAACGTCCTAATACGGCTACGTAAAAGGGATAGCTAAGCCAACTAGAGAGGCGATTTACTAATACGGATGAAGGTATAGCCGCCCTATCTCCGCTGTTCAACACAGGAGTTTCCTTAGTACAGTGCCAGAGGGAGCACTGCAGCAGAAGTTCTCGCGAGTATCGCGAGGAATTGCGGTTTTTGGTTGAATTGTGGGAGGACGAAAAATGAAGAATAAAAAAATATATTAGATTTAGAAACAACATTTGAACGAATTTGGAATTGAAACAACGACCCGACCGACTGCATGATAAAAAACACCTGTTGGCTGTGCCTGCAGACTTGACAAACGAAAACGCAATCTAAACTTTAGCCGGCTTAACTTCTTCTTTCTGAGCAAACTATATTTACAACGGACATATCAAAAGGATAGTTTACCCGTTTCAACGTCTGTTGTATGTCTGTGTGAATGTAGCATTGTACTGTCTTCTGCGTCGTTGTTTCTTAGTTCACGTAGTAATATATCCCAGTCATCATCCTCGTCTAGCGCGTCTCGATCGATTCTAGTGGATTGTGGCGGTGCCCGACTCCGTCTACGCCGGCAAGAAAGGTCTGGAATATGGAACTGGTTTCCATGGCTGACGATTATATAATCTTTGCTGCGTTTGCTGGAGTTTCTGGCAAATCGAAGAACTTGCCCGAAGTCGGAATCGTGGAGGAGCCTTTCTGTTAGACACACGATCACCTTTTCACTTTGGTCAATCCCCGCTACCCTGGATTCCAATTCCGACGAACTGTTATTAGTCCAATCGCTTCTCCCCATTACGTATGTATTCACGCTCCATTGAACAAGTTTGGGGGTCAATTTTTCCTCCACCCAGTTTCTCCACTCATCATCCTGCATGTCAAAGAATACCGCCACTTGATATTTAATTATTGTCCGTGATTGGCTTGCATAGGCAAACATAAGGCGAGTCTTGCACTGGAGTAGTTTAAATTTGATAAAGTCATTTAAAACGTATAACAGAAGCAACAGTAGTAAAATGCCAAAAACGAAGGTAATGACCCAGACATGGTTTTTCTGCGATTCGCAGGATTTTCGTAGTTCCAATACAGATATGTTCATCAGCAGCTCTCTGGAATTGTTGTATAGACAACTCAGGTTCGCCATTCCTGTCAGTCGCACCGGCGTTGTTTGTAACCAGCGGATGAATGGCAGTGAATCGCAAGAGCAAACAAAATAATTGTTTCTAATATCCAACTGGAATGTGTTATAATAAACGTTGTCAAGCTGGTCCGTGAAAGCACTGCGCAGGAATGGCAGCCGGTTGTTACGTAGATCTATCAAACGCAAAGACCTTAATCCGTTCAGATCCAAATTAATATCGTCAAATTCGTTGTTTTTTAGTTGCAGTACTTTTAGATGTTTGCACACAGAAAACGTCTTCGGATGAATGTGGCGTAGACCATTGTTTGAAAGATTAATGTCTTCCAGCGCGTTATTCGACACATTTAGAACACGTAGACTTTGGACGTAACGAAATGACTCGTCACCTAATGAATGCAGGACTCCGTGACTTGCATCAAGAACTTGCAGCTTCGTCAGACCTACAACGAGGCAGTCGAAATGTCGAACCGGTTTCGTACCAGAAAGGTTCAAATATACGAGATTGTTGTCGGTATTAATGAAGCACGGTTTTGACCACGATTCGCGAACAGAGTATGTGATCTGGCTTAAGTCTGCATAACGGAGATTTGTTGGCAAAGTGAAACGTTTCGCAGCAGTGTAGTCAATGGGATCAGGAGTTTGCAAAGCTGTTCTGCTGACACCGTGGGTAACCGGCTGCAATTCGGGCAAACTGAGCAAGTCCTTGTTGATGTCGAAGTTCAAATCAAACCCGTTCTGCAACGCTCGACCGTCAACTCCGAGTCTGAATTTGCGTTGTAGGAAATGTCGATAATTCGAAGCTTACGGAAGCGCGATAACAACGTGTGTATATCCTCATTGGTTGGAAACGAGGTTACTCTGACCGCATTGTGTGATGCATAGAATTCTTCTATCTCTGACAGACATTGTATATTTCGCAAAACGACAACTCGTAATCCATTATGTCGCAAACTTACACGGCGGATTTTTTTCCAAAATGTAGTGATACTGCAAAAGTCTTGGAAATCGAGCAAGTTAGTTATTCCGGTTTTCATCATATCCAGAATGACAGTATCACTGTTCTGCGTTTGACCGAGCGACGAGATCGCGTGTCTTATGGTGAGATTTCTGTTGCAGGTGAAATTGAGAAGGCGTAAGTTTGCGAAGTTATTGAAGGATCCCGCTTCGATGGCGTTGATGTTCGTACCTCGTATCACCAATTGGGTTATGTTCGAATCCCGGATTGCAGAGAACATGTCACCTGTCACCCTTCGTATTTCACCGCCATTGACGTCCAGAGTAGTTAGATGCGGAAGTCTGCCGTAGACCTCTGGGAAATGTGTATCTTCACCTCACACGGACAGCGTATGAAATTCCGTGAGTCCTTCTAAGATCGCCACAGGATACTGGCCGATTGTGCCTTGTCCAGCAATAGCGAGAATGCGCAAAGATGGCATCCCTGCAAACGTGCCCTTTGACAGACGGACTAAATCCAGATCGTTTCCATGTAAGTTCAATTTTCGAAGCTGCGTGAGACCAACGAAACATCTCGTCTCCAAGTGGTTGATATGGTTGTGCGACAGATCCAACACAACCAACTTTGACAAAGTTCGGAACGACTGTGCAGGAAGAGTTGTAATGTTGTTTACTTCCAAGTGCAGCTCCGTTGTACGATTCGGGATATCCGTTGGGACACTGCTGATGTTTCTTGACCTGAAGTCGAACAAGACCCATTCACCGGAAGCCGACGACTGGTCACACTGTAGACAATGTACACTTGCCGCCAGAGCTAACAACGCAATAACGTGCCGCACCACTGACGTCATGTTTGTGACGTCACACACCCTGGAAGAAGGAAACATTAATTAGCATTCCTTGTAAAATAACAATTATCATTCTGCGTATACTCATGGTGGCGCACGATTTAATATCACGGCGTATGTCTGATGAAAATGATTAACTAACCAGTAAACCTAGCTGTCCTAACAAAACAAAACAATTATTTTGACCTACTTGTGTACTGTTGTCAATCCACACGTTAAATATATTATTCATAGCAAAGCTCTTCTTGTCTTGAACTTAATCTTAGCTGGTCTTCATTGTGATAACTGCTTATATTCTACATTGCTCTTAGTTATTATTTTATCACCATTTGCTCCTTCTCTTTGCATTTTGTATTTCTTTTAAATATCCAGATAATTTGATTTCTCTTTTCGACGACCGACGACCGGTATTTTTGCTTGATTGTGATACGAGGCATTGTAGCTCTGATTTTATATCGACTTCTCCAAATCATCCGTCACCAAGCTTTACTTTAACTTAGGATACATGCAGCCTAACAGGAAGATTGTTGATAAGCAGGATGTGATGGGCAGGCCACTTGGTAAGAATGGATGTAAGCAAACTAGCAAAGAGAGCAGAGATGGACAAACATCAAAGACGCAGGGAAGGGAAAGGCCACAGCTGAGATGGGAGGGCTGCGTGAGGAGGGACATAAGAAGATCGGTTGAGGATGAAAGATGGAGAGAGGGGGCGGCCGATAGAAAACTATGGAAAGAAAGAACAGAAAGAAGAGTGGCTCGTCAGTATTTTACCCGACCCTCACCCCTGTACAGCAGGGAACAAGGAGGAAGAGCACATTAGGATTGTTATGATATTAGTATCCGGTTTAATTTCTCAACGTTCAGATCTTCTTTTTTCAGATTATATTAGTAGTACATAATTTCCTGTTCCAGTTCTTAGCAATAGTGGTGCTTTACTCAGGCGGTCTTTCAAGAGTTATTATATTTGGCTTGTGCCATTTATTCTGGGAGGTCATGGTTAAACCATTCTAGGAGGGAAAGTCGTGTCATCCGGCTACTTCGAGTGTCATCGGTCTACTTCGAATGTCACTTGGCTACCTCCACTAGAACCAAGACCCTTCGTCCACCTGTGTTGGTAGCGACAACCTGTCCTGTTCCAGTCCATCGTTGAAGCATGACTTGTTCAACCTTTGATGTCATCGCCCGTTGTGTTTGCTGGACATATTCAACTATCGAAGTTCATTGTTGCGGAACGAATATGCAGTGGCGGCGGCGGCGGCGGCGGCGGCGGCGGCGGCGGCGGCGGCGGCGGCGGCGGCGGCGGCGGCGGCGGCGGCGGCGGCGGCGGCGGCGGCGGCGGCGGTCTGTACGCAGCGATCCGACGACGGTGTTCTTGTTGACGAGTGAACAAATGTATAAGCTACCAGAGGTGTCTTCATTGCATTACCGTGAACGTCGTAGTTTGAGTCAATTGAATAATGCACAGGACAAATAACCAAGGTGCCACGACACTGTGTGAACGGCATACCTTATATATTAACAATCGGGTCCTATCGCATACTGCAGACAACTATATCATTGTATTGCTGTTTTGACAACCGCTAACGCGTCGCAGTTATGTGCCGTAGAACAATAGTGCGAATGCTACAACCCATACAACCAGATACGTTTGTTGTGGATTGCGAGCTAGCTTACCTGCCTCGACGTTACATTCGATATGTGCTTAGTATGAAAAAATCTGAGCGTACCAGTGATCTTTCGACGGCGCATTTACAATAAGGGGACGTCTCAAGGTGAATATTTCGACGGATGCCCCCATGACACTCCTGACCTCATTAATATGAAAAGTATTAGCCGTCGCCAATTATGCCATTTAGAAGAAACTGTTATGTACATTTAGTGCATGTATATGCAACTAGTAAAGGAAATCTGTATGAAGTGATGACTCGAACCAAGTAGCCAGTACCACGTTGACAAGTGTATACTCAACTCCGACTGAGTCGGAGACAAAGAGTTCATCATCTACACACAGATAAGTAAATTCATTGTATCAAATGTTACTTATAATGTGATATGATATGTTTTATCTCCAGAGAGTAATGGACACTAGTACATAACAGCGTGATCAATGATATATAAGAAGTGCTAACTTGTAAGACACTGGATCCCACTTTGTCTCTCAAGATTAATACTATTACGTCATAATGCTACTTGAAATAAAGATAGATTGGGTTATATGCCAATGGGCACAAATACATGAACAATGTACTATGACAACACACTGCAGTGACGAATTTGGGGGACATAAGGCCATGCCCATTGTGGCTTTGGGATAAGAATGTTTTCGTAAATATCTTGTTGCGCCACTACACGGCAACATGACAAACTAATGGGTAGCTAAGCTTGGCAACCTTTGCTCTCTATCGAGATCCCAAATACGTCACTGGCAATCTGATTATATAAATGATATGATGTGTTGATGCCTGTGTACAGTTGTATTATAAATATATTCTAGAACAAATAAGAAATTAGTACTGTGATAGCAATTTTATATTCTTGGAGATTACACCCTACTCAAGTTTTACTAATGGCCAAGCCTGTGTGAGACATCTTGTTGAAGTAAACCCGCCCTCGAGACAATTATACAACTAAACGTGCACCCTCCCTGAAGCCCGTTATTTGCGCAGTAGGCCTATCACACAATTGGTCTATACATATATGATTGTCGTTGGGTTGGCGTTGATCAAACGTTACTCCGGGAACACCACGACAAGTCACAGTTGGTTTCTGCCAGTTCTATAATTATTACCCCTAGTTCCAATTCGTCGTTAGTTATTTTATAGAACAACACTCACTTTCAATTGTATTAGAAATGACAACAGTTTCTATACCACCACGTGACTGTTGTAGGACGATAAAGTACGAGGCTCGTGGAATCGAAGGACATCCACCTTCATGTCGACGTGAAAGCCATTATAAGTATTTGATATAATATATTATTACTACGTGGTGTGGGGCTTCTCATCTGGTGTTCTTCAGTTTCAATATATTGTTATTGTACCTGAGAACCTCGTGCGCTCAATTCGTGCACGTTCCCGAGTGTCGTGGGTAATAAGTCGTTAACAATGTTTCACAACTATTTATTTACGTATTTCCATTCTCCTCTACACTTTAATCAGAAACAAATGGCAAATTTAAAAGGGAAAACCGGTAAGTCTGCTTATCACTTAACGAATAAGAATGTTAAATTCATTCATGCGTCATTCTTTAAAACACGAAAATGGTTAGAACAAATACACACGCTATGATTGGCATATAATATGTATTTGAGAGAACGTTTAGTAGGAATCTGGTGGAATTTAGATTTGGCCACATGTGCGAATACATTAATGAGTTTTCAGTGAATCATACGTGCATTTATAGTGATTCTCGTTTCGTGGCGTTAGTAGACGAAATAACGTTCTTCCGGCCCCTAAGTTGTGTATATGATAACACGTTAAATGTACCTATGTCATTATAAAATAAACACATTGCATTAGTATTATCACATTTCAATGCTAGTTGTTTAAATAAATAATAGTAAAAATAAATGTGTTATTGTTTTAATTTTAAATGTGCTTATGTGTGAAATGCGATAGCGGGAAGCGTGTCGCTGGGGGCCGGAAATGAGCATTTATGGGAAATTGTGGGTATAAAACCAAGTTGACGACAAACGAGACTAGCGTGCCCTATTGCTTGCGGTGCAGGGGGAAATATTTCACAGAGTAGACCGAAACAAAAGTGTGCATACTGGTGATTTTGTTGTTTACTGTGGTACAAATAAAAACAAATAACTAGAATATATGGCCGATTGAAAAGGCATTGCACAGTGCATAAAGGCACAGTTTACGTCGCAGCGGCCATTACGTGCAGCCTGGGTAAAAATGGTACATTTCTGAAATTTTATTATCAAGACACCGACAAGATAACGTTGGATTCGTAATAAATAATGCAGTAGGTGCCCACCCACTTAATACAGTGTTGTTTGCATTATCTTTGTAGCTCTAACGGCGCAATATTTGTATTTTTGCGAAGTACAGGTGTTTCATGTGAGCACCGAGACGATACGTGCAGTACAGAGACACGTGTCTCATGTGAACACCGAGACGATACGTGCAGTACAGAGACATGCGTCTCGTGTGAGCACCGCGACGATACGTGCAGTACAGAGACACGTGTCTCATGTGAGCACCGAGACGATACGTGCAGTACAGAGACACGTGTCTCATGTGAGCACCGAGACGATACGTGCAGTACAGAGACACGTGTCTCGTGTGAGCACCGAGACGATACGTGCAGTACAGAGACACGCGTCTCATGTGAGCACCGAGACGATACGTGCAGTACAGAGACACGTGTCTCGTGTGAGCACCGAGACGATATGTGCAGTACAGAGTCACGTGTCTCGTGTGAGCACCGAGACGATACGTGCAGTACAGAGACACGTGTCTCATGTGAGCACCGAGACGATACGTGCAGTACAGAGACACGCGTCTCGTGTGAGCACCGAGACGATATGTGCAGTACAGAGACATGTGTCTCATGTGAGCACCGAGACGATACGTGCAGTACAGAGACACGTGTCTCGTGTGAGCACCGAAATGATATGTGCAGTACAGAGACACGTGTCTCGTGTGAGCACCGAGACGATACGTGCAGTACAGAGACACGTGCGTCATGTGAGCACCGAGACGATACGTGCAGTACAGAGACACGTGTCTCATGTGAGCACCGAGACGATACGTGCAGTACAGAGACACGTGCGTTGTGTGAGCACCGAGACGATACGTGCAGTACAGAGACACGTGTCTCATGTGAGCACCGAGACGATATGTGCAGTACAGAGACACGTGCGTCATGTGAGCACCGAGACGATACGTGCAGTACAGAGACACGTGTCTCATGTGAGCACCGAGACGATACGTGCAGTACAGAGACACGTGTTTCATGTGAGCACCGAGACGATACGTGCAGTACAGAGACACGTGTCTCATGTGAGCACCGAGACGATACGTGCAGTACAGAGACACGTGTCTCATGTGACCAGACATGGGGCGATTAATTTACTATGTTAACTAAAAATTATTGAAGTTAAGATTAAACTATTTTCAATTAAGTTAATTTAACTTGTATTTTGAAAGTTAACCAATTAAGTTAATTTATGAAGCTAACTAGATAAGTTAATGAATAAGTTGTCATACACTACATGCAAATCTGGAGTTCATAGGATGTGCAGCCAGGTAAAATATTTTACCATCTTGTCACCTATAAAATAGTTGACCGGGTTCCCATCCTATGAACTACCAAGTGTTACTCACTGAGCCAATATCCTTTTACCGGTATCTGTGCATGTGGCTGACATTAATCTAATTACTCTTTAAGAAATACGTTAATTGAAAATGAACTGCTAAGTTAATCGGTAAATCTCACTGCATGTTAAACTTCAAAAGTTAACTAGTTAATTTAAGTTAATTTTATCTTAACTTTTGTCAGTTAACAATTAAGTTAATTAATCCCCCAAACATGCGACTGTCAGTAGCGGTCCTGAGTAAATGTTATATTATTATCAGTAACCATGCGTTTTATGCATTTTAGGTGGTCGTGTCGTTGTTGCTCGTCGTCATGGCAACGAGTGGCCGAGGAGACAGCGTCAACTGGGTCAATTGTGAGAGACGGTGTGACAAGCTGTACGCTCTTGCATGCCCACGTGACTGCGGGAAGCAATATGAGTTCTCTACAGAAAACATGACTGACTCTCTCATTGACTGTATCATATCTAAAGAGAGATACATACAGTTGTGTTAGTCGTTTTAGCTGTCATTCGTGTGAGCTGATGGTAGATAGACTAGACGGAGGTAAGTACTTGCGAATTTTACGGGATTTCAACGATCACTGAGTTCTGACATTTTGCATGTCAAGGTTTAAGTTAAGAATAATAATTGTTGAATATTGATATGATTATGATGACGTATCAAACACGATTATTAGGTTTTCGAGTATGCCATTAGTTTCCTTGTGCATAATACAAATACAATATGTTGTACAGCTATGCAGGATCCGTGGTGCAACTCAAGCCATTGTTATGTATAGCGAAGATGGCTTCTTGTACATTTATATTCTCCAACGTCTCTAACGTTTACAACCTATACAAAATTAAACCGCCATCACTGTCAATGTTTTATAGAGCGTCACAATTATAAACAACATCGAACCGTGTTTGTATTAGTAAAAGTAGATGTTGTATGTTAATATCACTTATTATTCCGACGAAGGCAGTAACTGTTGAATGCTAAGACCACTTATGTTCTAGCGAAGGAAGTAGCTGTTGCATTTTAAGATCAATGATTATATCAACGAAGAGAGTGACAGTTGCAGGTTAAGATCACTGATTGCTTCAACGAAGAAAGTAGCTGTTGTATGTTAATATCACTTATTGTTCCAACGAAGAGAGTAACTAATTCACGCTATGACCACTTGTTGTGTTCCATCAAGTGAATGAATGAGTTAATTCATAATTGTACATAACACGCGAACTATTGCACATTTCAACTGAATACGAACGAAAGTGAAACAGGGAAGAACTTAGAAGTCTTTCGACTTATACAAAGTGTATTTCCCCCACAAAAACACAACTTAAATTTACACAGATGCATATAATAATATATAATAAATATATATATACATATATATGTATGTATGTATGTATGAATGCATGCATACATATATATATATATATATATATATATATATATATATATATATATATATATATATACGTATATATATATACATATATATATATATATATATATATATATATATATATATATATATATATATATATATACATATATATATATATATATATATATATATATATATATATATATATATATATATATATATATATATATATATATATATATATATATATATATATATATATATATATATACATACATATATATATATATATATATATATATATATATATATATATATATATATATATATATATATATATATATATATATATATATATATATATATATCGGAGATATGCAGTGGCGACAATGACCGTTATTAGTCTATTCACAATCATATCACACATCAATTCAACCATACTGAAATCAGCTAAACGAACAGACAACGAATCTGAACTGAACCGAAATCAGACGCTCGCTCGAATTCCTGTGTGCATCCGCCGAAGAAATCAAAGAGCGAAACAAAACCACCGACAAACGCATTTCAGACCTTCCAAATACAATCAAAGCAAAAGATGAAAGAATCGACAAACTGGAAGCTCAAGTGAACGACCTTGAACAACGTATGAAAAAGAAGAACACCATCATCACCGGCGTCAATCTTCGCAGTTACTCAGCTACTGCAGCAAAGACAAAGCGAAGCGAAACACCGTCCATCACGGAGAGTGCGACCATGAAGACTAACTTTATACGCTCCGCTCCGCTCCACTTTCGAGCCGTACAACATCACAGCCATACACGACCTGTCACCGCTACGCGACGGAAAACGACCGATGATAGTGCTTGTCAGCTGAAAAGAAAACTGCACTTATGACAAAAAGAAGAACGCTCAAAAGTAGTGATGTTTACCTAAATAACCACCTGTCATCGTTCAACAACGAAAGGTTCAAAAAAGCATGACAAATAAAAAAGATTAACAAAATTGCCAGCACTGTTGCGTGTTCATAAAGGTGAGACAGGACACAGCACTGTTGCGTGTTCATAAAGGTGAGACAGGACACAGCACTGTTGCGTGTTCACAAAGGTGAGACAGGACACAGCAGTGTTGCGTGTTCATAAAGGTGAGACAGGACACAGCACTGTTGCGTGTTCATAAAGGTGAGACAGGACACAGCACTGTTGCGTGTTCATAAAGGTGAGACAGGACATAGCACTGTTGCGTGTTCATAAAGGTGAGACAGGACACAGCACTGTTGCGTGTTCATAAAGGTGAGACAAGACACAGCACTGTTGCGTGTTCATAAAGGTGAGACAGGACACAGCACTGTTGCGTGTTCATAAAGGTGAGACAGGACATAGCACTGTTGCGTGTTCATAAAGGTGAGACAGGACACAGCACTGATGCGTGTTCATAAAGGTGAGACAGGACACAGCACTGTTGCGTGTTCATAAAGGTGAGACAGGACACAGCACTGTTGCGTGTTCATAAAGGTGAGACAGGGCGGACATAGGGTAAATACAAAGACCCTAGCTGACCTTGCCAATATGTGATATAAAAATCGTAAAATGACAACAAGATTCCTGGGACATTTACTGAACTGTGTTGTTGTTTAAACAGCGTTCTAATAATGGACACTGCATATTTATTTATATTGCTAGAATTCAAGTGTCTCAACAGTAGTGTATTCTTATGCTTCTTAAATTGTACATTTGTTTTGCTCTTTAAATCAATATTTGTTATCAACCACTTAAATGGCTAAATGTCTAGTTTGTGATGAACTGCTAAACAATCCTGTAGTACAGTGTTAATTGTGTGAGTCGAACTTTCATAAAACCTGTGTAATTCTAATTCAGTACCAGTTTAAGTTAATTTGCAGAAAAAAAAATGTTTACCGCTGTCCAACATATTGTGAAGTTTGTCCATTTCAGAATATATTGTCACTTCGCTAATATATTTTTGAAAACTCACCCAACAAAATTATGATATTTATAAATTAGTTAATATATGTTCACCATTTAATTTCGCTTTTTTTAATATTCAGATTATATTGCTTTTGAATTTGAAAAATTATATTGATCCAGTTAATAACCTAACATCCAAGTGCGATTAGTACTCTGAGTTAGAATTCAGTGACAAAACCTGTAAATGTAATGGCGTATCATTTATTTACTTTAATTATAATCTTAAAGCCAACTTCCAGAATATTATAGACTACCTACGAGAGTTGTATCTGCGATGACATCATCGCTATATCTGAAACACGGGCAGAACTAGATATAATAAGTTACCTTGATTTAATCAACTACGATGCCTATCACAAGGCAGGAGAAAACCGAGAGGGTGGTGGTGTCTTGAATCCAAAACAATGGCAGTAGAAAACACTGTTGAATGCATTACTGTTGAACAAAATGTAAAAATCACACAAATGTTATTATCAACTGCATGTAAAGAACACTTGGTTCAAATTTAGAGTTTTTCTTAGAAAATGTTGAACGTATCTTATGTGATGCAAAATCAGTGAAAACAATATTTGTGTGTGGTGACGTGAACATACATCTGTTAAATCATGAAACACATAACAACACTAAACACTTCCTTACTTTGATGTATAGTTTAGGGTTATACCCTTTAATTGATACGCCTACTAGAGTCGTAGAGATCTCAGCTATGCTAATAGACAGCATATTCACTAATGACATGCAATACAATATGACCTGTGGTATTCTGTTCAACGACGTCAGTGGTCATTTACCAATTTTTGCAATTTGTGAGTATCAAATAAGTAGAATGGCAAGTAGAAGAGCAAGTAGAAGAGCAAGTAGAAGAGCAAGTAGAAGAGCAAGTGGAATGACATTTTAAACACAATCGATGTCAACAAGACTTATGGTTTGTTCTTGCATCAATTCTTAATTATATTTATCACGCATTGCCCTGTAAAAAGAGTTTCAAAAACAAGTTATACAAATAAGAAATTTTGGTTCACCAAAAGTTTTAAAACGTGATTGTGCCAAGAAAAAAGCTTTACAAAGCATTTATTTTATCTCGTTCTCATTAAGCTGAACTAAGGTATAATTCTTATGAACACAAATTAACATCGATACTAAGATTATCTGAACAATCATAATATAAAGGGAACGTGGAAAGTATTAAACAGTGTAATCAATAAACAATTTAACACTCCAACATATCCTGCATATTTTTGGAACAATAACACATCTCGGATAAGAAAGATATTGCAAATGGATTTTACAAATGTTGGACCCAACTTAGCAAAGCGGATTACGTTACCTGAATATGATCTATCCATTTTTGACTGCATAGGAAAAGGACAGGAAAACAGTATATATTAAAGTCCTGATAATGACCAAGAAATTATTAGAATTGTTCAAAATTGCAAACAAGTTAAATGTCATCAGAATGCAATAACATAAATATGAGCACGATCAAAACAGTTATTACAATTACAGATTGTAAAACCTTTGAATCACATTTGCAATGTTTCTTTGAACGCAGTTTTTCTTAACAACATGAAAATTGCCAAATTTTTTTCACATTTTAAAACTGGTGATAAGGGTGTATTTTCAAATTACAGACCTATATATCTTGCTGATTGGCTGAGTGGCACCACTGTTGGAGAGTGTGAGTGGTGGTTGGATGAGTGGCACCAATGTTGGAGAGTGTAAGTGGTAATGCGCAGAGTGGCACCACTGTCGGGGAGTGTGGATTTACGCAAGACTGTCGACCTACTTTCTCAGATTGACCTTTGAGGTCGCGGTTGACAGGCGAGCCGTCTTTGGTATTCAAATCCCACACCTACCCAGGGAGATATTTCTCACGGAATACTTTAATCTGGTTCCCTGACCGTTCCCTAGAGACCACTACTACGCTTTGGAAAGGATCCGGTATGGGCCAATCCAAGATGGCGCGCTACACAGTTGTTCTGTGCTTAACAGCAATTGAAAACTACTAATTTACTACATATAATCAGTACATGTGAATGGCTGTTGATTTAAGCGAAATGTTGAATATGATATGGCAACGTTTCGACGTTGAATTGAGAGACTTTAACTGCGAATTTTGCATGGAATTGGTCTATTTTTATAGTATGAAATCAGCATATTTCAATAATTAGCCATTCTTCTGCAACATGATTCATTGTGAAATACAATGTTGCACACTACATTTTCAAACTATACTGTTATAAATCATTCTTGACCAAGGAATTTGTCGATTATTGGTCCAAATATTGATTAACGAAAACAGCAATTTTTTTACATAAACGCACAAGTTTAGTTCCAATATTGAGTATCTACTGAAACAACATTTTGATCAATAAAAGTACATATAATAACAAGTGTGTTTCAGGTTTCTGAAACAAGACGGGGTTCCCCCAAAACTGTTGTTGATAAATCACAGATTTCATATAAATGTTTATGGTTTTGTACCCCCAAATTTACTTTTCTTCAAACAAATTCTTACCTAACGGTAGAGTATTACAAATGCATTACCAAACGACATTCATCTAAGGAACTCTCTCATTTATTGATCCAAATATTGATTATTGAAAATGGCAATTTTTTTTAAATGCAAACATTTCGTGCCAATATTCAATATCCACTTAACCATATTTTGATCAATAAAAGCACATTATAAATCATAAATATACACAAATGTCACGCATTAAGTACACGTAGCATTGAAGAATAAACCATACAAAATATACGGCATACGCCTGCGTCGTACAAAGTGCATGTCAACATTGTTTGTAAGTAAAACATATATAAATATACGAACATGCATTAAAATATATATACAATTGTCTAATTCTAATCCAATCATTAATCATTGGACATAAATGAGTGTAATTGTCGAAATTGATGAAAACTTAAGAAACAATGTGAACTATTTGACAAAATGTGGATTTTCCTACATTTCTAGATGGCATAAAAGGCTAAGTAATATCTTTCTTGTAGCACTAATACATATGTAAATGAAAAGACCCTCAATTGTTCAGTTTACGTTAATTACCATTTAACTTTTGCAGGTAATTAAAACAATTTTAAGAATCAATGCAATAGCAGACTTACTACGCAGAACTGAACTGGTGAACTTTGCGGGTCAAGGTGAAGGTCGTTTTACCAAATTCCAGTCTTATTCAGTGGGAATGTAACAAGTGGTGCCGCACGGTGGACTTGGGCACCAATCTTGGCAAACTTATGCAATGACGTTTCTTCTTTACGAAGCCAACCACATCCTCTATTCGTGTTTTCTGTCAACGCTCAATAGAGCTCACCAGTGCTACTCGTACCAAACACATACTATTCGCTACAAATGTGTCTTATCTTTGGACACGCACGCACGCACGCACGCACGCACGCACGCACGCACGCACGCACGCACGCACGCACGCACGCACGCACGCACGCATGCACGCACGCACTCATAATATATCGGTTATATATATTTGATTCGATGTGAAATAAATAAGTGCACGTTTACACGTCTCATATTAATATCATATCTGTTACACACTTTTGTGTCCATTTTGGTAATTCAGCAATATTAGAATTTCGAGCAAACTTTCACCTGAAAATCTGCGATATTGAACTGATATTTCATCATTGATGTAAAGTAAAATCAATATACATTATGTATCTCGTAACGCCAACGTACACGCGTACATACGAGGCAGCTAGTAGAGCGTGCCCAATACTACACGTTACAATAAAACGTGTTAATTTATATTATGACGTTGTATTATGGCGTTTTATTATGACGTTATATTACGACATTGCATTATGACGCGCTCGCTATTAGCACGAGTGGCGCTACAATATTTCAGTTAGCCATCTGTGTTAAATTTAAAAGCTGCTTTTAGTGAGAGCTGAATTCAAGATCCAAACAACAGGGTACAACTTGCACTATACATAGTCTCGGTAAAGTAGCAATAACTGAGCAGGAGTCGGTACGCATTTGTCATGAGTAATCCTTCGAAAGGCAAAGTTGACGATGGAGGATCACCGGACAGGCAGGAAGGCAAGAAGTCAGTCAACCCGTTAGGAGGTGTCAAGCCATTGCGCTCGAGGCACGTCAGCTGGAAATGGTTGGAAGACACTGAAACGAAATCCAGCAATGTCATTGAAGACGACGATGTCATACCGGTAGAGTAGACATTGATCAACAGTAATTAACCAGGTCCACATCATTATAACGCAACACTATTACCGCCTCCTAAGCTGCGTTCACTCAAACATAGGACAGATTGGTAAACCGGATAACATACTCGGTTTACCTATCCTTTTTGAATTAGTGTGTCTTGTTTTATACAACGGCTAGTCGTGCCGATATCCACTCGACATTCACAGACGTATGCTTAACGTAGGATTCTCAGAACGAGGCAGCCGTGGATATATCACGGTAATAAAACTAACTGATGTTACCATGATATATAAATCTAGAAAACCCATCCTTGTTCTGAGAACGCGACCGAGAATGCACGTTGGCATAGACAAGCGATTGTTCGAACGCTGTTCGTGTTTTCTGCTATTGTTCTGAGGTACGTCAAACGTCCGCATTAATTCATTCGTACGGTACGAACGGTTCGTGAAACCAGCCCAAGCTGCATTTCGGGCGCCAAGCCTTCAATGATTCATCTAAGGTCCCTCGGGCGCCAAGCTTTCAAGGGTTCATATATGCTCCCTCTGGCGCCAAGCTTTCAAGGGTTGATATATGCTCTCTCGGCCTGGTCGTCTGAGTTTTATTTTTTTCGAAATTCACTCCGCTATTCCTCTTTCTACGAACAATACCCAATCGAATTAGTTAGTTTGTGGTTATTACTTACAAATTATTGCCCGCAACGTTATTCGAACAATTACGCACAATACATTTGTTAACAACGTCATGGGCGTTTCTTCGATTGTCCTAAGTTACGTAACACAAGGGCAAGGCTCGCTAGACGTTACTACAACTATCACTATTACGTCGCAATTTCGAGAGTTGGATTCCCAGAAGCCATCAATATATTGATTGGCTGCACCAAGTATCAAGGCATAAATGGGTATTTATGTACAATTGAGTAAATATTGTTATGGTGACAGTCACTTGTGAACTAGGCAAGATATTGTTGGAATGTTTAACGAGTATGAGGCGGAAACGAGGCCAACTTACGAACTATGTAATGCGTCCGGAGGATGGCTATTTGTTCTAGTTCAGACAATGGAATTACGTTATTCAGATAATATAATTACGTTAAACGGACAATAAAAGTGATACTAGCTAGCCGTATTAGCTTGGCTTAACAGGCTAACCTCCTGTGTGAACGCAGCGTACGACGTACACCGTCGTCGTTGCTACCACTACCTCCTTCACAATCAGTAACGACGACAACTATGACAAAACAACTGACCATCGTCGTCGCCTCCACAAACACCATCGCCATTGTTGCAGGAAATTCCATCTCGGCGTTGGCGGTCGTCCTACCTGAAGCAACGTCGTCAGGCCGCGGGCATAGAGCACACGACGCGACGGGCTGCCTCATTCACGGGGCTACGCATCGACGACAAGATCCTCGAGATGGCGCGAGAGAAGGGACTCCTGATCGAACGAGACGGTAGTGCTCGATGGACCGAATCGGAACGCATTCGACAGATCGAACTCATCCGTCAGATGCCCGTGTCCATGCAGCTAAGACGACACCTCAGGTAACCATCATTCAGATATCCGTGTATGTGCAGCTATAACGACACCTCAGATAAACATCACTCAGATGCACGTGTCTACGCAGCTAAGACGACACCTCATTACCCAGGCGTCTATGTCTATGCAGCTGTGACGGCACCTCAGATAGGCATCACCCAGATGGCTGTGTCTCT
>OY759266.1:53329113-53404113 GCA_963662155.1 Lamellibrachia columna
TGCCCCATTGAATTTCAAATATCTTTAGGCATTACGCTTGAAGAGTCCACATAACAGATTCTTTGTAGAGTACTAACATACGTGTCGCATATTTCCTTTAATGCATTTCTACTATAATTGTTTATGTTAAATATTGAATATCTAAGACACTTTGTTTAGGTTAGCTTATGGTGAAGCACTTTGGTTTGTAATTATTTACGTAAAAGGCGCTATATCAAGAACCGACATTATTATTATTATTATTATTTCATTAGGAGTGGTGATAACACAACATTAAACCTCGTTCAATTGCTGTCAGTGGGTCCGACGGTGAAGCTGCGAAGGCGTCTAGTTCAACGACGTCCGTGGAGGGGGACGAGCCTGGAATGCGCCATCGTCGCAGTACGCCGTCCCAGCACGACAGCGACGAGGACGACCAGCGCCGGCTGGTGCCGCAAGTGAGGCCGCCATCGCCACGGCTAAGTCTGCTCATCAAGCCTCAGTCGGAACAGCGAGAAGGATATTCGCGTCAGAGCTATGGTAACCTAACATAACACGCTCGATACAGCGACGTCCGGCATTTTTATAACATCTCGTTTTTTAAAGGAAATTGTTTTAAAATTAGCATATTCGTGGTTGACTTACAACTACAAAAAAAGAATATTTCGAGATGATGTTCCGTTTCACTAGCTCAATAACTCGACACGTATTTATCATAACACTATACAACGAAGTATGACATAAAGATTATAGCATCATCATAGACGGATGAACTGAGGATAATTAATCCACTGGGATTCTTTTCCACTGTTGCCATCAGGAAGTAGTGTTTTGTGTGAATCGCATTGCGTGAAACAACCATACCTACATACATAAGCATGTGCACATATTTGCTGTCCGTGGTATTGGCCTTTTCATCATCAATGTCATTACTAGTACTCTCTCTCTCTCTCTCTCTCTCTCTCTCTCTCTCTCTCTCTCTCTCTCTCTCTCTCTCTCTCTCTCTCTCTCTCTCTCTCTCTCTCTCTCTCTCTCTCTCTCTCTCTCTCTTCCTGTTTCTCTCTCCCCCCTCTTTCTCTCTCCCCCCACCCTCCCTCTCTCTCTCTCTCTCTCTCTCTCTCTCTCTCTATCTCTCTCTCTCTCTCTCTCTCTCTCTCTATCTCTATCTATCTCTCTCTCTCTCTCTCTCTCTCTCTCTCTATATATATATATATATATATATATATATATATATATATATATATATATATATATATATATATATATATATATATCTTTCTCTCTCCCCTCTCTCTCTCTCTCTCTCTCTCTCTCTCTCCCTCTCTCTCTCTCTCTCTCTCTCTCACTCTCTCTCTCTCCCTCTCTCTCTCTCACTCTCTCACTCTCCCTCCCTCTCTGACTAGCCGCAGAGAGAGGTCTTACACAGGTCCTTCCAGTCCCATGCATGTGATCCACCCTTATTTAAATATCAGCTAGCAGTTACAATTACCATGTTTTCCCTTGCGCAGTTCCTAGCGAAGACGAAGCGATCTCGTGGCGATGGAGGAGTTACTCGGACTCACGTCACTCGGCAGATCGGCCCGGCGATCGTCTCATTGAGTTGGCATCGTCGATACCATACCATTCAGTCGACGTCGAATTGGACAGTTCACGCCACGACGTCGATCCGTTGCGAGACTCTTGGGTTGAATACCCTCCTTACTCTGGTTCAACTGCATCACGTCACGTGGTAGGGAGTTTCGCGACGCCGCCCGCTAGAGACAGCTTCGCCACCAGCTGGCGCGACGTGGAACAAGCGGCGCCACCTGGTGGACTAGCTGAAACACCGCCTGAGCGACCGAGATGGATCAGCCGCTATTTGGACTCGTTCGTGTGATCTGTGAAGCGGTTCGTGGCGAATATGTCAGAGAAAATATGGAATGACAAATGGTGGCCTTGATTGGTATAGTGGTCTAGGAAATAGAGTCTGAGATATTGCTTTGATGACTACTTGTATCAAGCAACTACATGCTGGTTACACGCTGGCTACATGCTGACTACATGCTGGCTACATGCTGGCTACATGCTGGCTAAATGCTGGCTACATGCTGGCTACATGCTGGCTACATGCTGGCTACATGCTGGCTACATGCTGCCTACATGCTGGCTACAGGCTGGCTACATGCTGGCTACCTTCTGTCTACATGCTGGCTACATGCTGGCTACAGGCTGGATACAGGCTGGCTACATTTTGGCTACATGCTGGCTACAAACTGGCTACAGGCTGGCTACAGGCTGGCTACAGGCGGGTTATAGGCTGGCTATATACTGGCACAATTGTGACTGTTGTGGTATATTATATGTTTCTTTGCCATTTTGTCTGAATAAATATAGAATGACAGATTGTGGCTTTGTCTGTGATTTGGTATTCAAAGTTGAATGAAAAATAAATGCCTATCGTAAGAAAATATAGCTCGAGTGTCGAACACACTGGATTCCCCTTAATAGAATCCCTCCCCTCCCTCTCAGAGCTATATGCTTCTGATTCATTTAAGCGGCGCATTGTTCACCAAATGGTGTGTAAGTGTATAACGGAGACGACTGTAGCCTCCCACATATAGTATGCCGAATAAAACAGTACGAATGACATACATGGAATATACATATGAAATCAAGAGGTGTCTCACCAACATGGGTTATATGTTACGTGATAGTATAACATGGTATTTAATAATATGAAACATCAATAGGACATTCATATAGATCACTGCAGACGACGTGAATAAAAACTCGATGTAATTGTGACACATGACAACTCGTGTCGTTGAGAACAAAGACAACGGTGAAATAAAACTTTTTACGAATATGTGACGGAAACGAAAATGTTAGACATCATATTTAAGACATAAGGATGCCTTATGATTATGATTACAATTAACATTAAAACTGCATCCTCAACTGATTTAGCATATCGCGAATCCGGAACGTTGATGTCCTAATATGTAGTGTGTGCATAGTTTAAGTAATAACCGCAGTCGGTTTAATTAAAAAGTGCGTTTTTTTTTTCAAATCATCGAAACAATTGTTTTAGTCATTAGATCTGGTAAGGTTCATAACAATGGGTGTCCAAAACGGTAAACACTTTATAGAGTCACGGCTGATCGTGGGCGTGACTTTTATCCTCTCGCCGATCACATGATAAAGTTATGAAATTTTACTAAGTGCGAAATACGTGAGTTTTAAGCGTTTCATTAAATTCTGCATTCACAATTAAATACTTTAAAAGCTTGTCTGATGATTTCACAAAACCTACATACAAAAGTTACAAAAACGAGGTTGCATGTCGTAGTGGATACTAGGTAGGTTTTATTTTCGCAAAATTAATTTGAAATGAGACGCCCAAAAACATCGAATTGATTATGCACCTTTAAGTTACTTTGTAATGAAATGTAGCACTTCCGGTAGATGCATAAATCGACCATCATTGTTCAAAACGTCGATGGGTTCATATTCAGTCCGCATAAGGAATACAATAATTTTTCAAACTTGGTTATCCGTTTATCTCCATTGCACAATTTGGGATATAGCAAACCGAAACATGAGTAAAAGTAAGCATATTTATTTTATAGGGAAGCATCCTTAATCATATCGCACAGTCAATGTTAATTTTGAAATATTGTTGAGAAGCACATGTCAAAAATACGGTGTGCATTAATGAAATGATGTTATGATATTTAAACAATAATGTAACAAGTGATTCATTAACAAGAACATATTAGTCGTCTCTTGTTTCTTAGCCAAGCCACCTATCACGTTACATAAAGACATTGCGTATTTGTTTATGATTACTCAGATTTGCAGCACAAACGAACATATTCTCCAACGCAACAGGCCTGTGCTGATTCCGACAGCATCAGTGCGGTTTCAGTAATATTATGATAAATCAGACAGATAAATAAAGTGAGCCCCTTCTGGACAGTATCCGGGCGCGTTATAATCAATTGTTTACTTTGGGGTCCGCAACATTATAGAGGAGAATGTGATCGAATGTGCATACGTAGTTGTTCACACTATCATCATCTAACATCGATGTAGTGATTTTATATTAACTTGACTGTCTATGCTTCGAAACAGACAACGCTTCACGACCTGTTACATGGCCACGGCTCGCTGGACGTTATCATTAGTCTGGCTGAAAATCACAACCATGAGTACTAACAATCACCTTGGAATAGTATATATATATATATATATATATATATATATATATATATATATATATATATATATATATATATATATATATATAAATTCTTGTTTTTATATTACTATATATTCCCGGTAACTATATAGTTGATTTTAGACAAATCTGTTTATTTTTATTCTGTTACACAGAAGTCTATGTGGAATACTGTGCTAAAATAAGGGTGCTTTTAGACGTTAAAATGTCTTGTTATCTATTATGTATAATAGCTTAATGAATGCTAGATTATTATGTAATTTCTTTGCTGAGTGAGAAATTCAAACAACATATGTGCAGGTTGTTTGTGGAGGATCTACGCAGAATTGAGAATAAGCGAGAAATTGCGGTTAGCGGACATTGTCTTTGTTAAATAAAATTGTGATTGTGTAGATGTTTGACCATTTATATTTTATATATTAAATATACATGTAAGCATTGGAAAGATCTATGTTTTACACATTAAATGTGTGTTAAAAACATCTTTATTTCACATATTAAATGTATATTGAAAACATATATCTTATGCATATTAAATGTATAGTGGAAACAGCTATATTTTACATATTAAATGTATAATGAAAACAGCTATATTTTAAATATTGAATGTACTTTGGAAACAGTTATATTGTATATATTAAATGTATATTGGAAACATATATATTTAGAAGTAGAAGTATATGTGGAATTATGAAAGATGGTTCATCTTGCTGTCGAATGTAGCTTAATTTGAAGGATGATTCCCTGTCCCTTCGACCTACGTATATTAAATGAATAATAAACCTCAAAGGTTTTATCTACGATAAAGTTTCTGTCTGTCTATCTCTCTGTCTGTCTGTCTGTCTGTATGTATGTCTGTATGTCTGTCTGTCTGTCTGTCTGTCTCTCTCTCTCTCTCTCTCTCTCAAAAATCACATCGACTGAAAGTAAAATAGACGAAAGAACTGAAAGTTATGCAAATGTAATTAGCTTCAATAATTATAAAAAAATGCATGCGCTGAAATTGATCATAGCTGATGGCAATGCCGCATGTTAATAGATTCACATTTTTAGGTGGATATTATTTGAGTGTGACTCTCGCACACAGACTTGCAAAAGTCGTGAGTCGTTAGTGAATGAAACATGTAACAGAAAGCAAGTAAAACACAACAAAGAAACACATTGTCAGGAAATACGGGATGTGTGATGATAAAAGACATTGGCAGAAATGGAAAAGTTCTTAGCGCCGGATCAACTAATTGACGGGGGAAATCTGCCGGAACGTTCAAGAAACACTTCGTTCAATTCCTAGTAGCTACACGGGAAAGTTGTGTGCCAGATCACGTAAAAGTAGCAATACCACTGAGAGTGATCGGTGTAAGAGGAAATGACATTTATGAAAATGCCCAGTACAGTGAATGTGAAAATAAAGACAACTATGCAGAAAGTTTACAGTTTTTGCAAACCCAGAGTAAACAAAACCATATGTCTAGCTACGTAAACTAGCTCGTGAATGTGACTTCGGGTCATTGTATGAAGACATAGAGCAGCATGCACTGACGTTGGGTCTCGAGGACGATAAAATGAGACGAAGACTGCTGGAACATTCAGATGGGAAACTAACATTGGATAAGGCATTACAAAAATGGCGTGCAGCAGCAGATTCAAAAGAGAAAATGAAAGCACCGAAAGACGCAGTACAGAGTGACACAAGCTGTGAACACAGCAAGGCCAAGGGCAAGGCCAAGGGCAAGGGCAAGGCCAAGCAAACCAAAGTATGAAAAGCCAAAATGTGAACAGCATAAACCCTGTTTCAAATCCGGTCATGCACATGAAAGACAAAGATGTCCTACATTTGGTCAAAATGCAGAACATGTCTGAAGTTGAATAATTTCGAGGACATGTGTCGACCGAGGAAGTCTGTACACATGATAGACAACACATGATAGACAACACATGATAGACAACACATGATAGACAACACGTGATAGACAACACATGATAGACAACACATGATAGACAACACATGATAGACAACACATGACAGACAACACATGACAGACAACATAAGTGATTCGGGAGAATCGGTCTTTGGAATCAAAGTCACTCGAACAATACAGTCGTGTGTTGGTAACTATGACATTGACCTTGACCCAGATGGCTGTCCGGTGCAGAATCGACCTAGGAAGATTCCGCTATCGATGAAAACAGAAGAGAAAGCAAAACTTGAATCGCTAGAGAAACTGGGTGTGCTTGAAAAGGTGAAAGAGCCAACGCCGTTGATATCGAACATGCCGCCAGTCCGTAAAGCTAATGGGACCATTCGTTGATCTCGAACATGCCGCCAGTCCGTAAAGCTAATGGGACCATTCGATCCTTCTGACTTGTACAAGGCAACCACTATCCAATTCCATCAATAGATGATGTGTTGCCACAACTCACATAAGCCAACATCTTCTCGCTGTGTGACGCAAAAGATGGATTTCTGCAATTCAAACTAACAGAACGAAGCAGTCAGTTGACAACCTTCTTCCCTACAAATGGAAGAGAATGGCATTTGGACTCAAATCAAGCCCAGAAGAATAACAACACAGGCTCACAAAAGCACTTGAAGACTTAATCGGAGTAACTGTCGTAGCAGATTATATTCTGATCTAAGGTTGTGTGGTTACCAAAGAAGAACCTCTCAACTATCATGATAGGAATCTGATCATACTGCTAGAGAGAGAGTCAGAAAGATTAATCTCAAGCTCAAAAAGTCGAAATCCTGCTTCTACATGATCGAGTTGTCCTACGTAGGACATGTACTAACGCCAAACGGACCCAACGAAAAACATTAGTGCACCAACAAATACAGAAGAACTACGCCGCATTCCAGGATACACGAACTCTCTTACAAAGTACATGTCCAACCTATCTAGCGTAAGTGAACCTCTGCGCAAACTCATTCACAAAGATGCAGACTTTGTGTGGGTGTTGATGAAGAGGAGTAGGCGTTCCAGAAAATGAAGGAACTGACAAAATCTGGCCAGGTATTCTGATACTATGACCCAAAGAAACCTGTGGTTATCCAGACAGATGCAAGTACCGTTGGTCTAGGCGCAGCATTTATGCAAAATGGCAAACCGGTGACATATGCATCTCGTTCATAGACGAAGAGCGAAAGCAACTATGCACCAATTGAGCTAGAATCTCTAGCGATCGTGTTCGCAGCGCGAAAGTACATACAAGGTATCGTACCAACACGGCAGCGTCTTCGTTCAGTGTGAAAATATACAACTAGTCAAGCCAAGTCGTAGCGCTGCAGCCATACTCTTATGAAAGTTGGGCTCTGAAAAAGACGTACGAAAAGAACATGAATGTCGACATGAAGACGAATCTTTTTTATACAACAATAGGTCGGTGTGTCTGAAGAGAAACGGGACTCAACACAGCTAAAGCGGCGAAAACTGGAAGCTGTAAACGGTGAAGCCACAACTTAGTATTAACAACACTAGTCGAGAGGAAGAACAAACCTGGGTGAAGAAGGACTGCAACGATGATCGACAACGTGAGGTAATGGATGGTCGGAGACGTGCGAACTGCACAGGAGGGGCCCGTATCCGGAATGGCTGAAAGATGTCGACGGCCCGTCAGCGCCATATGTAACCTGATAAATATGAAGTTAAAGGAATTCGTGCAAAAAGCAGTAATGCATTACTTATGATCCATAATTGTTTTTTTCAAAAACCGGTATCATAATAATAATAATTATAATTAGAACGGATAAATTATGTCAACAGAGAGAAAGCGAAGCTTTCATTTGGTAAACATTTTGTGATTACTCTGTACTTTGTACTACCCTACAACAAATCAATATTTTACCCGTCTTGTTAGAGTTATACATTTCTATAATGTGGAGGTCTGCATCACCTCTGTGGGAAGATCATATCTAGTAACAATTATATCCTAGCAGGAGGGGGAAAACACCAGTAATTTATCTGTAGTTTATGCATTTAAGAACGAGTCGACATGCATGACTTCGTGAAGGCCGAGACATACATTAGAGGTGTGTGTGTCATGACTCTCAAACTATGTCCCAACTGTTTTGGAGGCCAGCCTCCCACCTCTTCTGTCCACCTCTCACCATTCCAACCTCCCACCAATTTTAGGACCAACCTCCAACTTCCCACCACACACCCCTCACACATGAGCTTGTCGGACAGGTTCACTACTTTAAACTTAAAGCTGAAACGGCTTTACGGCTACGTATGAGATCAGTTCAACTTACAGGCTATGCGTTAAATATGGAGATACGATGCGAGCGAAACACTTATGGATAGCTGAAGCTGTCTGTTATAATGATGCGTTTTACACTTATACATCGACGCGTTTTGATGTGTTTTGTCAATCCGGCGTTGTCGGTGTGCCTGCCTAGTTTTCCTTCACGAGGAGTCACCTCCGTCATTCTTATTCTTCTCATATGTTATATGCAGTATGTTGCACAATGGTTATATCTGTTTGATGGTGTCTACCACACATCTTGTAGACGTACTGTGCTTTACCTTCCGACGTTTATTTCTCTTCGTGGGGTCTCGGTGTTGATTTGTGTTATGCTGTTTCTAAATAATAAATATCGACAATCAAACAAGCTTTTCCTGAAAAAATGTCAACTGAATTGTTTAAATCAGGATACCAATTTGACCAATGTACCATTGAAAGTGGCTGTCGGTAAATATAACTCGTTCTAGCATCGCTCGACGCCCGTAGTGACCCATGGGCTGAGTTAGTGGGAAATGTATTCATGAAGGCGTTCAACAGATGCATTGGGATTCGTGCGTGTATTCAGGTCCAGAATGTGGTTTTGTATATACTTAGTTTCCAGCCATTGGATTGACCTGTTGCATTGCAGGCTGGTTTGACCATTATGGCCGTCATGAGCGCCCGGAAGGGAATCGGTGGTGTCTTTGTCTTCCATCGCTACAGTAATGATACTAACGTAGTGCCGAGCTCCACGCCGATTTCTGTGCCCGGAATTGACCGATGACAACTTTCTACCGATGCCTTTCAGTCAGCGTGCAGAAAGGGAATACAGGAGACATTGTCTTTACCCAGCATCAACATTGATGATGTGGCCGCAAACCCGTGAAGGTTGAGATACGAGGCATAGCCTGGGTGTTTACAAGGTATCTTGAATAATACTGATACGTATAACAGCAACTCTGGGAGGTATCCTGTGCTGGGAGTTCTAATCGACTGCTACTGTGTACAGTTATGTTACCCGTGAACATTATAAGTAGACATGTAGAAAATAACATTGTTAGGGAGGATATGATGTATGTTTATGTACGTTGGGAAATGTTGGTTTGTTTATATGTTACTCAGAAAGGAGTAACATCTTGGGAAATCTTGAGGAGAACACGGGATTGAATATGGTGGATTTTATATTTGTCTAAAGCGTGGAATATTGATCGGATAAGTATTATTATTGCGTGTATATTAAACATAAACTTACAAGAGTCCTTGTTTAGTCAATAGTTGCTGTTAAAATTTAGCTATAGGAGTAATTTATGGTAGTTTATATTGTAGGTCTCCGAGGACTCGGTAGCGCGAGCGATAATTAAGATCTTATTGTCGGGGATATTACCAATAATGGGAGGCAGGGGTGAGGAATATAGGAACTGTAGAAGGATGGCAATCAACACACAGGTACAGAAGGTATGTATGGAGGAGGGAGTAGGCTTCGTAGACATGTGGTTAAACTTTGTGGGAAGAGGTGACTTTTTCATGAAAGAAGGACTTCATCTGACAGGGAAGGGCGCTGCAGTTCTTGCGTGTGAGTTTGTCAGAGTTGTCGACGAGGGCACAGGTACCATAGATTATTTAAACTAGATGCGCAGGGGGAACTGACAGAGAAATCTCAAAGGAGTACTACTACAAATACACATCCAAAGAAATGTTCACCAATCATTTCAGACAATGAACTTAAATGTGTATTCTTAAATGCCAGGAGCATAGTAAATAAAAAAAGTTAGACATTATGGTAGCAGATATTGATCCTCATGTAATAGGCATCACATTATCATGGGCAAATGAAGATATAGTATATGCTGAGTTAGCACTGACAGGCTATGTAATGTTTAGGAAGGATAGACGAGAAAGAAGGGGAGGTGGAGTAATTTTGTATATTAAAGAATCTATCCAAGCATATGAAATTACACTGAAAAGTGAAGCAGATAGTGTGGAAGCAATTTGGTGTAACATAGTTACCAGGAACTCAACATTAACAATAGGAGTAGTTTATCGTAGTCCTAACATAGGACAAGAGGAAGATGTAAAATTACAAAAGGCGATAAGGGAGGTGAGCAAGGGAAAATGTGTTATAATGGTGGGAATGTGTTAGATTTAATTTTGTCTTCTCAAAATGAATTAGTTGACAATGTTAAAGTACACGAACCTTTGGGTTCAAGTGACCATAACCAAATCCATTTTAATGTAAAAGTAAAAACAGGGAATACATATAAAAAACAATGGAGTAGGAACTTCAACAAAGGCAAATATAAAGTGATGAGAAATTAGAAAATCTAAAAGAACCTTTGAAAACAAATTGGTAGGTAATATAAAAAATTACAGCAAGAGTTTCTCCCAGTTGTAGATTAAGTGCCTCTTTGTAGTTTGTGTAGTCTTCTTCAATTCCAGTGTGTTTATAGACCCTCCACAGCATCTGTTTGTGAGCAATTTTTCTAATAGCTTCTTTTGACAGGTGTTTTTTCCTGGATCTTTTCCCTTGTTTTCTTAATGGAATAAATTTCTCAATAATGCCCTCATCTCATATTTTAAACAAGTCCAGCATTCTGTTGCTGTCTTGTTCTTCAGCAAGTTATTCCAATCTATATTTGCTAGATATGTTCTCATCACTTTATATTTGCCTTTGTTGAAGTTCCTACTCCATTGTTTTTTATATGTATTCCCTGTTTTTACTTTTATATTAAAATGGATTTGGTTATGGTCACTTGAACCCAAAGGTTCGTGTACTTTAACATTGTCAACTAATTCATTTTGAGAAGACAAAATTAAATCTAACACATTCCCACCATTATAACACATTCTCCCTTGCTCACCTCCCTTATCGCCTTTTGTAATTTTACATCTTCCTCTTGTCCTATGTTAGGACTACGATAAACTACTCCTATTGTTAATGTTGAGTTCCTGGTAACTATGTTACACCAAATTGCTTCCACACTATCTGCTTCACTTTTCAGTGTAATTTCATATGCTTGGATAGATTCTTTAATATACAAAATTACTCCACCTCCCCTTCTTTCTCGTCTATCCTTCCTAAACATTACATAGCCTGTCAGTGCTAACTCAGCATCTACTATATCTTCATTTGCTTATGATAATGTGATGCCTATTACATGAGGATCAATATCTGCTACCATAATGTCTAACTAACTTTTTTTATTTACTATGCTCCTGGCATTTAAGCATACACATTTAAGTTCATTGTCTGAAATTATTGGTGAACATTTCTTTGGATGTGTATTTGTAGTAGTACTCCTTTTGTTGGACTCTCGATAAGCCAATGGCTTCCTTGTCCACTTGCCATCTGGAGCTTGTTGTTCGAGATGGCAATCTTGTTAAATCTTGAAACGTAGGCAGAATAAGAAAATGATCACCGTATTCGAATTTTGAAAAGGAAGAATGATTTTCTTCCCGTAATGTACCATGTTTAAAATAAGAAGGACGTTTGCTTTCTTTCATATCCTGATAGTTTACATAACTATCACATAATTATTATAGTGGTTGTTGGATCACACATAAGTGTGTGTAAAATAGTAGCACAAACTACAACAGTTCGGTTCACTCTGCTCAACGTAAGGTGGTTTTTCGCCATAGGAAATACAAAACTTATATATTCAAATGTTGATAACGTTGTATATTTGTGTAATAGTTTAACGAATGCTACATTTGTTACTCAGTATGCCTAGCGAGAAATTCAAGCAAACTTCCTTTTGTTCAGTTTCAATCCACACTCACTAGCTCGTTTGAGGAATTTTGGCATATTCATATCGTGCTTCGCTAGATCTTTTCCGTATATCAGTATGTCGTCCGACTGGTGCACCTTCGAGTCCTTCCAAGGTATTCGAGAGTCTTCTCTCAAACTCTTCTGGTATGGTTGAGATAAGTGGCATACGTTTCCATTTGTGTCTCCCGTACGGAGTCCAGAATGTTGTGAGATGACTCGATTTTTTCGTCAATTTCACATCTAAGTAACCGTCTTTCGCATCGCGCAGGTTGGACACCTTTGCTTCTGCGAAATGAGGCAGTACGACTTCGATGGCTGGCATCTAGAAGTGGTTTCTTCTCTAAGCTTGATTGAGATTTTGCAATCAAGGCACAGTCTAACTATCCCTGTTGGTTTCGTGACTGGTTGCAGGTGACTTGCACACTGTGTAGGATTCTCAACCTTCTCGATCATACCTTGCTCTTCCAGAGTATCTAGCTTGGCTTTCACATCATCCTTCAGCGAAAGAGAAATGTTACGCGGTCTCACCTGGACTGGAGTTACAGTCGAATCTACCTCTAGTTCGTACTGTCCATGTAAGCATCCGATACCCTGACACACATTTGCGTACTGCATTACAATGTTCTCAAGTGGTTCTTCTGATACTAGGTGAACGGAATCATTCATCTTTATTAGACTGAAATCAATGCAAGTGTTCAGTGATAGCAAACTGTGTTGTTTATTGTTCATCACTAAAACGTTCAGTTGGTGTTTGTTTCGAACTATATATAACTGTCATAGTACACCAACCATCTGGTCTAACTCTACAGTCGTCATACAGCGGGATTGCTTTCGTGGACTCGGTCAGTCACGGTTTGCCAATTATGGCATAATCTCGACGTGTCAACATGTTGCAAGTTGCCGCCGAGTCTAGCTGAAAGTCGAGGTTACTTTGAACTTTTCCGTTCGCTGCTAGAACTGTTGCGATCGTCTTCCTTTAACGTTTCGATACGTGTGTTCTACTCGTCGATTCTTCAGACGAATAGTTCCATTTTTGCCTAGAACTTCGTACTAGGTTAGCTTTTTCTGTTTTCACATTGTTACTAGCACAACATTTTGGAAAATGATTCAGTCTCTTGCATTTGAAGCATTCCTTTCCTAATGCTTTGCAATTTCGCTGTGGTTGACTCTCTACACACTTTATGCAGCTTTCATCTACGTATTTCTACGGTTTAGCGAATCTTCGCGAAGCAGGCTTTATGGAGTGAACTGTTTCTTCCTTTGTGTCCTGAACTGCTCTGAGGTATTCCCTTGCCGCTCCGGGTATTGCTGTTCTACACTGATGTGCTCGAGCCACAACCTTATTTCGTCAGCCAGCTAGCTGCTCTTGACATGAAAGTGAACTAATGAGCTTCACCCGGTGAATTTGGGGTGGGGGCTTTTAGCCCGTTACCACCTTTTGGCTATGCTTTTAATTCGCTTCGTGTATGACCTGCAGCGCCGCTGGGTGGTAGCATGTTAGACTAAAGGGTGACAAAGCTTGCACTCCCCTTTGGTCTCTCATTTGCGAGATCCTAGATGCGTCACTGGACTAGCTGATAGGGTCCTTCGTCGTGTCCTAGTGCCAGGTGGATGATAACAACATTAAAATTAACCAACAGTGATGTGATGGAGGTTAAACATACACAAATAAGTGAAAACTATTTAAAGGATGATGCCGAATGGATAATGTCCAGGAGAATTGATGGTATAGACCTAGAGGACTTGGTCTACAGTGTCTACAGTGGACACGGTCTACAATGTCTACAGTGGACTCAGTCTACAGTGGACTCAGTCTACAGTGTCTACAGTGGACTCAGTCTACAGTGTCTACAGTGGACTCCGTCTACAATGTCTACAGTGGACTCAGTCTACAGTGTCTACAGTGGACTCAGTCTACAGTGTCTACAGTGGACTCAGTCTACAGTGTCTACAGTGGACTCCGTCTACAAAGTCTACAGTGGACTCAGTCTACAGTGTCTACAGTGGACTCGGTCTACAGTGTCTATAGTGGACTCAGTCTACAGTGTCTGCAGTGGACTCGGTCTACAGTGTCTACAGTGGACTCGGTCTACAGTGTCTACAGTGGACTCCGTCTACAGTGTCTACAGTGGACTCCGTCTACAGTGTCTACAGTGGACTCCGTCTACAATGTCTACAGTGGACTCAGTCTACAGTGTCTACAGTGGACTCCGTCTACAATGTCTACAGTGGACTCAGTCTACAGTGTCTACAGTGGACTCAGTCTACAGTGTCTACAATGGACTCAGTCTACAGTGTCTACAGTGGACTCCGTCTACAAAGTCTACAGTGGACTCAGTCTACAGTGTCTACAGTGGACTCGGTCTACAGTGTCTACAGTGGACTCAGTCTACAGTGTCTACAGTGGACTCGGTCTACAGTGTCTACAGTGGACTCGGTCTACAGTGTCTACAGTGGACTCCGTCTACAGTGTCTACAGTGGACTCCGTCTACAGTGTCTACAGTGGACTCCGTCTACAATGTCTACAGTGGACTCCTTCAACAGTGTCTACAGTGGACTCCGTCTACAGTGTCTACAGTGGACTCCGTCTACAGTGTCTACAGTGGACTCCTTCAACAGTGTCTACAGTGGACTCCGTCTACAGTGTCTACAGTGGACTCAGTCTACAGTGTCTACAGTGGACTCCGTCTACAGTGTCTTCAGTGGACTCAGTCTACAGTGTCTACAGTGGACTCCGTCAACAGTGTCTACAGTGGACTCCGTCTACAGTGTCTACAGTGGACTCAGTCTACAGTGTCTACAGTGGACTCGGTCAACAGTGTCTACAGTGGACTCCGTCTACAGTGTCTACAGTGGACTCCGTCTACAGTGTCTAAAGTGGACTCCGTCTACAGTGTCTACAGTGGACTCCGTCTACAGTGTCTACAGTGGACTCCGTCTACAGTGTCTACAGTGGACTCCGTCTACAGTGTCTACAGTGGACTCCGTCTACAGTGTCTACAGTGGACTCCGTCTACAGTGTCTACAGTGGACTCCGTTTACAGTGTCTACAGTGGACTCCGTCTACAGTGTCTACAGTGGACTCCGTCTACAGTGTCTACAGTGGACTCCGTCTACATTGTCTACAGTGGACTCCGTCAACAGTGTCTACAGTGGACTTCTTCTACAGTGTCTACAGTGGACTTCTTCTACAGTGTCTACAGTGGACTCCGTCTACAGTGTCTACAGTGGACTCCGTCTACAATGTCTAAAGTGGACTCGGTCTACAGTGTCTACAGTGGACTCGGTCTACAGTGTCTACAGTGGACTCGGTCTACAGTGTCTACAGTGGACTCGGTCTACAGTGTCTACAGTGGACTCCGTCTACAGTGTCTACAGTGGACTCCGTCTACAGTGTCTACAGTGGACTCCGTCTACAGTGTCTACAGTGGACTCCGTCTACAGTGTCTACAGTGGACTCCGTCTACAGTGTCTACAGTGGACTCCGTCTACAGTGTCTACAGTGGACTCCGTCTACAGTGTCTACAGTGGACTTCGTCTACAGTGTCTACAGTGGACTCGGTCTACAGTGTCTACAGTGGATTCCGTCTACAGTGTCTACAGTGGACTCGGTCTACAGTGTCTACAGTGGAGTCGGTCTACAGTGTCTACAGTGGACTCAGTCTACAGTGTCTACAGTGGACTCAGTCTACAGTGTCTACAGTGGATTCAGTCTACAGTGTCTACAGTGGACTCAGTCTACAGTGTCTACAGTGGACTCCGTCTACAATGTCTACAGTGGACTCAGTCTACAGTGTCTACAGTGGACTCAGTCTACAGTGTCTACAGTGGACTCAGTCTACAGTGTCTACAGTGGACTCCGTCTACAAAGTCTACAGTGGACTCAGTCTACAGTGTCTACAGTGGACTCGGTCTACAGTGTCTATAGTGGACTCGGTCTACAGTGTCTGCAGTGGACTCGGTCTACAGTGTCTACAGTGGACTCGGTCTACAGTGTCTACAGTGGACTCCGTCTACAGTGTCTACAGTGGACTCCGTCTACAGTGTCTACAGTGGACTCAGTCTACAGTGTCTACAGTGGACTCCGTCTACAATGTCTACAGTGGACTCAGTCTACAGTGTCTACAGTGGACTCAGTCTACAGTGTCTACAATGGACTCAGTCTACAGTGTCTACAGTGGACTCCGTCTACAAAGTCTACAGTGGACTCAGTCTACAGTGTCTACAGTGGACTCGGTCTACAGTGTCTACAGTGGACTCAGTCTACAGTGTCTACAGTGGACTCGGTCTACAGTGTCTACAGTGGACTCGGTCTACAGTGTCTACAGTGGACTCCGTCTACAGTGTCTACAGTGGACTCCGTCTACAGTGTCTACAGTGGATTCCGTCTACAATGTCTACAGTGGACTCCTTCAACAGTGTCTACAGTGGACTCCGTCTACAGTGTCTACAGTGGACTCCGTCTACAGTGTCTACAGTGGACTCCTTCAACAGTGTCTACAGTGGACTCCGTCTACAGTGTCTACAGTGGACTCAGTCTACAGTGTCTACAGTGGACTCCGTCTACAATGTCTTCAGTGGACTCAGTCTACAGTGTCTACAGTGGACTCCGTCAACAGTGTCTACAGTGGACTCCGTCTACAGTGTCTACAGTGGACTCAGTCTACAGTGTCTACAGTGGACTCGGTCAACAGTGTCTACAGTGGACTCCGTCTACAGTGTCTACAGTGGACTCCGTCTACAGTGTCTAAAGTGGACTCCGTCTACAGTGTCTACAGTGGACTCCGTCTACAGTGTCTACAGTGGACTCCGTCTACAGTGTCTACAGTGGACTCCGTCAACAGTGTCTACAGTGGACTCCGTCTACAGTGTCTACAGTGGACTCCGTCTACAGTGTCTACAGTGGACTCCGTCTACAGTGTCTACAGTGGACTCCGTCTACAGTGTCTACAGTGGACTCCGTCTACAGTGTCTACAGTGGACTCCGTCTACAGTGTCTACAGTGGACTCCGTCTACAGTGTCTACAGTGGACTCGGTCTACAGTGTCTACAGTGGACTCGGTCTACAGTGTCTACAGTGGACTCGGTCTACAGTGTCTACAGTGGACTCGGTCTACAGTGTCTACAGTGGACTCCGTCTACAGTGTCTACAGTGGACTCGGTCTACAGTGTCTACAGTGGACTCCGTCTACAGTGTCTACAGTGGACTCAGTCTACAGTGTCTACAGTGGACTCCGTCTACAATGTCTTCAGTGGACTCAGTCTACAGTGTCTACAGTGGACTCCGTCAACAGTGTCTACAGTGGACTCCGTCTACAGTGTCTACAGTGGACTCCGTCTACAGTGTCTACAGTGGACTCCGTTTACAGTGTCTACAGTGGACTCCGTCTACAGTGTCTACAGTGGACTCCGTCTACAGTGTCTACAGTGGACTCCGTCTACAGTGTCTACAGTGGACTCCGTCAACAGTGTCTACAGTGGACTTCTTCTACAGTGTCTACAGTGGACACCGTCTACAGTGTCTACAGTGGACTCCGTCTACAATGTCTATAGTGGACTCGGTCTACAGTGTCTACAGTGGACTCGGTCTACAGTGTCTACAGTGGACTCGGTCTACAGTGTCTACAGTGGACTCGGTCTACAGTGTCTACAGTGGACTCCGTCTACAGTGTCTACAGTGGACTCCGTCTACAGTGTCTACAGTGGACTCCGTCTACAGTGTCTACAGTGGACTCCGTCTACAGTGTCTACAGTGGACTCCGTCTACAGTGTCTACAGTGGACTCCGTCTACAGTGTCTACAGTGGACTCCGTCTACAGTGTCTACAGTGGACTTCGTCTACAGTGTCTACAGTGGACTCGGTCTACAGTGTCTACAGTGGATTCCGTCTACAGTGTCTACAGTGGACTCGGTCTACAGTGTCTACAGTGGAGTCGGTCTACAGTGTCTACAGTGGACTCAGTCTACAGTGTCTACAGTGGACTCAGTCTACAGTGTCTACAGTGGACTCAGTCTACAGTGTCTACAGTGGACTCCGTCTACAATGTCTTCAGTGGACTCAGTCTACAGTGTCTACAGTGGACTCCGTCTACAGTGTCTACAGTGGACTCCGTCTACAGTGTCTACAGTGGGCTCCGTCTACAGTGTCTACAGTGGACTCCGTCTACAGTGTCTACAGTGGACTCCGTCAACAGTGTCTACAGTGGACTCAGTCTACAGTGTCTACAGTGGACTCAGTCTACAGTGTCTACAGTGTACTCACTCTACAATATCTTAAGTGGACTCAGTCTACAGTGTCTACAGTGGACTCCGTCAACAGTGTCTACAGTGGACTCGGTCTACAATGTCTACAGTGGACTCGGTCTACAGTGTCTACAGTGGACTCGGTCAACAGTGTCTACAGTGGACTCCGTCTACAGTGTATACAGTGGACTCCGTCTACAGTGTCTACAGTGGACTCCGTCTACAGTGTCTACAGTGGACTCCGTCTACAGTGTCTACAGTGGACTCCGTCTACAATGTCTACAGTGGACTCGGTCTACAGTGTCTACAGTGGACTCGGTCTACAGTGTCTACAGTGGACTCGGTCTAAAGTGTCTACAGTGGACTCCGTCTACAGTGTCTACAGTGGACTCCGTCTACAGTGTCTACAGTGGACTCCGTCTACAGTGTCTACAGTGGACTCCGTCTACAGTGTCTACAGTGGACTCCGTCTACAGTGTCTACAGTGGACTCCGTCTACAGTGTCTACAGTGGACTCCGTCTACAGTGTCTACAGTGGACTCAGTCTACAGTGTCTACAGTGGACTCCGTCTACAAAGTCTACAGTGGACTCAGTCTACAGTGTCTACAGTGGACTCGGTCTACAGTGTCTACAGTGGACTCAGTCTACAGTGTCTACAGTGGACTCGGTCTACAGTGTCTACAGTGGACTCGGTCTACAGTGTCTACAGTGGACTCCGTCTACAGTGTCTACAGTGGACTCCGTCTACAGTGTCTACAGTGGACTCCGTCTACAATGTCTACAGTGGACTCCTTCAACAGTGTCTACAGTGGACTCCGTCTACAGTGTCTACAGTGGACTCCGTCTACAGTGTCTACAGTGGACTCCTTCAACAGTGTCTACAGTGGACTCCGTCTACAGTGTCTACAGTGGACTCAGTCTACAGTGTCTACAGTGGACTCCGTCTACAATGTCATCAGTGGACTCAGTCTACAGTGTCTACAGTGGACTCCGTCAACAGTGTCTACAGTGGACTCCGTCTACAGTGTCTACAGTGGACTCAGTCTACAGTGTCTACAGTGGACTCGGTCAACAGTGTCTACAGTGGACTCCGTCTACAGTGTTTACAGTGGACTCCGTCTACAGTGTCTAAAGTTGACTCCGTCTACAGTGTCTACAGTGGACTCCGTCTACAGTGTCTACAGTGGACTCCGTCTACAGTGTCTACAGTGGACTCCGTCTACAGTGTCTACAGTGGACTCCGTCTACAGTGTCTACAGTGGACTCCGTCTACAGTGTCTACAGTGGACTCCGTTTACAGTGTCTACAGTGGACTCCGTCTACAGTGTCTACAGTGGACTCCGTCTACAGTGTCTACAGTGGACTCCGTCTACAGTGTCTACAGTGGACTCCGTCAACAGTGTCTACAGTGGACTTCTTCTACAGTGTCTACAGTGGACTCCGTCTACAGTGTCTACAGTGGACTCCGTCTACAATGTCTATAGTGGACTCGGTCTACAGTGTCTACAGTAGACTCGGTCTACAGTGTCTACAGTGGACTCGGTCTACAGTGTCTACAGTGGACTCGGTCTACAGTGTCTACAGTGGACTCCGTCTACAGTGTCTACAGTGGACTCCGTCTACAGTGTCTACAGTGGACTCCGTCTACAGTGTCTACAGTGGACTCCGTCTACAGTGTCTACAGTGGACTCCGTCTACAGTGTCTACAGTGGACTCCGTCTACAGTGTCTACAGTGGACTCCGTCTACAGTGTCTACAGTGGACTTCGTCTACAGTGTCTACAGTGGACTCGGTCTACAGTGTCTACAGTGGATTCCGTCTACAGTGTCTACAGTGGACCCGGTCTACAGTGTCTACAGTGGAGTCGGTCTACAGTGTCTACAGTGGACTCAGTCTACAGTGTCTACAGTGGACGCAGTCTACAGTGTCTACAGTGGACTCAGTCTACAGTGTCTACAGTGGACTCCGTCTACAATGTCTTCAGTGGACTCAGTCTACAGTGTCTACAGTGGACTCCGTCTACAGTGTCTACAGTGGACTCCGTCTACAGTGTCTACAGTGGGCTCCGTCTACAGTGTCTACAGTGGACTCCGTCTACAGTGTCTACAGTGGACTCCGTCAACAGTGTCTACAGTGGACTCAGTCTACAGTGTCTACAGTGGACTCAGTCTACAGTGTCTACAGTGTACTCACTCTACAATATCTTCAGTGGACTCAGTCTACAGTGTCTACAGTGGACTCCGTCAACAGTGTCTACAGTGGACTCGGTCTACAATGTCTACAGTGGACTCGGTCTACAGTGTCTACAGTGGACTCGGTCTACAGTGTCTACAGTGGACTCGGTCAACCGTGTCTACAGTGGACTCCGTCTACAGTGTATACAGTGGACTCCGTCTACAGTATCTACAGTGGACTCCGTCTACAGTGTCTACAGTGGACTCCGTATACAGTGTCTACAGTGGACTCCGTCTACAGTTTCTACAGTGGACTCCGTCTACAGTGTCTACAGTGGACTCCGTCTACAGTGTCTACAGTGGACTCCGTCTACAGTGTATACAGTGGACTCCGTCTACAATGTCTACAGTGGACTCCGTCAACAGTGTCTACAGTGGACTCAGTCTACAGTGTCTACAGTTGACTCAGTCTACAGTGTCTACAGTGGACTTCGTCTACAATGTCTTCAGTGGACTCAGTCTACAGTGTCTACAGTGGACTCCGTCTACAATGTCTTCAGTGGACTCAGTCTACAGTGTCTACAGTGGACTCCGTCTACAGTTTTTACAGTGGACTCAGTCTACAGTGGACTCCGTCTACAATGTCTTCAGTGGACTCAGTCTACAGTGTCTACAGTGGACTCCGTCTACAGTGTCTACAGTGGACTCAGTCTAGGGTGTCTACAGCGGACTCCGTCTGCAATGTCTACAGTGGACTCAGTCTACAGTGTCTACAGTGGACTCAGTCTACAGTGTCTACAGTGGACTCGGTCTACAGTGTGTACAGTGGACTCCGTCTACAGTGTCTACACTGGACTCCGTCTACAGTGTCTACAGTGGACTCCGTCTACAGTGTCTACAGTGGACTCCGTCTACAGTGTCTAAAGTGGACTCCGTCTACAGTGTCTACAGTGGACTCCGTCTACAGTTTCTACAGTGGACTCCGTCTACAGTGTCTACAGTGGACTCCGTCTACAGTGTCTACAGTGGACTCCGTCTACAGTGTCTACAGTGGACTCCGTCAACAGTGTCTACAGTGGACTCCGTCTACAGTGTCTACAGTGGATTTCGTCTACAGTGTCTACAGTGTCTACAGTGGACTCCATCAACAGTGTTTACAGTGGACTCCGTCTACAGTGTCTACAGTGGACTCAGTCTACAGTGTCTACAGTGGACTCCGTCTACAGTGTCTACAGTGGACTCCGTCTACAGTGTCTACAGTGGACTCCGTCTACAGTGTCTAAAATGGACTCCGTCTACAGTGTCTACAGTGGACTCAGTCTACAGTGTCTACAGTGGACTCCGTCTACAATGCCTTCAGTCTACAGTGTCTACAGTGGACTTCTTCTACAGTGTCTACAGTGGACTTCTTCTACAGTGTCTACAGTGGACTCCGTCTACAGTGTCTACAGTGGACTCCGTCTACAATGTCTATAGTGGACTCGGTCTACAGTGTCTACAGTGGACTCGGTCTACAGTGTCTACAGTGGACTCCGTCTACAGTGTCTACAGTGGACTCCGTCTACAGTGTCTACAGTGGACTCCGTCTACAGTGTCTACAGTGGACTCCGTCTACAGTGTCTACAGTGGACTCCGTCTACAGTGTCTACAGTGGACTCCGTCTACAGTGTCTACAGTGGACTCCGTCTACAGTGTCTACAGTGGACTCGGTCTACAGTGTCTACAGTGGAGTCGGTCTACAGTGTCTACAGTGGACTCAGTCTACAGTGGACTCAGTCTACAGTGTCTACAGTGGACTCCGTCTACAATGTCTTCAGTGGACTCAGTCTACAGTGTGTACAGTGGACTCCGTCTACAGTGTCTACAGTGGACTCCGTCTACAATGTCTACAGTGGACTCCTTCAACAGTGTCTACAGTGGACTTCCTCTACAGTGTCTACAGTGGACTCCGTCTACAGTGTCTACAGTGGACTCCTTCAACAGTGTCTACAGTGGACTCCGTCTACAGTGTCTACAGTGGACTCAGTCTACAGTGTCTACAGTGGACTCCGTCTACAATATCTTCAGTGGACTCAGTCTACAGTGTCTACAGTGGACTCCGTCAACAGTGTCTACAGTGGACTCCGTCTACAGTGTCTACAGTGGACTCCGTCTACAGTGTCTACAGTGGACTCCGTCTACAGTGTCTACAGTGGACTCGGTCTACAGTGTCTACAGTGGACTCGGTCTACAGTGTCTACAGTGGATTCGGTCTACAGTGTCAACTGTGGACTTGGTCTACAGTGTCTACAGTGGACTCGGTCTACATTGTCTACAGTGGACTCCGTCTACAGTGTCTACAGTGGACTCGGTCTACAGTGTCTACAGTGGACTCGGTCTACAGTGTCTACAGTGGACTCGGTCTACAGTGTCTACAGTGGACTCCGTCTACAGTGTCTACAGTGGACTCAGTCTACAGTGTCTACAGTGGACTCGGTCTACAGTGTCTACAGTGGACTCCTTCTACAGTGTCTACAGTGGACTCCGTCTACAGTGTCTACAGTGGACTCCGTCTACAGTGTCTACAGTGGACTCCGTCTACAGTGTCTACAGTGGACTCGGTCTACAGTGTCTACAGTGGATTCTGTCTACAGTGTCTACAGTGGACTCGGTCTACAGTGTCTACAGTGGACTCGGTCTACAGTGTCTACAGTGGACTCCGTCTACAGTGTCTACAGTCGACTCAGTCTACAGTATCTAAAGTCGACTCGGTCTACAGTGTCTACAGTGGACTCCGTCTACAGTGTTTACAGATGACTCGGTCATTATAACATTCTTGCGCCTACATTGAACATTTATCGTGCAATTTTGTTTATTCACAGCAAATGACAGACCCACTAAGACACCTCGTGTGTGAAATTCGTGAAAATGACATACCTCCTTTTCGTACAAATTGCTTCAACGTATTACATCCCTGCATTTCTGCAATGAAATTCACCGGTTTCCAAAATATGAGTACTACATCTTGCTTGATGGCCACTGTGTCCTTAAGCACCAGGTATACCAACTGAAAAATGGCATAATTTCAAAGCTCAGATTCTACTGTGCACAAAAACATAACTTACGCTCACTCATTCACACAATTTCTCCTCTCACTAATAATTTGCGGTAGTGGTGATATGCTGAGTGGCGCCACTGTCGGGCATTTTGGTATGCTCGCACAGTCGCTCTTCGCTATCCGACAGATGGCAGCAGCAAACCTCCAACTGCCCGCATGACTGTGACGTCACGGACACCTGCCAGTTGTCGAATATGGAAAGTGGTGGAGCTTATGGGGCGGGCATGGCGACTGGCCACTTCGATTGTTCTGCCTACATTAAGAAGCCGCAGGTTATACTGAGGTCCATTAGTTTGGTAGGTAACCTAATGCCTTACTAACGTGTTTCTAGCTACAACACTGACGTCGACGCAGTGAGGGTGGAACATTAGTGGTTGTGTCGACGCAGTGGAGCGAGGCGACCTACAACAGCGTAGAGTGATAGATGACAGAACCGTTTCTATATTTTTTTACTGCCGCGACTGAGGCAGCGTCTAAATGTGTCTATTAATTAGCGTTTTCGCTACCAACGCTACAGCGACTTTGTTCAGTGTGAAAATATACAATTAGTCAAGTCAAGTGGCGGCGCTAGACGGTTATGAAAGTTGGGCCCTGTAAAAGACAGACGAAATAACTTGGATGTGGGTGTGGCGCCGGGTGCCCCGAGTGAGCTGTGTCGATGGGAAGACGAATGTCTGGATCCGACAACAGGTCGGTGTGTCTGAAGAGGTGGTGTTAGCATAACTGAAGCGTCGAAACATGGACGTTAGAAACAGCGAAGCCACAGCCTGGTGTTAACAACAATTGTCGAGGAGATGAACAAACCTGGAGGAAGATGATCGACAACTTGAGGCAATGGATGGTCGGAGACGTGAGGTAATGGATGGTATGAGACGTGAGGTAATGGATGGTCGGAGACGTGAGGTAGTGGATGGTCGGAGACGTGCGAATTGGGCCTGGATCCGGAATGACATTTGTTTATGACTCTTTGCTACAACCAGCCAATATTTGTTACCGTCTGGTGAAATTCACACATGTCTACAGTGTGGAGGTCTGCATTACCTCTGTCGGAAGATTATGCCACTTCACGACAGTCCTGGGAAGAACGACATCCTGTGTAATTCCGTTCTGACTAAGGGTTGTATGAAGCTATATAGGTGTGTATGTCTGAAACAACGAGTCACCGGGAAGATGTATTGATTAAATTCATACATAAGCTGTTGACATTAGTGTAAGTCTGGAGTTGAGTCGAATTCCAGGTGTTCTCCGTGATCGTGTTCGGCTTAATCAGTTCTCATGGTTACAGCAGAGACGAATGTGTGTTTGGCGACTCTGACGGCTGTTCCTTTGAGATCTCCGTCGGCGTTATTGCCTCCCTCGGGCTCGTGGGCTTCCTCGTTCTCGACGCACTCTTTGACAACATCAGCAGTGTGCAGCGACGTAAATATGTCGTCATCGCTGACATGGCCTTCTCAGGTACGTTATGGGCGGTCAAACGTATAAAAAAATACGAATGGAATGTTCATCAAATACACAATATAGTGTTGCGTGCGTGCGTACGTGCGCGCGTACGTACATGCATATGTTAACAACTATTATTGTCATAAATTAGGAATTAAACTTAAGTTGGACATTTTGTTTTGAGAATATATGGACAGTGCTAGTTTGAGTGTTGGAAGGCGATAACAAACTGGTCATGTGACTGTCGTTGTAGGTTTCTGGACTTTCATGTGGTTCGTCTGCTTCTGCAATCTGACGGACAAGTGGTCACGCAGTCGTTTTCGTGTGCAAGAACGGGACGAGTATTATTTTAATGTGATCAACGACGCGGTGCAGGCCGCTATTGTCTTCTCATTCTTCTCAATCCCAGCCTTTGTGAGTATCACCTGTTAAATATATCAGAATGGTTCTATCTCTATTCTTGTAGAAGAAAATGCAAGATACATTGAAACACAGAGTGATGTCATTCGAATGTTTGTTAGTGAGACACACATCATAGAGTGGTGTCATTCGAATGTTTATTAGTGAGACAAACATCACAGAGTGGTGTCATTCGAATGGTTATTGGTGTGACACGCATCACATACATATTGGTGTCATTCGAATGTTTGTTAGCGTGACACACTTCTCATAGTGGTGTCATTCGAATGTTTGTTAGCGTGACACACATCGCATAGTGGTGTCATTCGAATGTTTGTTAGTGTGACAAAAATCACAGAGTGGTGTCTTTCGAATGTTTATTAGGGTGACACACATCACAGAGTGGTGTCATTCGAATGTTTATTCATGTGACACACATCACAGAGTGGTGTCATTCGAATATTTATTTGTGTGACACACATCTAGGAGTGGTGTCATTCGAATGTTTATTTATATGACACACATCACAGAGTGGCGTCATTCGAATGTTTATTTGTGTGACACACATCACAGAGTGGTGTCATTCGAATGTTTATTCATGTGACACCCGTCACAGAATTGTCCCATTCGAATGTTTATTTGTGTGACACACATTTCGGAGTGGTGTCATTCGAATTTTTATTCATGTGACACACATCACAGAGTGGTGTCATTCGAATGTTTATTTGTGTGACACACATCACAGAGTGGTGTCGTTCGAATGTTTATTTATGTGACACACATCACAGAGTGGTATCATTCGAATATATATATTTGTGTGACACACATCACAGAGTGGTATCGTTCGAATGTTTATTAGGGTGACACACATCACAGATTGGTTCCATTCGAATGTTTATTAGTGTGACACACATTACAGAGTGGTGTCATTCGAACGTTTATTAGTGTGGTACACATCACAGAGTGGTGTCATTCGAATGTTTATTAGTGTGACACACATCACAGAGTGGTGTCATTCGAATATTTATTAGTGTGGGACACGTCACATCTGGGCCCATTACTATGCAACTAGCAAGATAACTACCGCGTTTCAAACTGGAACATGTGAACTTAAATGTTATGGGTTACCAAGATGGAGTCACATTAGACAGCGTTTTCACTTTGTAGTATCCATATTATAGAGTTTATAATATTATACACTGTCAGCTGTAAGTTTTTCGCTCTAACGTAACTAATAGGAACTGACGTCAGCTGCCTTTGCCGGTCACTCCATAAATTCCACGCCGAGATACCCACACGTAGATACCGACAGAATGGCCTCCATTAGAGAATATGTTACTTATCTGTTTTAGACATTATATGAAATCAGATATGCTTACGTTTTACACACAATGTGATCTAGATATCTAAGAACAGTTATAACTTAACAAGATAGGAAAAACACCACTAATTGTACTGTAGTTTTTGCATTTAAGAACGACTCGACAGCCTCGCTGGTGGAAAAATCACTGATGTGTGACGGCCGAGAAATACATTAGAGGGGTGTGAGGCATGAGTCTCAACTCATCTGTTTTTGGGGGCCAGTCCCTCACCACTTCTGAGAGTCAACCTCTCATCAATTCAACTTCCCACCAGTTTTTAGGACCAGCCTCCCACTTCCGCTTCCTGCCACTCACTCATCACACTTGTGCTTAAAGGTGCTTCCTCAATTCGGTTTTTTGTTAGTCTCATTTCTACTTAATTTTGCAAAACAAACCTACCTAGTATCCACTGTAACATACTGGGTCATTTGTACATCTTTTGCATGTTGTTTTTGCGACATCGTCAGACAAACTATTAAATTACTTAACACTTGTTCAAGCATTAAGTGAATCACGATTTTCACCCTTTGTGAAATTTCGTAACTGTCATGTGATCAGCGAGACGACTGAAGTCATGCCCATGATCGGCGAGACGACTGAAGTCACGCCCATGATCGGCGAGACGACTGAAGTCAAGCCCATGATCGGCAGTCACTCACAGTGTTTACCTTTTTGGATATCTGCTATTTTGGTTCTTCCCAGATCTCACTCATCACACGTAGAAAGGTTAATACTGATGGTGATAAACAACATTTACAAAACGATCTAGACAGATTAGGGAAATGGTCTGAGAAATGGCAGATGTTGTTACATTTTGGGAAATGTAAATGCCTACATACAGGACATAGGAACTTGAATGTAAACTATAAAATGGGAGATACTGTTCTGGGTACTACTGTAAAAGAAAAGGACTTAGGAGTTACAATAAGCGCTGATATGAAAGTTTCAGAGCAGTGTGGTATTGCAGCTTCAAAGGGTAATCAAATTCTTGGATTGATTAGAAGAAACATAACATACAAGGGAAAAAAGTTAATTATACCTCTTTATAAAGCAATAGTTAGACCTCATTTAGAATACTGTATACAACCATGGAGACCATATCGTAAGAAGGATATAGATACGCTTGAACGCATACAAAGGAGAGCAACTAAAATGATTCCAGAACTGAAAGACCTTAGTTATGAAGAACGCCTGAAAGAATGTGGTTTAACAACTCTAGAGACAAGGAGGTTAAGAGGAGATCAGATTGAAGTTTTTAAGATATTGAATGGGTATGAAAATATTGATAGAAATATGTTTTTCTCACTCAAGAAGGATAGCAGAACTAGAGGACATGAGGTAAAATTAGTAAAGGATCAATGTAGATTGAACATCAGGAAGCACTCGTTCTCACAGAGGACAATAAATGAATGGAACAAATTGTCTACAGATTGTGTAACTGCTAGCAGCGTGAATATGTTTAAAAACAAGGTTGACACATATCTCAGGAGGGCGGGCTATAAGTAGATGAACATTGTTGGACGCTCGATAAGCCAATGGATTCCTTGTCCACTTGCCATCTGGGCCTTTGGCTTGGATGGCAAATCTTGTTAAATCTTGTTAAATCTTGTTAAATCACTTGTGCTTAAAGGTGCTTCCTCAAATCGGTTTTTTGTTAGTCTCATTTCAACTTAATTTTCTATAAAAAAGCTACCTAGTATCCACTGTAACATACTGGGTCATTTGTGCAACTTTTGTATGTTGTTTTTGCGAAATCGTCAGACAAACTGTTAAATTACTTAATACTTGTTCAAGCATTAAATGAATCACGATTTTCACCCTTTGTGAAATTTCGTAACTGTCATATGATCAGCGAGACGACTGAAGTCATGCCCATGATCGGCGAGACGACTGAAGTCACGCCCATAATCAGCGAGACGACTGAAGTCACGCCCATGATCGGCAGTCACTCACAGTGTTTACCTTTTTGGATATCTGCTATTTTGGTTCTTACCAGATCTAACGACTGAAGTAAATTCCTTCGATGATTTGAACAAAAACAAGCATTTTGTATTAAACAGATTTTGCACATTAGACAAGCTACTCACACGCTACACGTCTGGATATAAATTAACCGGATTCGAGATGGGCTGAACTATTTGAGGAAGCAGATTTAACGGACAAATTCACTGGTTTAGACTTATAGATGAAACTGCAATGCGGCTACGTGTGACATAAGTTCAACGTATAGACTATAGAAGATTTAACAAGATTGCCATCTCGAACAACAAGTTCCAGATGGCAAGTGGACAAGGAAGCCATTGACTTATCGAGAGTCCAACAATTTTCTCATCTATGTGTAGCCCGCCCTTATCAGATATATGTTAATTCGATTAATAAACATATTCACACTACTAGCATTAACACAATCATTTGGCAGTTTGTTCCATTCATTTATCACCCTCTTTGAGAAAGAGTACTTTCTCATGTCCAACCTACACTGCTCCTTAACTAATGCTGCTTTGTGTCCTCTGGTTCTACTGCCTTCTTTAAGTTTGAAGAACATATTCCTATCAACATCCTCATAACCGTTCACTATTTTAAACATTTCTATTTGGTCTCCTCTTAGTCTCCTGGTCTCTAGTGTTGTCAAACCACATTGTAATAAGCGACTTTCGTAACTAAGGTATCTCAATTCTGGAATCATTTTAGTTGCTCTTCGTTGTATTCTTTCTAGCTTGTCTATGTCCTTTTTAAGATATGGCCTCCATGCTTGAATATAATATTCAAAATGTGGTCTAACTATTGCTTTGTACAGGGTTACAATTAGATGTTTCTCCTTATAGTTTTCCTAATTAGCCCTAGAATTTTATTTCCTTTCGAAGCAGCAATCCCACATTGCTCTGAAACTTTCATGTCAGCACTAAATATTTCTTCTAAGTCCTTTTCTTGTGTGGTTCAACCTAGTACAGCATCCCCCATTTTATATTCCTCGTCCATATTTCCATATCCTATGTGTATACATTTACACTTCCCAAAATTGAATAACATTTGCCATTTTTCCGACCATTTAACTAATTTTTCTAGATCATCCTGTAAACTTTGTTTATCTGTATCATTAGTAACCTTTCTGAATACTTTTGTGTCATCTGCAAATTTGAGTACTTGAGTATTGAGATACGTTGGGAGCGAAAACTTAAAGATAGCTTAAATTGCCTATTAAAATGATGCGTTTTATACTCATACATCGACGCGTTTTGATGTTTAGTGTCAAGTCTGCGTTGTCGGTGTGCATGCCTACTTTTCTTTCACGAGGAGTCACCTCCGTCTTTCTTATTGTTCTTATTGTTGTTGACGTACTGTGCATTTCTTTCCGACGTTTATTTCTCTTCGCGGTGTTTCGGTGTTGCTCTGTGCTATGCTGTAAATAAACAATCAACGCCGATAATCGAACAAGCTTTTCCTGAAACATATGTCCACCGAATTGTTTAAATCAGCATAACAATTCGACCAAAGTGCCATTGAAAGTGGCAGTCGTTAAATATAGCTAGCGTCGCTCGACGCCCGTAGTGATCCATGAACCGAGTTAGAGGAATATGTATTCCTGAATAAATGTATTGTATTTGGATTCGCGGGTGTATTCAGATCCAACCGGTGGTGTTGTATATAGTTAGTTTCCAGCCAATGGATTGACTTTTTGTATTGCAGGCTGGTTTGACCATCTTGGCCGTCATAAAAGCCCGGAAGGGAGTCGGTGATGTCTTTCTCTTCAATCGCTACAGTAACGACACTAACGTGGTGCCAAGCTCGACGCCGATTTCTGTGCCAGGAGTGACAGATGACAACTTTCTACCGGCGTACCAAGGGGAGACAGTGGCGTGTCACAGGGGCACAGTAACCCGCCACATGGGGTCAGTAACCCGCCACAGGGGGACAGTAACCCGCCACACGGGAACTGTACCGTACAAGAAGGGGACAGTGGCCCGCCACACGGAGACAGTGTCTTTATCCCGTCACAATATTGATGATATGGCTGAACACCGGTGGAGTTTGGAGTTTGAGATACGAGGCAAAGCCTGGATGATTAGATGGTGTTTATCTTGAATGATACTGATAACAGCAATTCAGGTAGGATGTATCCTATGCTAGGAGTTCTACTCAGCTGCTACTGTGTACAGTTGTGTTACCCGTGAACATTAGAAGTAGACAAGTAGACAGTAACATTGTGAATAAGGATATGATGTATGTTTACATACGTTGGGAAATGTTGATTTCTTTTATATGTTAAACAGAAAAGTAGACAGAATAAGAAAGTGATCACCTTATTCGAATTTTGAAAAGGAAGAATGATTGTCTTCCCATTATGTGCCATGTTTAAAATGAGAAGGGCATGGATATTTGCTTTCTTTTATATTCTTATTTTCTATATAAACATTATAGTGGTTGTTGGATTAATCTGGATTTGTTTACACACGTGTGTAGAATAGAAACATGATGTGTAGCAGTTCGGTTTACTATGCTGAACGAAGGATGCTTTTTCTGCAACAGGAAATTCAGGCCTTTTACATTCAAATGTCGAGAACGTTATGTATTAAGTGTAATATTTTAATGTATATTAACTTTTTTATTACTCAGTTTGCCGAGTGGGAAATTAATGTAAACATTTGTTTATTCCATGTTAACTTTTATCGAAAAGTTACGAAGATTCTAATCAAGTCTAATATTTACTTCAATTAGTAGCAGAAGTGTGTTTATGGTGGATATTCGCAGAATTGAGAATTACTGGTGAAACCTTGTTTTTTAATATAAAGATAAGAATAGTATAATATGTCAAACCCATCGTCTATTAGCTGTAATGGCAAATATAGAAATTCGATGTTTAACTATTTCCCTATGCTAGAATTGTGTACGATGTACAATTTGGCCATGTTCAAATAAAAGGGTGCTTGTGTTGACCTTTGACTATTATGTAGATGTTTGACAGTTTGATATTTAATATACTCAATGTAGTCATTAACATGTATGTATAGTAGACATATATATTTTACATCTTAAATGTTTATTGGAAACAGTTATATTTTACATATTAAGAGTACATTGGAAACATATATCTATATATATTTTACATTAAAAATATATTGGAAATATAGATCTATAAATCATACGTTACCATTATATTAATAACACAGATATTACAACAAATTATTGTGGATCATGATATCCTGATTCCTAAAATTCCTGATTCCTATAAAAGTAAACGTGCGAGAAAATGCACTTGCTGCAACATCACTATATATATATATATATATATATATATATATATATATATATATATATATATATATATATATGTATATATATATATTCATATATATATATATATATATATATATACATATATATATATATATATATATATATATATATATATATATATATATATATATATATATATATATATATATATATGTATATATATATATATATATATATATATATATATATACATATATATACATATATATATATATATATATATATATATATATATATATATATATATATATATATATATATATATATATATATATATATATATATATATATATATATATATATATATATATATATATATATATATATATATATATATATATAGTGATGTTGCAGCAAGTGCATTTTCTCGCAGATTTTGTGTGATTTTGTGTTCATTTATTTCATTTCCTCTTTTGTATTTCACTACCGTTTGTACTACAAAAACATATACAAACCTATGTTCAATGTAAATTAAAATAGCTATGGCTGACTCAATTGGTGAAAATAAATGGAAGTGGAGTACTACGTTTTAGTTTGTCATATAGTCATTATTACAAATATATATATTTCATTTGTAAAAGCCTATTGACATGTTTTCAAATATTTGTTTACCATACTAGCACTTGCACTTGCTGCAACATCACTATATATATATATATATATATATATATATATATATATATATATATATATATATATATATGTATATATATATATATATATATATATATATACATATACATATATATATATATATATATATATATATATATATATATATATATATATATATATATATATATATATATATATATATATATATATATACATATATATATATATATATATATATATATATATATATATATATATATATATATATATATAGTGATGTTGCAGCAAGTGCAAGTGCTAGTATGGTAAACAAATATTTGAAAACATGTCAATAGGCTTTTACAAATGAAATATATATATTTGTAATAATGACTATATGACAAACTAAAACGTAGTACTCCATTTCCATTTATTTTCACCAATTGAGTCAGCCATAGCTATTGTGAAAACAAATCCACTTTAATTTACATTGAACATAGGTTTGTATATGTTTTTGTAGTACAAACGGTAGTGAAATACAAAAGAGGAAATGAAATAAATGAACACAAAATCACAGCCACGCTGACCCTAGCGCATGCGCAGTACTGCTGCGAATGACGCGTCATTTCGACTTGACTACGCCAATGTGGTTGCATCTGTGAAATGGCCTGGCGCTTTACAGCAGAGGGTACACACCTCTAAGATCAAATCCGCGCTGTTTAACATACGATGGTACTGAACTAAATATATATGTAATGATTTAATATCGCAGAAACCAAATATATTCGTACCACTTTAAGACATTCCCGCCCATTCATGTTTGGTTGACGTACAAAAACCGATTGAAACCTAACATCTCTTCTTGCGAACTGTCTGATTGGATTAATTTTATACGCAACGGGAAAGCGCGGAAAATAATTTGTAAACAGCCGGTGTCACCTGAAGACAAAGTCCTGCATTAGTTCAAGATTGCGCTGTTTGGAGTATATTTACTTGAGAAGGCAGCGGAAACGTAAAATCGGATTCATCGAAATTTCAACTTCGATTGCTAATATCCCGATAATAATGCCATATCTCTTCATCAAAAACACAAGATTTAGACGTGACCGACAAAGAACAGTGGTGCCACGCGGTGGGTCAGCAACCAGCAAAAAAGAATTGGCGCACACCTATTGAGTATGCTACGCCAGGCAAACGAATTGCCCGTATGTTGTTGACGTCACGGGCACTTGATCACTTGTCATCACATCGAAAATGGAAGGTGGCGGAGTTTATGGAGCGGGCAAGGCGACTGGCCAGTTCGACTATTTAGCCTACATTAAAAAGCCGCAGCTTATTCTGAGGGCGGTTAGTTGGGTAGGTAAGCCAATATATCACAGTCACGTGGGTGTTTTTCAATTAATCATACTACCATTTCGTGAAAATGCACTAATGTCGTCTGCGTGTATAACCAACCAGGTTGTGTTGTGTCGTGAAAGAAACGCAAATCAGTTAATCACATCTCTGCATTCAACGGCTGTGTATTTGTTACGACAGAACAAGCGGGATTGAACACAGTCGGTATTGAATGAGATAATAATTGTATCGTTTGTTCTTGCGTGCGGCACGTTTCATAGCAGGCATATTGGTAGTCTCCTTCACCAAAAGGAAATTGCATCTTCTTCCATCGTCTCAACTACCATCGATGTCAGCGTGTTCTTTAACTTTGCGGTCCTAGTCCGAGAGGTTGATCGGTATATGACACGCACGGTTATTATGCCGGTTTATTGACGGAGTAGTGATTCGATACCGGTCCGAATTGTTTTACCACCAAATAAATGTCCCATGTAATGGTCTGACGTGTTTTAATTACTTTTCTGACTTAACCATGAAAATGACCACCTAGAGCCGCCAAACCTCGTATATCTAACACACGTGTTAAGTAATAAAAAATCACTCTTATTTTCTATTACTGATGGTACAACTAGTCAATAATGATCCATAGTACACATTAAATACAACTTGAGTATTTCAACACTACATATAACGTTAATATAACCAAATCAGACCAAAAGTACTAAAGCTGACCCATTATATAATGTTATACTTAATTATTGGTTATAGTGGCGCCGCCATGTAGAATTCATGTGACGCACATCATAACATCTCAGTATCAAGCAAAAACATGTTTAGTTTGTGATCATTATGAGGAAGTGAATGTGATATGTTCATCAAACCTGTCTTGGTGCCAACCTCTCATCTCCCACCCGTTTTAGGGGACAGCCTCCCTCCTCCCAGCATTTTTGAGAGTCCCACCATTCCTACCTATTTTTAACGCCAACTTCCCACTCATTTTTTAGGACCAACCTGTGGCAACCTCCCATTACCTGTCTCCCCCCTCCACTTATGATCAAAGTAAATTGTTTTGATGATTATAACAAAAGTATGCTCTTTTATTAAACCAACTGTCCATATTACATAAAGGGACTGACAACAAGGCATTAGCTAAAATGCGTTTTCGGTGTGAACACAAGCTTTAATATTGTATGTACTATATGCCAAAATAAAAAAAATATATAGGTGAAATTTTAGATGCTCAATGCGTCTAACTCGCAAAGCGCGCGTACAGATTCGAAGTTAATGAGATGAGCGATCACATGGTTTTGTGACGTCAATGATGATATGAGTTCAGTCAGTGATTTGTATGTAATGCTTCAGTATTGTTTCAATTGCATTACTAAAGCGAGTGATGGCGATGTCAATTTTCCAGAATAAAACGTATAATGTAACGATTTTGAACCACTAGAATCGTCTTCGAATTCGGCTCTTTCGGAGCAGTTTAGCAACGCCAGTATCCGTTGACTTCAAACGTATTTACTTTCTAACTTGAACCACATTGAGCTGCAAAACTTCTACCATATGCATACACATGTGACATGGTCAAACATTACTCTTACTTCCAAATGAAGATCAAAATAAAAGAAAACTTGTCATCGCCTATGCCTAGCTTCGCGGAGCTAGGCATAGACGATACAGCTAGCTTTTGTTTTGTACTGTTTGACCACGTGGTATGTATTGTAAATATATGAGGAGAAGTTTGGCGGCTCTAGTTGGTCGTTTTCATAGTTAGGTCAGAAAGTAAGCATCGCAATAGCAAGAGTAGCACTGACGGGTGGAGGTGATTTCGGCCCTCAGAGAATTCGGCCCAACTGTCATGGTGTTTCGGCTTGGAAATGTCATTGACTGGTGTGACACGCAAGATCTCAGTTCTAGCTAGTAATGGATTAGCCTTCACTTTAAGGGTTAAGTGTAACTATAAACTGCTGAATTACAGTGCTTTGTCCGTTTCGTACAGTAAGCAGGTGTGAATAAAATACCATGCTGCACATTCAAAATGATCTGACGAAAAAACTGTATAGATCAAAGACCAGGTGGCTCCGTTGTATTCACAGTATAATAGGGTCATTCGATATCAACTCAACCAAGCCCCACGAACTTCGGTCTCAGATTCACTTGACATTTTTTTTACAAATATTCTACAGTCATCATCATGGACACATTTGAACTCTATATTCCAAGTAGTTTTTTAATAATTGCCGTTTTACTAAGTCTGGTAGGTGTCGAATTTTGCAAAAACATCGCGGCAGTAATTTTCATGCTACATTTCAAGTTCCATTATCTCTGGAAATAATGTGTATATAGAGGCGTGAAATGTTCTGTGGTAACTAAACAGGTCTTAAAGGGGGGGTGAAGCACTCGAACAACCATAGCCCAAACATAATAACATACCATTTACAGTATATATCACCCTTATATGATGGGCGCAACGCCACGGTAATTTTGTAATATCCTTTTTAACTTTGCCATTATCTTCGCTGGGCGGCGCCATATTGCTCTGCGGGGGGCTCAGCGGCAGAGTGGTTTGAGTACGAGCTCCTGGCACCGCGTTCACACAGTAAAAACCTCTCGGAAAAAACGGCCGAAACGCATGGAAAATCGAATAAAAAGAAAACTGGTGTGCACTGGATGGCTCCTGGGTATATCAACTAGTACTACAAATGCAAGGAAAAAACTTTTGATCGACTTCCGAGGAAGAATTTGCAGCGGAAAAGGTGGTTGCAAATGCGGAAATTGCCGTGTCCGCCAGCCGCAGGCTCTGCGAGTGACCACTTTTCCGATGCAGATTACAAGACAAAAGACTATGTGATGAGCAAGGACAGACGGTGAGCATCAAGATGTCATTCTTGGTCAAAGACACCGTTCCATCTTAGATTTTGTTCCCGCATATGACCATGCATCTACAGACTATTCTGCGACAAGGAAACGTCAGATATCAGAGGGCAGAGTGATGCGTAGGAAGCGACTAGCCGAAACCAGGTTAGTAAATTGGATTACAATTACCATTGTGACTTATCACTACGATTACAATATAGTTCCACCCCAATAAGCACAGTTGTGCTTCAACGTCAGCATATATATGACCCACAGTAAATCGAAATGTATGAATACAATAAAGTGCGAGTAAGTGTTAATAGTTTGATGTAATTACGAGTGTTTTCCAATCCGCCGATTTATTTTCGACGTGATCAATTCGTGGCCATACTCAAAACAATAACAATAACTCAGTAAGTGCTACAGGATATACTGCAGCCTTATAACATGGGCCATGGCGTATGTACTTGGCAAAATTATTCAAGAAAATAATTTGATATTATTTATTGACAGTCATAATAAGTCTCATACTCCTGTGTTCTAAATGCCTAGAGAGCAAGCGGCAAGCGTAAGGCTAAGCCTGGGGGGGATTACATGCATGGGAGAAACACGACCAAAAGACAGTATAGACTATAGTGCAACAGAAGCCTACTGTTGCTGTTTACAATTCAAATTCTTTATGGAAATATTTAAATATACAAATACTTTCATTGTGATTAAGTGCAAATGCAGTTACAAAAACTTTTTTAAAGTATTTATATATTTAAGTAAAATGCATTTCACCCATGCAATGTCTAGCTGGAAAGGAAACTAACTAAGGCATCGTCATCTACCCAGTTGAACACTGTCAGATTACATGTCTGCTTTCTATAATGACACTTTACAATTTCTGTCTGAATTCTTGTGACTTGACAATAAGGCAAAATTATATAAAATTAATTTGCTTTATTGATCAGATTAAACCCCACATGTAATAACCGAATATCCGGAAGTTCATAAAGAGATGTATTAATTACATTTTATTCTAAGTTGACTGATAAAACTGTAATGAATATCGTGGGGGGAGGGGGCAACTGTCAGCAACCCACAATAGTATTAGTACAAGCTATACATATGAAGGAAGTATATCAGGCATGGGATCAATTCTGTTTTGTCAATTCCAAAAAATCAGTTCTAATTCCGCCTTGCAAAAAATCAATTCCAACTGTTAAAATCCTAGGCTAAAGAAAATTCAAATCCAATTCGTTTTAACACAGTTTCATTTGTCACGTGTGCACAATCATATTTAATTAGATATGATTAAAAAATTATTGTTCGTTAAATGCACACACACACACACACACACACACACACACACACACACACACACACACACACACACACACACACACACACACACACACACACACACACACACACACACACACACACACACACACACACACACACACACACACACACACACACATATATCAGGTTTGCCATAAAAACTTTAAAATGGCATCCAGCCATTTCATATGTACTTTCTGCTGCGACACCTCTCCTGGATTTTTTTAACAAAACCAGACATTTTGGACAGCCCTGGACAGTTGGGTCATTAATGAGTTTTGAACAGTTTCCCCTGTTTATATCGGGTCCAGGTCATTTGCCCCCCTCCCGGACATTTGCCCCTTTGTCACTTGCCCCCCAGCCCCTTGCCTTATTCAAAATCTGGACATTTGCCCCCTGTCCGTAGCTTCTGGATTATTTGTAAGTTTTTTTTAAGAAATGTTTTTTTAACTTATTTTTTTATTTCTGAACATGAATTCAAGATATATATTACCATAATTGCAATTAATGTTCTTTGTGCCAGATCAGCCAAGTAAATTACTTTATGTAGTTGGAGATGATCCTGTAATAAAAGGATTATCTTTATTGCAATTGTGGAAGAAGCCAGTGAGATTAGGACCTGGACATGTTAAGACAATTGAGGATATTTTAAAGAAGCCATCTCAACAAGGTTTCTTTTGAATTGCATTTACCATGGAGAATTGGAGTGACTCCATTTTCCTATAAAACTGGATGCACAAGCCAGAGTTGTCAGAATTCACTTATAACTTCACCATGGAAATTACTACTAGCATCTGAGGAGGTCAGAAGCTATGTTTTGAGTGTCATTCCTACACCAAGAAGGGGGACCAACAAGATTACTCTTCAATGGGAGTGAAGCCAGCATCGATACTGATCATGCAAGGATGCTGTGGTCACTGATCTGATCTCCAGATCCAGAATGTGACCAACAAGACTGCCTGCAACCATGATGGTGACACGGCACAGATAGAAGCTGCCAAGGTCCGTATTCTCCATGGGGACATTTTTAATTACTACAAAGGGCAAACCCTACAGCCACATGTAACAGCATTGTACAGGTGACCAGTGACATGTTTAGTATGGGAAACTTGTGGGCTGAACATTAGGCTTGGATAAACAAGGGGCTGCATTCAAGTGGGGCAGGCTTCCTCTCTCACACAAAGGGAATGAGCAGGCAAGTGCCCTTAATTGGCAATCTCTGTAAATAAACATTGTACACTGAGAAAGAAAATGAAGCCTGAATGGTCTGATTGTGGTTTTACTGTATGTTACTTAGTATTTCTTTTTGATGCAAATGCTTGATTATATTGTTCTTGGTCACAATGTTTCAATACCAGAGTAGACAGTGTCTATGCTGTAATGTTGACAACTTCCTGGCTGTTACCAGATTCAGTGTGACATGCTAATAGCAGACAAATATGATTTTAAAAGTAATATAAGTAAATATTAACAGTATCAAGTCAATAATTCAAACAAAATCAATTCCAATTCCCCAAAAATTAATTTTGTAAAAAAAAAATTCCACTAAAAAAAAATTTTTGAAGTCAATTCCAATTCCGGAACTGGAATTGAGGGTCAGTTCCAATTCTGGAATGGAATTGACCACATGCCTGAAGTATATTCATGACAATATCTTGTCTCTGTGTACTACAGCAACAGTCATGAACAGTATAATTGAATTGAAACAAGCTTATGTCTGTGGGGCTTTTGTCGGGAGGGACTTTTGTTCATGCACCATACTATCTAGCAGATGCTTTCAGTATAATACCTAATAATTATATATATATTTACATATATACATATATGTATATATATATATATATATATATATATATATATATATATATATATATATATATATATATATATATACGTGTGGGCAGGTATGTGTGTGTGCATGCAACATTTATAAGGTAAAGATGTCACAAGCATAGATCTGCATTTGGTCCAATAACAATATTCATGCATTATGTTATCTAAATCGAGTGTCAGATATAAAATAAGGAACCCCCATAGAAAGTGTACCTATGGGTCCATATTTTGTTATGGAATTTGGACCCCTTATAGAATTTTGACCTCCCTGGCCCATTGAAAACAGTGCAATGTTGATTAGATAATATAATGCACTTTGGAGCTAGGATGCTACAATTTTGGTTACATGCGTTTGGTTATGTTACCAGTGGCATTCGTCAAACTGACCAAACAGATTCATTAAAAACATTAAGAGATCAGTGAAAGACCCATCTCTTAATGTTTTTAATGAATCTGTTGTTATGGAGCCATGTTAATTCAACCAATCAGTGAAAGACCCATTGGTTGAATTAACATGGCTCCATAGGGAAAATGCTTTTCCCTGTGGTTGATTAGATTACTTTATACGTTCTATATGACACTGGCACTCTTATATTCTAAAAATAATATATACAAGAGAAAGTTTCTCACATTGTGATTTATTTTTATTATGCAAAAGATGAATTTTGTAAAATTTTCAAGTCACTGTATGTGTAATCTTTTCAGATGAAGGATTCACCATTGGTTCATACAAGTACAGGTAGTAGATTTGAAGCATCCAGCGCTACGGGTGATGCCGTCAATCTTTACATTACAGATGTCACCTTTAGTGCCATCACTGCTACTACTGCTGTGGCACCACATACAACTGATGCTGAAATGCAAATTGATCCGGTAACGATATTTCAAGTGCGACACTTCGCTAATGCTGCTGTCGTCACGGATGACATTATTGCACCAATGAACGTTGATCATGACTACACTTATGTGAAACTTCCATCAGATTCAGTGAGAATAAAGACATTGGTGCAGATGATGCACACTATGTGATAACAGCGACATAACCGAGGGTGACTCAAGCAGCTCCGACAGCTATGAGAAAGAGAAGAAGTTTGTCATTCGTGAGAAAAACTTATGTCACTTTTCTGCACCAGTCAGAATAAGTGGTGTATTGGTGTATATTTAGTGCCAGTAGTGCATTGGAACAAATGGTTGGTGTGCAAGTACTATCAGTCAGAACAAGTAGTGTATTGATACATATGATTGGTGTACATTTACTGTCAGTACAAGTAGTGTATTTGGTAGAGAATGAGACGCTTGGTTTACATATGCTGTCGGTAGGAACAAATAGTAGATTCAGTCAGAACAAGTAGTATATTGGATACACATGACTGGTGTACATTTACTGTCAGAAGAAGTAGTGAAATGGTGCAGATTCCAGAATGAGATCATTGGTGTACATTTACTGTTGGTAGGAACAAGTAGTGTCTTGGTATGCATGATTGGTGTACGTTTACTGTCAGTCAGAACAAGTAATATTGTTACACATGATTGGTGTACATTTATTGTCCAATCAAAACAAGTAGTCTATTGCCATTGGTACAAATGATGATGGTGAAACAGTTAAAATGCCTTGGCTTTATAAAGATTAATTATTTCCTAAGCTAAACTACCAGTATATTGTATATGTTGTGGCATAATAATGATGTGTGTAACTGTGATATCCATGTTCCAGGTTGTATTTCCCGGTGGTAGAAGTCACTGTTTTTAGTAAATGTTTAGTCTTGGTTTCAGTCGTTCTAGTTAGCTTTATTTCTTTGGTAATTGTTTTTCTATGTGAATAAACTGTTGATATATTTTATGTTGGTCTCAATATAAATGATATTGTGTGTAATGACATGCAAGATGCTGCAGGTAACATTTTGTTGACAGAAGTGGGATATGGATAAGAAGGCATTCACATCATTCAGTTATTAATATTTTAGTGGGAATTTTTGTAGTTTTCCAGGTTGTTTTTCGACCTGCTGCATACTGTGGGTGCCTCACAATTTGTCTGTATCAGACTATCAGTACACTCACCTTTGTCAGGTCAATCTCCATAGCTAAACTTTCCATCAATTCAATTCGGTTCAGAATAGACATCACAGATCCTTCCCACATCGCAGGATGGGATTACTTGTCTTGCCTTTCCTGAGCCTGAAATATAATTTGTCAGGGTTAGTTGATAGCACTAATTCCATAATTACCATAATAGTTGCAAAACTGTGAACATTACATATACTGTCAGTAGTTAATTATTGTTATTTATTATTACATTGCACCAAACAACAAGGTGTTGTGGCGTGCTACAGAGAGGGGTGATTACAAGTAAGAATATTAATGTAATCATGATTACAGTAATTATTGCAATCACAATTACTAATGTAATATTTTATATGTTAAAGAATCTATTCAGGCTTATGAAATAAAACTAGAAAGGGAAGCAGATTGCGATGAAGCTGTTTGGTGCAAAATTGTTTCAGGAAATTCAAAATTAACTATTGGATTAGTTTACCGAAGTCCAAACATAAACGAAGAGGACAACACAAAAATAAAAAACGCTATAAAGGAAGTTAGTAAAGGGGAATGTATCATAATGGGAGATTTTAACCATGGACACATACAATGGAATTCTCTAGAGAGCACAGGGATTGAGGATCAACAATTTCTATGTTTAATCCAGGATAGCTTTCTTACTCAGCACGTACTAGAACCAACCAGGGGAGAAAATGTATTAGATATAGTTTTGTCATCACAACAAGAATTAGTGGACAATGTAAAAATATTTGAACCATTGGGTAATAGTGACCATAATCAAATACATTTTGACATCAATGTAAAATCAGAAAGTAAAAATAAGAAAACGTACAAGAGAAACTTCCACAAAGGTAACTACAAAGATATGAGAAAATACTTAGCACAGCTAGATTGGAATAACATGCTGATGGATAAGACTGCAATTGAATGTTGGAATATTCTAAAATATGAAATTGAGAGTATCATTGATAAATTTGTTCCCTTCCGAAAACAAGGAAAACGGTGTAGAAAGAAACACTTGTCAAAAGAGGCAATTAAAAAAATAATGCTAAAACAAACTATGTGGAGGGTTTATAGGCGTACCAGAAAGGAAGAAGACTATGCAAAATACAAAGAGGCACTTAATGCAGCTACAACTGAAATCAGACAATCTAAAAGAAGCTATGAGCAAAAACTGGCATGTAACATAAAAACTGACAGCAAGAGTTTTTATGCATATGTCAGGAGTAAACAAAACGTACAAGACAAGGTTGGACCTCTAGAAGACAGTGCTGGAAATATAATATCACAGGGGTTTTTAATGGCGGAAGACCTAATTGGTTACTTCAGTTCAGTGTTTACAAAAGAAGATATTAGTTCATTACCAGTTGCTGATGCTAAATTTCAGGGGGCTAAATCTGACTATTTAGGACCGTTAGTTGTAACTCCAGAATTGGTAGCTAGGAAAATAAAGGCAATGAAGGATAACAAATCACCGGGAGTGGATGGGATTCCTCCAAAATTACTAATGGAAACAGTAGATCAAATCAGTATACCACTTGCAAGAGTATTCAACTTGTCATTAAAAGAGGGAGTTGTTCCGTTTGAATGGAAAGAAGTAAACATCATACCATTATTTAAAAAGGGTTCGAGAAATAAGTCAGAGAATTACAGACCAGTGAGTTTAACGTCAGTGATTTGTAAATTATTAGAAAGGTTAATTAAAGACCATATGGTGGACTTCCTCGTTAAGCATAAATTATTAAATTCATCTCAACATGGATTCCTTAAAGCGAGGTCATGCTTAACAAATATGTTATGTTTTTTGGAAGAAATCACTAAGTGGATAGACATGGGATCGCCAGTAGATATTATCTACTTAGATTTTCAGAAAGCTTTTGACAAAGTGCCACATCAAAGATTGCTACTTAAATTAAAAGCCCATGGTATCGGGGATAGCATAACTGACTGGATAGAACAATGGCTGACTGACAGAAGACAACGAGTTGTAGTAGATGGCGAAGTTTCAAATTGGAAATCGGTTTTGAGTGGGGTACCTCAAGGATCAGTATTAGGACCTATATTATTCTTAATTTATATCAATGACTTGGACGAGAGTATAACAAGTAACGTACTGAAATTTGCGGACGACACAAAACTGTTTAGAAAGGGTAATACCGATGGTGATAAACAACATTTACAAAACGATCTAGACAGATTAGTGAAATGGTCTGAGAAATGGCAGATGCTGTTCAATTTTGGGAAATGTAAATGCCTACATACAGGACATGGGAACTTGAATGTAAACTATAAAATGGGAGCTACTGTTCTTGGTACTACTGTAAAAGAAAAGGACTTAGGAGTTACAATAAGCGCTGATATGAAAGTTTCAGAGCAGTGTGGTATTGCAGCTTCAAAGGGTAATCAAATTCTTGGATTGATTAGAAGAAACATAACATATAAGGGAAAAAAGTTAATTATACCTCTTTATAAAGCAATAGTTAGACCTCATTTAGAATACTGTATACAAGCATGGAGACCATATCGTAAGAAGGATATAGATACGCTTGAACGCATACAAAGGAGAGCAACTAAAATGATTCCAGAACTTAGAGACCTTAGTTATGAAGAACGCCTGAAAGAATGTGGTTTAACAACTCTAGAGACAAGGAGGTTAAGAGGAGATCAGATTGAAGTTTTTAAGATATTGAATGGGTATGAAAATATTGATAGAAATATGTTTTTCTCACTCAAGAAGGATAGCAGAACTAGAGGACATGAGGTAAAATTAGTAAAGGATCAATGTAGATTGGACATCAGGAAGCACTCGTTCTCACAGAGGACAATAAATGAATGGAACAAACTGTCTACAGATTGTGTAACTGCTAGCAGCGTGAATATGTTTAAAAACAAGGTTGACACATATATCAGGAGGGCGGGTTATAAGTAGGTGAACATTGTTGGACTCTCGATAAGCCAATGGCTTCCTTGTCCACTTGCCATCTGGGCCTTTGGCTTGGATGGCAAATCTTGTTAAATCTTGTTAAATCTTGTATTCATGATTACAATCATTATTACAATCACGATTACGGTAACATTTAAGAATATATATATATTCACATAATGAATTAAATAAACCCTTATGTTATTATTGTCATCAATGTTATTCAACACAAAATCAAACACAATATTAAAATACAGTCACGGTACACTTCATTAGATTATATACAAAATAAAGAGAAAAGCCTGCTTGCATTGCCATTGTAGTTCGGACCTCGCCCTCGGGCTAGGTAAAAGAAATATGCAGAACAAATATGATTATTAAAATGGCAATGATTCGATAACAATTAAATTACTGACCTGCTAGCTATAGGGCGAATCAATGAGTCGGCACGCAAATCATGCAATGACAGCGGACCAACATCTAGCACCGCCCTGTTTGTGCATATCACTACAAAATCATCGTCTTCGCCTTCGTACAGCGAAGCCGACCTGGAGTCTGGAGCGTGACTCGCACACACTCGGTGACACTTTACGACTGTCAACGGTTGTTTCCGTGTGGCCTGTCGAACTAGACTCTTCGTCTGTGGTTTCCATTTCTCCAAAGATAGACAACTATTACGGAAGTTCAGTAAACCACTAATCGCTAGTAGCAGATCTGGTAAAACTGTCACAAGCGATGCATCCATCTTGTCAACAAGTAAAAAATAGTTCCGGTATTCCGTTATCGCATATTCTCGTTGGTTAGCGTCTCGTGTGTTCGAGAATGTGGCGTTTTCAACGATTTTTTGCGTGTTTTGTTGTAGTTTCTTTAACTTTTTTTATTTGGAACGAACAAAAACGCTATTTTGTTGATGTGTGTAAACACTTGTATATATAACTTTTTTTTCGCTCCAGAATGTCTATTTACGAAATAAATCGCAAAAAATCGAAAATTTACATTGATTAGATATACGCGACTCAAACCACTCGTTTCGACAACAAGATGGCGATACGCAGTGATGTATTTTGTCGATTTTTGTCTCGAACAAAATCAGTTTTTCAGTTTATCTCATAAATTAGCAGGTATCTGTCACCATTAATGCATAGTTAGATAATATATATTTAAATATACGGCATAACACAAAATTGCTTCAGTTCCCCTTTAATCGTCTGATATATAGCAGTGTAGTAGTTTTCAGTAGTCACACGGAATGATCAGAGGCAGTTGAAAAGTCAACAAATTGCAATTTTACCTTACGAGCAGCGATGTTTGAGATTCTGAAACATAGTCTAACATTCACTACAGCGCTTTAACTTTCTGTCTCCAAGAAGTCCACCCCAATTGTTGTAAAAACTTTGAATATTACAATTATGTACTTATTAATTATTGAGCAACACCCTTGTGAAATCAGGAAAAAGTAATTTTGGGGACATTTTATGGTGCAAAACCCAATGTGGGCATATTAGCAAAATCTTAAAACTGGTTTCAATTTAAAGCCGATGCTATGTATTATATATGCCAAATTATGTGTGTCAAATTTTATGATCCATTCAAAAGTCCTTCATGGTGAACTAATTTTTTTAATGCTGCACTTTTTAGCACTCGCGAAGCATTCACAAGTGCACAATACTATTATATCACAATGTTAATATACTCCGCTCTATGGAGTAGTGGTCTCATCACTGATCGTTTGTGTTCCAAGAAGTGATTAGAGTCTCAATTCAGATATTGGCCTGTGTATGCTGCCTTGCGACACATTGTTCTCTTGGTTGATCCGTCGTCCTTCGAACATATTCATGTGTCTCTTTCTTGTATCATCGTGTGTGCGCCATCCACGTATATCATACAGACGTCTGAAGGATGAGGGGCTTCCTGGTGGACCTAAAATACTCCACGATCAGGTTCATCATGGCCGGGAACGCTAGCTATTTCATAATTGCTATATTCTTCTGTTTATAGACACCATAAATTAGCTCCGCCATTGCCGGTCCCAAGCCCGGATGAGAAAGGAGGCGGGCTGTGCGTGAGGTTAGCACCCTCACCATGTAAGAAAAACTCAAGCTACAGAAACCAATACCAAAGAACAATACGTCAATGGTGCGAGGAGTGGAGTAACCCAGGAAACTGGGATCATGAAGGATAGCAGCCAAACCCGGTCGGGAGCTGACACCCCGAGAGCGGAGCTCCTCAAGCCGGAAAACAAGATACGAGTGGGCTCCTGGAACGTGAGAACACTGTATCAAGCAGGAAAGCTTCAGCAAGTACTGCGGGAGATGGAAAATTACAAAGTGAAACTTTTATGTGTGAGCGAGGCAAGATGGATAGACTCAGGGAAGAGGACCCTGTCCTCGGGACACACCATACTTTATTCAGGCCGATCAGATAACCAGCACAGAGGTGGGGTTGCCATCATTGTGACGAGGAAGGTGGAAAAAACTCTGCTGGAGTGGAAGCCAATCAACGACAGACTACTCAAGGCAAGATTCAATTCCAAATTTGCAAAGCTGACAGTGATCGCATGCTATGCACCAACAGAGGATGCAGAGGAGGAGATCAAGGATGAGTTATATGACCAGTTGGAGGAGGAAATCCGGACAACACCCCGGCATGATGTACTCATGGTGGTAGGAGACCTAAACGCAAGAGTTGGAGAGGAAAACACAGGAAGAGAAAGGTCCATGGGCACCGAGGGCTTTGGATGTATAAATAACAACGGCGTGAGACTCTCTGACCTATATGTTGAGAATAACCTAGTCATAGGTGGAACTCTATTCAAGCACAGAAACATTCACAAAACCACCTGGAGGTCCCCAGATAACAACACTGTCAGCCAGATCGACCATGGGATAGTCAATCAGAAGTGGAGACGATCACTTCAGGACGTTAGAGCCAGACGCGGAGCTGATGCGGGGAGTGACCATGTGCTGGTAGTGGCAACATTGTCCTTGAAGCTACGGAAGACACAAAGAAGAGAAGAGAGACAACGGCGATTTGACACAGGAAAGTTAAAGAACCCAAACACAGAGAAAGCTTTCCAGTTGGACTTAAAAACCGCTTTCGCATACTCCAAGAGGAACAAGAATTGAACATCGACAGTTTCAATCAGGCACTGATGGAAATAAGCAAGAAACTTTTAGTGTACAGAAGAAAAAAGAAGGAGGAATGGATCAAGTCAGACACATGGACAACAATTGATGAAAGAAAAGCAACAAAAAAAGAAGCTAAACGACGCCAAATCTCAACGACTGAAGGAACAGCTGCAGAGTAGATACTCAGAACCGGACAAAGAAGTTCAAAGGAAGACTAGAGCAGATAAGAGAGCCTTCATCGAAAATCTGGCAGATGAAGCAGAATCAGCAGCACAGACACAGAACATGGCCACACTGTACAAGATAACCAAAACGCTGACCGATTTTAAAAATAGTGATGTTCCAGTGAAAGATGTGGATGGAAATGTTGTCACCTGTGAAGCAAAACAGACTCAGATATGGCAAGCATACTTCGAGACCATCCTCAACAAGGAACCACCAAGAAATCAAGCAGAAATTCCAGAAAGCAAAGAGGACCTGAAGATCAACACAGACCCACCATCTCCTGAAGAAGTGAGAAAAGCAATCAGGACCATGAAGTCTGGGAAAGCACCGGGTGCAGACTGTGTAAGTGCAGATATGTTGAAAGCTGGAGGAGAAGTCACCATGGGAGCCTTGACAGAGATCTTTGAAGGAATATGGGAGACGGAAGAAACACCAGGCAACTGGAAAATGGGGTTGATCGTCAAACTACCAAAGAAAGGAGACCTTAGCCTTTGCAAAATCTGGAGAGGGATCACTCTGTTGTCTATCACTAGCAAAGTTTTCAGCAGGGTGATCCTTGACAGAATTTCAGAAGCCCTTGACCCACTGTTGCGCAAAGAACAGGCAGGTTTTAGGAAAGGAAAATCTTGTGGGGACGACATCTTTACCGTAAGTCAGATCCTGGAGCACTGCCAGGAATGGAACACGCCATTCTATCCAAACTTTGTCGATTTTGAAAAGGCTTTCGACAATATTCACAGAGAATCTCTCTGGCGTATACTCCGGCACTATGGAACCCACCCCAAGATTGTGAGTATAATCAAACTGTTATATATGGCGATTTCAGGACAAAGGTCAATTTCGGCCAATACCTGACAGAAGATTTTGAAATCAAGACCGGAGTGAAACAAGGATGCATACTATCCCCCTTCCTCTTCTGCCTCGGGATCGACTAGGTCATGAAGGAAACAGCACTAGGAGACAAACGCGGCATCAAATGGACCTTCCCAGAAACATTAGGTGATCTAGACTTTGCAGACGACATATCTCTTATGTCGCACCGCTACAGTGACATCCAAAGAAAAAGCGATGAACTTGCAAGAAATGCCGGAAAAATTGGGCTACAGATAAACATAAACAAAACAAAGATGCTGCGAAACAACAGCCAAACAGCAGACCCCATCACGATTGGAGGAAAGGATATTGAAGAGGTGACCGAGTTCACCTACCTTGGGGCCAAGGTGTCAACAGATGGAAACTCGGAGTCTGAGATTAAGGCAAGGATTAGAAAGGCAAGAGGGGCATTTGCAGCACTGAAGAATATCTGGAAGACAAACAAGATCAGCAACAGAACAAAGATCCGCCTGTTCAAGAGAAACGTCCTGAGTGTGCTACTATATGCGGCGGAATCATGGAAGGTCACCAAAGGCATATGCCAGATGCTGGAAGTTTTCCAAAATAAGTGCCTCAGGAAGATACTGCGAATCTAATGGCCAAACAAAATCTCCAACACGGAACTCCATGAAAGAACAGGTATGCAGCCTATCTCTCTCGAGGTTAAACGCCGCAGACGGAAATGGATCGGACACGTCTGCAGAATGCCGTTGACATCCATTCCAAGAGTGGCCATGCGCTGGACCCCTGGTGGGAAGAGAGCGAGGGGGATACCCAAGGAGACGTGGAGGAGATCAGTAGAGCGGGAGATGAAGGCTCTCGGGTGGAGTTGGGGCCAGGTGACGAAGCTTGCAACGGACAGGCAGCATTGGCGTTCTTTGGTGTCGGCCTTATGTGTGATCCCGCACGAAGAGGATAAAGTAAGTAAGTATGTAACACCATAAATGTAATATGTAGAGTTCAGACATATTTCCAGCAATGTAGTGATTTGTTCAACTGGTAATTCACATTCAGAGTTGCGTTTTTGCTGTCTGGCAAGTAATACTACCTACACTTCATACTATAAATAAAATTGTTGCAACATAAATCGATATTCGACGTATTCGCCATCTGGCAATTAAACACATTAAAATTCTCCGACAGTGGCGCATGCTCACCATATCACCACTGTCACAAAATGGTGCGGATTGGTATGTTGGCTGGACAACGCGACTGTTATTTACGAATTATTACCTAATTGCAACTTTGAACTTGAGTATGCGTCACGTAGTTTCAAACACAAACGAACGTTATTTTGTTCCATTTCACACTATCCATGGATACATGTAGCTGAAATTGAGAGATTTATTGACAACAATTATAAATTTAACAAATGAAATGACGATACGCGCAATCTGCACATCAAATTAAGTTGTATCAGTGATGAAATCGTGAGCGACATTCACTATGTGTCGCCACTGGTTGGGGTTTTGCCGAGTACCATCTATTGTCTGATTACGTAATATTGACGTCATCGTGTAAACTCTTCTTTAGACTCGGCGACCCTTGAATGATTCCAGGGCCGCGTCCAGGTTGGCAAATAGCGCCATCAATATTCGTCGTAATACGGCTCTTTTTGTCCCGGAAATTCGTTTCGTCTTTCATGAAAGACGACGCTTCTGAATGGCGACGTCTCGGCCTCGCGACACAGCCTCCTCCGAACAGTGACCGTTGTTGTGGGATTCTCGTTTGATTCGGATTCTTTTTGGAAGTACAGTAACAATTAATCATCAGAATTTAATTAATATTTTATCGCAGTCGAAATCAAACATAGATTAAACATCATTAGGGCCTACTTTATATTTATTTTATTAATTGGTTTCAAATGAATTATAAATGTATTACAACATATCATATAACGGTGATAAGTTGTATTTAACTTAAACAAAAGAGTCAATAAGAAATATTTGTTACGCAGACGCTGTTAAAATAATGTTGATGACGTGTACAACCTCCGACAGGCTGCGATGCGCCGAGCCAGCGATGTGCCGAGCCAGCGCAGTTGACCTGTAACTCTGGGCGCGACCAGGAAATCCTACTTCGATATTTAGGGGTATCAGTATCGATTCAATCCGTCGAAGCCGCAATCTGTTTTGAGAAAACCTAAATACATAATGTTATTTTAACAGTGTTCTGTTCGTCGCCGCTATAATTCGGTTGGGAAGGAGCATTGGTTCAGCAATTGTAAGGTTGATAAATAGCGACTGTCAAGCTACGTTGATAGTATCGTTAAGCCGTGTGAACAAAACATGCGGGCGTTCTCAAGCGAACAAATTACATAGTGCACGGTGCGGTCCCAAGCTGTGTGGACAACGGCACATGACGCTAATCAGGCATGCGTGTCAATAGAAACACACAAACTGTTATTTGCACACAACTAATACTTATCTATGTATACATTCGTTCACCATCGCCATGACGGCTTTGATATGAATCAATGCACCAGTTCGTGATAAAGCTGTCCCGTGGCGGACCGACAAAATCGTAATCCCACAATTTGACAAACGCACATACAGAGAAGTCTTTATGCTTCTAACAATGTTTATTTCAAGGAGAACGCTTACACAGTACACAATTCCACTGCTAGACATGTTTCCTGCAAATATATAGCATACGATATTCACTAAAGTGCATGATCCGAGGTATACGCTGTATGGATTAACTCAGTTGTCGGATGATGTGGACAGGTCACTTGGTGCGGACGTAGGAGGATCAACATCCCAAGAAAGCAGATGCAGTGAAAGAGCCAGTCGTTAGGAGAGGGGAGGTCGCAACGAAATGGGAAGACTACGTAAACCAAGAAAGCCGGATGAGGAAGACATGTGGAGGGAGAAGGCTGCCGAGAGGGGGAAGTGGAAAGGGATAAAACCAGGGGCGTTGCAGCAGTTCAGAACTGACCTCACCCTTGTATAGGTGGAGCAACGGGAAAGGACACATTGTACACTGCCAAGCCAATACACGTCCGTTTGACGTTTGACATAAGTATTAATACTCACTTAAACAAACTTACTTAATACAAACTATTGTCTGTGTTGCCTCTGCCCTGATAACCACTGGAACGAGTCGGGACCTACTTTATTGATCCCAGTTGCCATAGCTTTTGACGTTGCAATTTGGTGTCCTATACTACCAGAGAAAGTCGCTATTTTAGTACTGCGTCAATGTTCTCTTTTTTATAGCTCATTGAACTGAAATATCGAACACTTAAGGAGAAGCCGTGATAAAACTCCGTATCACATATTACCTGATTCAGGGCGTATGTTCTGCAAACCACGAACAGCGATTATTGCATAGATTACAACGCAGCAATATCGGCACAACGACGAAGGAAGGCTAATTACTCGAGGACACTGCAGAATCTGATCTGGCTGGCAACATACATGAATGAACAGATTCTGTGTTTACCTAACCACACTGGTCTGAAGTCAAATACGAAAGCAGAAATACTTCAGAAAAGAATGCATTGAACCATGAGAGACCTACGCTAGCTGCATACCCTGTTGTAACAGCGCACGCACGCACACGCACTCATATGCTAGCACACGCACGCACACTCGAAAGTTAACATAAAATCTAGCATGCAAAATACAAGTTTTAACTCCGCCATGGACGGTCCCAAGCCCAGCTGAGAAAGGAGGAGATTTGGGTTTGGGGCTAGCACCCCCACCCTGTAAAGAAACCCAACGCTACAGAAACATTCACAACAAATAAAACTACGACGTCTGTCCTGGAAGAGGTATGGCCTGGTTTACCAGGGCGCATGAAGTGTTGCGGTCAAAGCCGAAAGGAAGCCACAAAGCCGACTACTCTTCTTTCAACCAGGACAAATTAAACATCGGCACATGGAATGGGCGAACAATGTACGAGGCAGCGAAAATTGTCCAAGTGGCAGCAGAAATGCGGAGATTCAACCTCGCTATACGGAGCCGAAACGTGGTGAATAAACAAGACCACGCTGATAAGGAGCCAGACATTTGTCAACCATTGCCTGCGAATACACTGGATGGACAGGGTGAGCAACAAAGACCTCTGTGACAGAACACACCAAGCCCAAATAGAGATAGGGATCCTTAAGAGGAGATGGGGATGGCTTGGCCACACCTTGAGAAAGCCAAGCACAAACATAACCAGACAGGTCCTGACATGGAACCCCCAAGGCAAGAGAAAGAGGGGGAGGCCAATAAACACCTGGCGGCGTGACCTCGAGGCAGACATCAAGCAAACAGGGAATGGCTGGCAACAACTGGAGAGGATTGCCCAAGACAGGAGGCGCTGGAGAAATGTTGTGGATGACCTATGCTCCAGGAGGAGTTAAGGGCCTAAGTAAGTAAGTAAGTAAGTAAGTAAGTAAGTAAAATACAAGTTGAATAATATTTCCAAATAACGTCGGGTTAAACGTAATGCATATGCTACACGATAAAAATAGTAATAGTTAACTTCGTGAATGTACTGGTATAATTATACAGGCTGTATGTCGTCTCATAATATGAGGTTAATGAAGCCTGACGGCACTTGTAGCGGACAGCACATGCACATAGGTATTTACATACTTTATTAACAATATACCAACATTGATCAGGTAACTATTTGACCCCCAACCACGTACGTGTGCTATATACCCACATAAGCATGTATGTCGTGATTAATATAACCGTGCGTGTAGATATAGGTGCGTGCACGGTGACGTGTACAAACGACCGCACAGACCCGCTCGTTTGACGACCGACTTACACACGTACACTGATGAATGCATTAAAACATACATAGTATACACGCATACTCGAGCGCATTTCATCCCAACATCAAAATACACCCGATTAAATATATAATATACTTTAAAAAATTCAAGCACTTGGATAGGAAACCAGTATATAATATTGAACAGATAAAATACGCCTGTGGGCTTGAAGCAATGAAAAAACTCATCACCAACTGGAACACTAAGTTCGAGAAGATAGCCTCGAAAATGTCATCACGTAACGTCACGTCTCAATGCATGATCATATTATACGTTCCACTCCACAGAAAAACGACCAGGCGGTCGTTCTAACGTTAGACTGGTATAAATGTAGTACGGCTGAAATGGTTCTCAACGTCCTAATACGGCTACGTAAAATGGATAGCTAAGCCGACTAGAGAGGCGATTTGCTATTACAGATTAAGGCTATAGCCGCCCTATCTCCGCTGTTCAACACAGGAGTTTCCTTAGTACAGTGCCAGAGGGAGCACTGCAGCAGAAGTTCTCGCGAGTATCGCGAGGAATTGCGGTTTTTGGTTGAATTGTGAGAGGATGAAAAATTAAGAATACAAAAATATATTAGATTTAGAAACAACATTTGAACGAATTTGGAATTGAAACAACGACTCGACAGATTGCATGATAAAAAACGACACCTGTTGGCTGTGCCTGCAGACTTGACAAACGAAAACGCAATCTAAACTTTATCCGGCTTAACTTCTTCTTTCAAATTATATTTACAACGGACATATCAAAAGGATAGGTTACCCGTTTTAAACGTCTGTTGTACGTCTGTGTGAATGTAGCATTGTACTGTCTTCTGCGTCGTTTTTTCTTAGTTCACTTAGTAATATATCCCAGTCATCATCCTCGTCTAGCGCGTCTCGGTCGATTCTAGTGGATTGTGGCGGTGCCCGACTCCGTCTACGCCAACAAGAAAGGTCTGGAATATGGAACTGGTTTCCATGGCTGATGATTATATAATCTTTGCTGCGTTTGCTGGAGTATCTGGCAAATCGAAGAACTTGCCCGAAGTCGGAATCGTGGAGGAGCCTTTCTGTTAGACACAGGATCACCTTTTCACTTTGGTCAATCCCCGATACCCTGGATTCCAATTCCGACGAACTGTTATTGGTCCAATCGCTTCTCCCCATTACGTATGTATTCACGCTCCATTGAACAAGTTTGGGGATCAATTGTTCCTCCACCCAGTTTCTCCACTCGTCATCCTACATGTCAAAGAATACCGCCACTTGATATTTAATTATTGGCCGTGATTGGTTTGCAAAGGCAAACATAAGGCGAGTCTTGCATTGAAGTAGTTTAAATTTGACGAAGTCATTTAAAACGTACAACAGGAACAAGAGTAGTAAAATGCCAAAAACGAGGGTAATGACACAGACATGGTTTTTCTGCGATTCGCAGGATTTTCGTAGTTCCAATACAGATATGTTCATCAGCAGCTCTCTGGAATTGTTGTATAGACAACTCAGGTTCGCCATTCCTGTCAGCCGCACCGGCGTTGTTTGTAACCAGCGGATGAATGGCAGTGAATCGCAAGAGCAAACAAAATAATTGTTTCTAATATCCAACTGGAATGTATTATAATAAACGTTGTCAAGCTGGTCCGTGAAAGCACTGCGCAGGAATGGCAGCCGGTTGCTATGTAGATCTATCAATCGCAAAGACGTCAATCCGTTCAGATCCAAATTAATATCGTGAAGCATGACTTGTTTAAACTTCGATGGCGTCGCCCGTTGTGTTTGCTGGACGTACTCAAGTATCGAAGTTCACTGAAGCAGAACGAATAAACAGCAACGGCGGCGACGGCGGCGGCGTCCTGTAAGCAGCGATCCGACGATACTGTTCTCGAGTTGTGAACAAATATACAGGCTACTACACGTGTCTCCTTTGCATTGCCGTGAACGTCCTAGTTGGAATCAATTGAATAATTCATAGGATAAATAACCAAGATGCCACGATACTGTGCGGACGGCATGTATTGTATATTAACATTCTGGTCCTATCGCATACAACTATATAATTGTATCGCGGTGTTTTGACAAGTGTTAACGCATATGTTAGGTACACAATTAACGCCAGTAAACGTGGTAACTTAAACTATGCATTTATGTGCCGTAGAACATTACTGCAAATGCAACAACCCATACAACCCGTACAACCCGTGCAACCCATACAACCCGTACAATCCATACAACCCGTACAACCCATACAACCCATACAACCCGTGCAACCCATTCAACCCATACAACCCATACAACCCATACAACCCGTGCAACCCATACAACCCGTACAACCCATACAACCCGTGCAACCCATACAACCCGTACAACCCATACAACCCATACAACCCGTGCAACCCATACAACACATACAACCCGTAGAACCCATACAACCCGTGCAACCCATACAACACATACAACCCGTGCAACCCGTGCAACCCATACAACACATACAACCCGTAGAACCCATACAACCCGTGCAACCCATACAACACATACAACCCGTGCAACCCGTACAACCCGTACAACCCGTACAACCCGTACAACCCATACAACCAGATACGTTTGTTGTGGATTGTTAACTAGCCGCTTACCTGCCTCGACTCAACATTCGATGTGTGCTTAGTATGAAAAGATCTGCCCGTACCAGTGATCTTTCGACCGCGGATTTACAATAAGGGGGCGTCTCAAAACGACAGCCGTGTTTTTTTAATGTGCGTGAGGTCTCAAGCTTGTGTGACAGCCATTTTTGCTAGACATTTTCAAATCTTCAATGTGAATATTCCGACGGATGCCACCATGGCACTCCTGACCTCATTAATATTCAAATTATTAGACAATTGTGCCATTTATAAGATGATTTTATGTACACTTAATGCATGTATATGCAACTAATAAAGGAAATCTGTATGAAGTGATGACTCGAACCAAGTTGCAATACCACGTTGTCAAGTGGATACAAAGTTCCGACTGTAAACATCAATAACGTTGCCTAACCGCACAATCCTTTGTACAACTCTGGAACAGTCCATTTTGATTTGACAATCAAGTTGTGGCAGCGGTGATACGCTGAATAACGACACCGTTTGGAAAGTGTGAGTGGTGATACGCTGAGTGGTGCCACGGTGGTGGAATGGATATAAGCTGAATGGCGACAGTGTTTATGACGCGTGATTGGCGATGCGGTGTTGGTGAGTGGTGATAAGGACTCCCAGGTTTCTGGCGTTGGTTGTAAGGACTTGCTTAGGGGGAGCTCTGCAAGTTTGTCGATTTTTAAAGTTATACTTGATTGATCGATCTGGGTGATGAGGTGCCTCTGCATGGAATCTTAAGTGGCCTTTTGCCAGAACAAAGAAACGTGCAGACATGACGTCAAATAACACATGGCGCATTTTTTATCACTTGAAATATCGCCTAACTTGTAGTTCTTACGCGGGAAATGTTACCCCAGCTGTCACAAAGTATTTAGACTCGCCAGCATGCATATAATTAAAGTGGCGACTTCAATGGTAAATAATAAGATAGTGTCGCCATCTAGCGATTAACTGTTAAGTATAAGTGTTCTCGTCACATCTCCTTCTTCACAAAAGTACGTCTGTACTTGCTAAATTAGTCTAAACAAATCAATAAACACGAGTGACAATCTATACTACAGTTCATAATCATTTTGCCATTTCGGCGGCTGTCTATTCCTGATAGACCGTCGAGGTACGGGCGGAGTCGGTGTCTCGGCGTGATCCGTTCGCTGCGGTACTTGATCGGGCATGTTGATCTCACGAGGAGGCTCATCAATGTCATCAGTGTTCGTTGGTACGTCCAACAGTTCTGCCGTCGAGCGCCGCTGACGACGGTTTCGACGGTACCGTGACCCGTTCACTTCTACTTCGTAGGACCGGTTGCTCAGAATGCGTAGGCATCGCCCCATCGACCAGTTTCTTTCGCCTGGCAGTCGCATTCGGATAGTCTCTCCGATGCGTAGAGGCGCTAGCGACTTCGTTCCGCTGTTGTAATGAATCGCTTGCGACTTCTTCTGTGCAGTCAACTTCTGCGCTGTTTGTTTGTCTATCTTCGGCTCGAGTAGCGAATGTGTTATCGGCAGCAAAATCCGTGTACGGCGACCCATCAACCTATGTACTGGCGATGTGTTGAAGCCTTCGCTCGGAGTGTTGCGCCACGCCAACAGCGCAAGTAGTGGATCCTGTCGATCCTTACGTGCTTTCATCAGCAAAGCCTTGCATGTCTTCACTGCATTTTCTGCCTTTCCGTTAGACTGGGGGAATCCCGGGCTCGATGTGATATGTTCGAATTTCCATGTTTTCGCGAACTCTTCGAACTCACGGCTTGCGAATTCGGGCCCATTATCCGTCATGACTACGGATGGGATTCCATGGCGAGCAAACTGTACTTTGAATTGGGCTATTACTGACAATGACGTGTTCTTGTGCATTTCAGAAAGCTCAAATAATTGGACCAGTAATCGACCACGATTAGGAAAGTCTGCGCGGCAAGCTCAAACAAGTCTCCTCCAACCTTCTCCCACGGACGAGATGGAAGCTCATGGGGTTGTAGAGGTTCACGACATTGCGTTGACATGAATGTTTGACATGTGCTATATCTTGATACATAGTATCTAACCTCTGCGCTCATACCTGGCCAGTATAGCACTTCACGAGCTCGTCGCACGCAACATCCGATTCCAATGTGGCTGCTTCGTTGCTGTGTATTTGCATTAGCATGTCTTTACGCAATGATCGTGGTACTACTAGCTGCTCACCTCGGTACACATGTCCATCTGCTTCTATCAGACTACTACGTTCGTCGTAGTATGGCAATGCTGCTGGCGGACAACGTGCTCTCGCTGGCCAGCCTTGTTGTATGATCTTGATTAGCACTTGTATTTCGTCGTCTATGGCAACTTTGTCTCTGAACTCGTCTCGTTTCTTCTTAGTCACTGAGATGTGCTCGTGACTGATCGATTCTAGCGCACGAATCTCACAATGTTCATGCTGCACGCCTTCTGTCGTGTCTCGGCAAGCCCGGCTGAGTGTATATGATATGTACATCAGCGACCCTTTCTTGTACTGCACATCCAGGTTGTACTTTTGCAGTGCGAGACACATGCGTTGCAATCTCTGCGGTGATTTATGAATGTCTTTCTTGAAGACTGCCTTCAATGGCTCATGGTCCGACTCGATAGTGACCATGTCTCGTCCGTAAATGTATTGGTCGAACTTGTCACATGACCACACGATCGCTAGGAGTTCCTTCTCAATCTGTGCGTATCGTGTCTCTGTGTCGGTTAGAGCCCTTGAAGCGTAACAGATCGGCTGGCCCTCCTGAAGTAACACTGCACCCAGACCAGTTTAACTTGCGTCGCATTGGATAGTGACTGGCTTTCTCACATCAAAGAAGCGAAGCACTGGCGCTGCAGTAACTGCCTTCTTTATTGCCTCCATTGCTGTTGTGTGCGAATTCGTCCACCGGAACTCTACTTCTTTGTCGTCTAGTCTCCGTAACGGCTCCGTCATGTCTGAGAGTCGTGGCATGTACTTCGACAGGTAGTTAACCATGCCCAGGAATCGCTTGAGAGCTGTGATGTCACCTTGCTCGGACATCTCGATTATCGCTTGGATCTTCTGGAAGATGGCCCATGAAACGCACACTCGATTAACATCACTTCACTTTTCTGCGATTCAACTTGAGGTTCCACCTCCGACACTTCTCGAAGAACGCTCTCTCGTTCGCCTCGAGACTGCGGAGTACTTCATCTTCTGTCTTCCCGAATCCAGCATTAAGGAAGTCGTCGGCGATGACTTCGATGCCATCCAGATCCTCGACGAATTCGTGCATGCTACGTTGCCAGACTTCTGGGGCTGAACTAATCCCAAACGGCATTTGATTCCATCGAAAGCGTCCAAATGGTGTGTTGAATGTCGTCTTGTAGCTTGATTCCGTGTCGAGTCTTTTCTGCCAGAAACCATCTTTTGCGTCCAACACGGTGAACTTCTTAGCGTTTGTGAGCTGTGTTGCGACCTCTTCAATCGTAGGCATTTGATAATGCTCGCGACAGATGGCCCCATTCAAATCTCTGGGATCGATACATATCCGCAATTTGTCAGGCTTCACGACAACCAACATGCTAGACACCCATGGGGTTGGTTCTGTGACTGGAGTGATAATGTCTCGCTGCACCATTTCATCCAGTTTCGCTTTGATTTGTTCTCTCAACGACACTGGAACTCGTCGAGGTGGGTGTATCACTAGCTTCACTGCTTCATCAGTCACTATGTGATACTCGCCCGGAAGGTCACCTAGGCCTTCAAATACGTCCTTGTATTCCGTGAGGAGATCCGATTGTGCCTTCATAGCCGTACGCACAGCTTTACGTAGCGACGGGCGAGGAGCCGGACGTGGCCTTTCGCTATAATCAGACTCGGCTGGAGTCGGTGTTAGCACTAGTGTTTTGCTCACATCGTTCACACTGCTGTCACTGTCGTTTATTGTCACAAACCCTAACGCAGTGCACGTCTTCAAAGACAGAAGCGGAGTGAAGTCATCTTCAGTAATGTTGAATGCCAAATTACTCTGCTTGCCGTGTCGCCATACCGGAAGTATGACAGAGCCTAATATTTGATAGCGCTCACCTGTGTAGGTCTTTATGAACTTGTGGGAACAGCACTGCACACGCTTCATCTGGCTGTCTCCCGTTACTGTACAATATGTCTTCTTTGATAGCACATTGCACTCGGCGCCAGTGTCCATTTGAAACTGCACTCGGCTCTGTGGTCTTGGACGACCAACGTCCACAGTAATCACTGCCTTCGATGATCTGTCTCCGATGAGACCGACGAAGAACACTTCTTCGTTCATGTGTACATTCGACAACTGCGCCGCTCTACATTTCGCCTGAAAGTGGTTCTTCTTTCCACACTTTCTACATGTTTGCCCATAGGCAGGGCATTCGCGTTGCCCGTGCTGACGCCCACAGTACTTGCAGTCTTGTTCCTCTACTGTTGTAGCTCTCTTCGGCGTACTCGTCTTTTTGTATGTGCGGTTAGTGGGTCTACTGGCCGCATGGCGCGTCTGACGTTTCCTCACAAAACTCACGACGTCATGAGTGCCACTTTGCATAGCTTGTAATTGTGCACTTGTCTGCTCTGACGCTTTTGCGTTCACGCATCTTGTCGTCACGCAAGCCTAACACAAGCCTATCGCGGAGAATTTCATCAGGGGTTATCCCATCGTGCGCGCAGTTCTTGGCGATCGTACGAAGCTCGGTGACATACGCAGAAATGCTTTCGCCCGCTTCTTGTACGCGATTGTTGAAACGAAAACGCTCGTATATGATCTGTGTACGAGGTTCACAGTAGCTGTCAAATTTTGACAACACCTGATCAATGCATTTTTCGTTTTCACCAGCTAGCCAAGTAAAAGTGTCATATACTTTGGCTGCATCTTCGCCTATTACTGACAAAAGTGTTGCAACTCTCACTAAGCCATCGTGCTTATTAATGCCCGTTGCAATTCCATAGCGTAACCATATCTTTCGCCATTGCTTCCAGCTAGTAGCTAAATTATCGCCCATAGTCAACGGCTTCGGTGGGGGCAAATTTGCTGGTGGTGGAGGTACCACCACCCTTTCCCCGGATGTACTGTCACTGTCCGGCCTGTCCACCTCCGACATAACTACTGATTTAGCTTCTTACTTGCCTCTTAGCGCTATGAAAGTTCACAGTACCTGGCTGTGATGCACAACACGTTACCGCGCGGAGCTGTCAGATGACGTCAGCGCGTCTACTTCTTCCCGCTCGATGTAGTCGGCTCAAAACTCTCATTTTTCAGCCTATGTACTCCGTTGCGATTATCCTCGTTACGCTCAGTCGATGCTATAGTTGTTTACAGACACCATTTCGATCCCGCTTCTGACACCATCTCGCGATTTGTTATGCATATTCTCATTATACAAACGCGTTGAATCGACTTTATTAGGAGCACATTTTACTACACACCAAGCATTCTCATTGGCCAAGCCCTGCCGGTATGCATATAATTAAAGTGGCGACTTCAATGGTAAATAATAAGATAGTGTCGCCATCTAGCTATTCACTGTTAAGTATAAGTGTTCTCGTCACATGCTTGTCAGCTGAAAAGAAAACTGAACTCATTACAAAAAGAAGAACGCTCAAAAGTAGTGATGTTTACCTAAATAACCACCTGTCATCGTTCAACAACGAACTGTTCAGAAAAGCATGATAACTGAAAAATTGCCACTAAAATGACACAGCACTGTTGCGTGTTCATAAAGGTGAGACAGGACACAGCACTGTTGCGTGTTCATAAATGTGAGACAGGACGGACATAGGGTAAATGCAAAGACCCTAGCTGACCTTACCAATATGTGATATAAAAATCGTAAAATTACGACAAGATTCCTGGCACATTTACTGAAATCTGTTGTTGTTTAAACAGCGTTCTAATAATGGACATTGCATATTTATTTATATTGCTAGATTTCAAGTATCTTAACAGTAGTGTATTCTTATGCTTCTTAAATTGTACATTTGTTTTGCTCTTTAAATCAATATTTGTTATCAACCACTTAAATGGCTAAATGTTTAGTTTGTGATGAATTTCTAAGCAATCCTGTAGTACAGTGTGAATTGCGTGAGTCGAACTTACATAAAACCTGTGTAATTCTAACTCAGTACCAGTTTAAGTTAATTCGCAGAAAGAAAAATGTTTCCCGCTCTCCAACATATTGTGAAGTTTGTCCATTTCAGAATATAGTGTCACTTTGTTAATATATTTTTTTAAACTCGCCGAACAAAATTATGATATTTATAAATTAGTTAATATATGTTCACAATTTAATTTCACTTTTTACAAAATATTCAGATTATATTGCTTTTGAATTTGAAAAATTATATTGATCCAGTTAATAACCTAACATCCAAGTGTGATTAGTACTGAGTTAGAATTCAATGATAAAATCTGTAAATGTAATGGTTATCATTTACTTATTTTAATTCTAGTCTTAAAGCCAACTTCCAGAACATTATAGACCACCTACGAGAGTTGTATCTGCGATGACATCATCGCTATATCTGAAACATGGGCAGAACTAGATATAATAAGTTACCTTGATTTAATCAACTACGATGCCTATCACAAGGCAGGAGAAAACCGAGAGAATAAGTAGAAGAGCAAGTAGAAGAGCAAGTAGAAGAGCAAGTAGAAGAGCAAGTAGAAGAGCAAGTAGAAGAGCAAGTGGAATGACATTTTAAACACAATCGATGTCAACAAGACTTATGGTTTGTTCTTGTATCAATTCTTAATTATATTGCCCTGTAAAAAGAGTTTCAAAAACAAGTTATAAAAATAAGAAACTTTGATTCACCAAAAAACGTGCTTGTGCCAAGAAAAAAGCTTTACAAAGCATTTATTTTATCTCGTTCGCATTAAGCTGAACTAAGGTATAATTCTTATGAACACAAATTAACATCGATACTAAGATTATCTGAACAATCATACGACAGCTAAACAGAGAAATAATATAAAGGGAACGTGGAAAGTATTAAACAGTGCAATCAATGAACAATTTAACACTCCAACATATCCTGCATATTTTTGGAACAATAACACATCTCGGATAAGAAAGATATTGCAAATGGATTTTACAAATGTTGGACCCAACTTAGCAAAGCGGATTACGTTACCTGAATATGATCTATCCATTTTTGACTGCATAGGAAAAGGACAGGAAAACAGTATATATTAAAGTCCTGATAATGACCAAGAAATTATTAGAATTGTTCAAATTTGCAAAAAAAAAGTTAAATGTCATCAGATTGCAATAACATAAATATGAGCACGATCAAAACAGTTATTACTCAGATTGTAAAACCTTTGAATCACATTTGCAATGTTTCTTCGAACACAGTTTTTCCTAACAACATGAAAATTGCCAAATTTCTTCCAAATTTTTAAACTGGTGATAAGGGTGTATTTTCAAATTACAGACCTATATCTCTTGCTGATTGGCTGAGTGGCACCACTGTTGGAGAGTGTGAGTGGTGGTTAGATGAGTGGCACTAATGTTGGAGAGTGTAAGTGGTAATGCGCAGAGTGGCACCACTGTCGGGGAGTGTGGGTTTACGCAAGACTGTCGACCTACTTTCTCAGATTGACCTTTGAGGTCGCGGTTCGACGCCGGCCGACAGGCGAGCCGTCTTTGGTATTCAAATCCCACACCTAGCCAGGGAGATATTTCTCACGGAATACCTTAATCTGGTTCCCTGACCGTTCCGTAGAGACGCTCCGCACACTACGCTTAGGAAAGGATCCGGTATTGGCCAATCGAAGATGGCGCGCTACACAGCTGTTCTGTGCTTAACAGCAATTGAAACCTACTAAATTACCACATATAATCAGTACATGTGAATGGCTGTTGATTTAAGCGAAATGTTGAATATGATATGGCAACGTTTCGGCGTTGAATTGGGAGGCTTTAACTGCGAATTTTGCATGGAATTGGTCTATTTTTATAGTATGAAATCAGCATATTTCAATAATTAGCCATTCTTCTCCAACATGATTCATTGTGAAATACAATGTACCACACTACATTTTCAAACTATACTGATATAAATCGTTCTTGACCAAGGAATTTGTCGCTTATTGGTCCAAATATTGATTAACTAAAAAGCTATTTTTATATTTTTTTTATATAAATGCACAAGTTTAGTTCCAATATTGAGTGTCTACTGAAACAACATTTTGATCAATAAAAGTACATATAATAACAAGTGTGTTTCAGGTTTCTGAAACAAAACGGGGTTCCCCAAAACTGTTGTTGATAAATCACAGATTTCATATAAATGTTTATGGTTTTGTACCCCCAAATTTACTTTTCTTCAAACAAATTCTTACCTAACGGTAGAGTATTACAAATGCATTACCAAACGACATTCATCTAAGGAACTCTCTCATTTATTGATCCAAATATTGATTATTGAAGATGGCAATTTTTTTTAAATGCAAACATTTCGTGCCAAAATTCAAAATCCACTTAACCATATTTTGATCAATAAAAGCACATTATAAATCATAAATATACACAAATGTCACGCATTAAGTACACGTAGCATTGAAGAATAAACCATACAAAATATACGGCATACGCCTGACGTACAAAGTGCATGTCAACATTGTTTGTAAGTAAAACATATATAAATATACGCACATGCATTAAAATATATATACAATTGTCTAACTCTAATCCAATTATTAATCATTGTACATAAATGAGTGTAATTGACGAAATAGATGAAAACTTAAGAAACAATCTGAACTCTTTGACAAAATGTGGATTTTCCTACATGTCTAATATCTTTCTTGTAGCACTAATACATATGTAAATGAAAAGACCCTCAATTGTTCAGTTTACGTTAATTCCCATTTAACTTTTGTACGTAATTTAATTTTTTTAAAGAATCAACGCAATAGCAGACTTACTACGCAGAGCCGCCATGCTGGTGAACTTTGCGGGTCAAGGTGAAGGTCGTTTTACCAAATTCCAGTCTTATTCAGTGGGCATGTAACAAGTGGTGCCGCACGGTGGACTTGGGCACCAGTCTTGGCAAACTTATGCAATGGCGTTTCTTCTTTACGAAGCCAACCACATCCACTATTCGTGTTTTCTGTCAACGCTCAACAGAGCTCACCAGTGTTACTCGTACCAAACACACACTATTCGCCACAAATGTGTCTTATCTTTGGACACGCACGCACGCACGCACGCACGCACGCACGCACGCACGCACGCACGCACGCACGCACGCACGCACGCACGCACGCACGCACGCATGCACTCATAATATATCGGTTATATATATTTGATTCGATGTGAAATAAATAAGTTGTGCACGTTAACACGTCTCATATTAATATCATATATGTTACACACTTTTGTGTCCATTTTGGTAATTCAGCAATATTTGAATTTCGAGCAAAATTTCACCTGAAAATCTGCGATATTGAACTGATATTTCATCATTGATGTAAAGTAAAATCAATATACATCATGTATCTCGTAACGCCAACGTACACGCGTACATACGAGGCAGCTAGTAGAGCGTGCCCAATAATACACGTTACAATAAAACGCATTACGTTACATTATGACGTTGTATTATGGCGTTTTATTATGACGTTATATTACGATATTGCATTATGACGCGCTCGCTATTAGCACGAGTGGCGCTACAATATTTCAGTTAGCCATCTGTGTTAAATTTAAAAGCTGCTTTTAGTGAGAGCTGAATTCAAGATCCAAACAGCAGGGTACAACTTGCATTATACATAGTCTCGGTAAATTAGCAATAACTGAGCAGGAGTCAGTACGCATTTGTCATGAGTAATCCTTCAAAAGGCAAAGCTGACGATGGAGGATCACCGGACAGGCAGGAAAGCAAGAAGTCAGTCAACCCGTTAGGAGGTGTCAAGCCATTGCGCTCGAGTCACGTCAGCTGGAAATGGCTGGAAGACGCTGCAACGAAATCCAGCAATGTCATTGAAGACGATGATGTCATACCGGTAGAGTAGACATTGATCAACAGTAATTAACCAGGTCCACATCATTGTAAAGCAACACGATTACCTCCTCCTAAAACATAGGACAGATTGGTAAACCGGATAACCTACTCGGTTTACCTATCCTTTTTGAATTAGTTTGTCTTGTTTTATGCAACGGCCGTGTCGATATCCACTCGACGTTCACAGACGTATACTTAACGTAGGATTCTCAGAACGAGGCAGCCGTGTGATATCTGGATGGATATGGATATATCACGGTAATAAAACTAACTAATGTTACCATGATATATAAATCTAGAAAACACATCCTCGTTCTGAGAACGCGACCGAGAATGCACGTTGGCATAGACAAGCGATTGTTCGAACGCTGTTCGTGTTTTCTGCTATTGTTCTGAGGTACGTCAAACGTCCGCATTAATTCATTCGTACGGTACGAACGCTTCGTGAAACCAGCCCAAGCTGCATTTCGGGCGCCAAGGTTTACTTCAAGGGTTCATCTAAGGTCCCTCGGGCGCCAAGCTTTCAAGGGTTCATATATGTTCCCTCGGGCGCCAAGCTTTCAAGGGTTCATATATGGTTCCTCGGCTTAGTCGTCTCAGTTTTTTCGAAATTCACTCCGCTATTCCTCTTTCTACGAACAATACCCAATCGAATTAGTTAGTTTGTGGTTATTACGTACAATTGCCCGCAACGTTATTCGAACAATTACGCACAATACAATTGTTAACAAAGTCATGAGCGTTTCTTCGATTGTCCTAAGTTACGTAACACAAGGGCAAGGCTCGCTAGACATTACTACAACTGTCACTATTACGTCGCAGTTTCGAGAGTTGGATTCCCAGAAGCCATCAATATATTGATTGGCTGCACCAAGTATCAACGTATAGATGGATATTACGTTATTCGGATAATATAATTACGTTGTACAGACAATAAAAATTAGATCGGCTAACAGTATTAGCTGAGCTTAACAGGCTAACCTCCTGTGTGAACGCAGCGTACGACGTACACCGTCGTCGTTGCTACCACTACCTCCTTCACAATCAGCAACTACGACAACTATGACAAAACAACTGACTATCGTCGTCGCCTCCACAAACACCATCGCCATTGTTGCAGGAAATTCCATCTCGGCGTTGGCGGTCGTCCTACCTGAAGCAACGTCGTCAGGCCGCGGGCATAGAGCACACGACGCGACGGGCTGCCTCATTCACGGGGCTACGCATCGACGACAAGATCCTCGAGATGGCGCGAGAGAAGGGACTCCTGATCGAACGAGAAGGTAGTGCTCGATGGACCGAATCGGAACGCATTCGGCAGATCGAACTCATCCGTCAGATGCCCGTGTCCATGCAGCTAAAACGACACCTCAGGTAACCATAATTCAGATATCCGTGTATGTGCAGCTAAGACGACACTTCAGATAAATATTACCAAGACGTCTATGTCTATGCAGCTATAACGACACCTCAGATAAACATCACCCAGATGCCCGTGTCTATGCAGCTAAGACGACACCTCATGTAAACATGTGAACATTACCCAGGCGTCTATGTCTATGCAGCTGTGACGGCACTTCAGATAGTCATCACCCAGATGGCTGTGTCTCTGCAGCTCTGACGATATCTCAGGTAAACAGGTAATACCTGAAGTGCTACAAATTTGTCCCTCGATTTTTGCACAGTTGTTGTGACAATAAGTATTTATTTGGTTTCGGATTTTACCCATATTTTCATAAACATGAATATGAAACAGGGTATTCTCATACGACACCGACATTTGCACCATTCCTTATTGCATACTGGAAGTTTGCTTGATGTAGCACATCTGATGAATTTTGAAGACGATACAATATCGAAGGTGATAAGGTTCATGAAACGAAATGTTTTCGTACAGTATTTAGTTATAAGTAAATCTAATCTTGCTGGTTGTTTCAGGGCACTTGTGTTTAAATATATGTCGGAAGATAAGCGGGAAGGCTGTGTGGCTTACATTCATAACTTAATCGCCGTAAGTATCATCAAAGGCTCACGTTGATTGCCAACTACGTACAAAATAAAGAACAAAGCATATGTCAGGATTATCTGCCAAATATATAGTATATGCCAAATTAAATTGGAACGCTTCAGAGCAAAATCGAAAAACAGTTCAACAGTTCGTGGTGATGTGCGGTTAAAACAAACTATCTGATGAAACAACTGCATACTTGCACGTTGGTTTACATAGCACCCTCTGCGCTTTTGAAGCAATTCAAATGTAGGAGCGATAATAAGATAACACGAGAATTGCGTGGAAATGAACGGAAAATTCAGAAGTGAGGGAGAGAGAGGTTGAGTGAAGGGAAATAATGGAACGAAAGGGAGCGCCGAGTAACCATGACAATTATATGTTATTCTTTTATGCAATTGTTTCGATTGCACAATAAATAAACGTTGATGTTATTATCCGTCTCCCGTTCGCTCCATACAGTTTGTGAGAAGGCATATACAGAGTTATGGCCGTCCACTGTGTTACAGATAATGTCTTTGTGGGGGAGTCGACGTCTTCGCGTATTGCGAGAACTACATCGCAGTCTCGCCCTGTGGAGAGGACATCTCCGCAACATTGAATGTACGCTAGATAATGTGTTGCAAATGTGCTAAGTTGCTAACATGTTAACTATTTATTTTCTGCAATATAAAGAATTCAAGGAAAATATTTTTTCGAAAGCCAAATAACTTCATGTGACAATGATTACTTAATTTTTACACAATACTATTTCGAGAGAAGACGCAGCAACAGCAGCAAAAACAGCAAAAACAACAGCAACAAAAACAATAGCAGAATCAACAACAGGAATCGTTTTGTTATCTTGTCTTATGCAGACATTCTTGAGACGCAATGCTCTAAACGCGAGTTCGCTGATTGCAGGTCACTTCGGCGGCGGTGTGCTGACGTATTTCCTCTTCCTGCGCTGGCTCCTCAAAGTCAACTTCTATCTGTTCTTCATCGTCATGACGTTTGTCGCGGCGCCATTTTTCATATGGCCCGCCACTCACGTCGCTGCCAACGAGACGGATTTCACACCGTACGACCACAGCACGCCGTTGGTGAACAGGTCCTTCGACGGTTGCACTGACGTGATGCACCGTGGCAGCATCATTGGCAACGACACACTCATCCAGGCGTCCCTGGACCTCATCACAGGCTCCGTCAGTGATTCTTGGCGTATTACATACTGGGAACACCAGTAATTAACATACGTGCACACGTGCATATATGCATACGTGCAATCGTGCATACGTGCATACGTACATACGTACATACGTACATACATGCATACTTGCACACGTGTATACACGTGCATACATGTAAAATGCATACCTGCTTATATGCATACATGCATACATGTATACGTGCATGCGTGCATACGTACATACATACATATATACATTATGTGTATACATCCATATGTATACACATGCATGTATGCATCCATACATTCATACATACATACGTACATACATACATCCGTACACGTAAACATGCCTACGTGCATACACGCATACATACATACATACATACATACATACATACATACATACATACATACATACATACATACATACATACGTACATACGTACATACATACATACATACATACATACATACATACATACATACATACATACATTCATACATTCATATATACATACATACATACATACATACATACATACATACATACATACATACATACATACATACATACAAACATACATACATACATACATACATACATACATAAATAAATACATACATACATACATACATACATGCATACAAACATACATACATATATACATACATACATAAATAAATACATACATACATATATAGAGCGCGCACGTACACACACACTCGCTCACATAACGTACCATACACATGCACACACGCTCAAACGAGCACGCTCGCACACACAAACACTCAGTCGCATACACACAACGTACAGCAGATACACACGTTACTATGCACACATGCACACACGCACGACAGTCGCGCGCGCGCACCCACACACTGCATGCTCTATACCAACTATGTGCTGCTGTACTAAAGGGGTTTCTTGTGGCGGTGCCGTTCTTCTACGGCGGTTTCGACAAGGAGGTGATTGAAATCAGCGACTCCCAAGGCAACGTCATGTTCCACTACAACTTGCCGTTGGCCTATTTCCTCACCATCATCGGCTGCCTATGCTTCAGTCTGTCCCTCATTGTTCACAAGTGGGTATAATACAATCGCTATGGCTTATGTGTAAACACCTGGTGGTGGAAAAACGAGAAAGTGCTAATAAAAAGCGGGAAGTTGTGGCAGTGGTTACATTGTGATTGGCGTCACTGTTGGGCAAGTGGTTTGCGGTGAACGAAAGGGCGCGAAAATGGTAATGTTTTTAGACAAACAAACAAACGGGACATTTCGTCCAAAAAGCGAGGAAGCGGGATAATTCGAAAAAATTGTATTCCCTTCCCGAAAGCAGTGATGTTGACATATATGCTTTGCTCATTCGATATGCGCCGTGATTGTGCAGGGTGTATATGTCGTTGTCTTGGTACATGTGAACCTCGCTGTAAACGGTAACTACTGTTACCACGTGATGTCACGTGATTGTGCAGGGTGGCGCAAGCTGCGCGTGAGAACATGTACTACGCTCCGAAGCTCTACCGTCCTTCTTGCAACCAGGTGTTCGGTAGCTGGGATTTCACGATTACGGACGAAGACAGCAGCCAACTGCAGCCCAAAAATATATACAGAGAAATCCAGGTACAATTACTAAAACTTGCAATGCACACACCTGGTATAGTGTAATACATTGTTTTGAGGTGTACATTTTATCTAAAGCTATACAACTGAGGAAATAAAAGCGTGTGAGAATAAAACGTAAATGAAAATCTTGGTATAAGCGTGACATGGTCACCATCGTGAAACAAAACGTTTATTGCTACAGCTGTTGTACAGTATGTAGGTCCTACAATGCTGAAAACGGGAGTGATTTAAATTTGTTCCAACAATGCATACCTCTGTATAAAATCCAGTAATGATTCCAATGTAATATCCGAAATTCGGTATTCAATATGCATTCTTAAATAGTGGTCAGCATAACTATGAGGGATAAACGGTTATGCCTGGGGCAATACAATTAACTAATATGTTCAGCGAAAGTTGTTGTTAAATCGTGTCGTGTCCGCCACCAGCTCTCATTGAAGGAACAACGGGAGGAGATACGTTGTCGTAACCGGCCGATCTTAGAGACATACATCGTGTATTCCATCCGTCTCATTGTCAACCTGGTTGTTGTCTCTGTCCTCGTCGGCTGCGGCGTCCTACTTCGGATGACATTCTCCCACAGTGCCGAGGTAGGTCAGACACAACAGAGGGGGTAAACAGGTCGCACCTTAGTGTGAGTAATCACACAGCAATTTAGTGTAGCTAGGCACGTCATATATTTTGTTAGTAGTATACTTATATTTATATTGGTCAATGTAATTGTTGCCTTATTTAATAGAATGTGCCGTTTTCAGACAAATAGCTGAAGAAACGTTTGCACAAGCTTTCGATATTCGAAATCACTAACAGTTGTTTCATAGACGTAGTGCAAACAAACTATATATATATATATATATATATATATATATATATATATACACACACATATATATATATATATATATATATATATATATATATATATATATATATATATACACACACATATATATATATATATATATATATGTGTGTGACTGTGTGTGAGTGTGTGTTTGTACGTGTGTGTGTGTGTGTGTGTGTGTGTGTGTGTTTGTGTGTGTGTGTGTGTGAGTGTGTGTGGCATTATATGTATATATATATATATATATATATATATATATATATATATATATATATATATATATATATATATATATATATATATATATATATATATATATATATATATATATATATATATATATATATATATATATATATATATATATAATCATATAATACCACATTAAATGCCTGATGGCACAACAGTTGCGACATATCAGGGCATTCTGTAATTAGGGGAAGGTGGGTCATGTCGGACACCTAAGTTATAGAGTGTCACAACGTTTGAACTGTGTAGTCCAGAAGGATAACATTTCTCATTATTATTCTGTATATTTAGTATTTTACTACAACCAATTATCAAACTTCAACTCCACTAAAAACAACATATATGTTATCAATATTTATTGATCACTGGTGCGCGGATATGCTCCAGGGTACTAGGGCATATCCACACAGCTACGTGCAAATATACATCGCGCATTTCAGGCTTTTGCTATAGAGTAGAACTGAAATGGCGAAACATTGCAGGCTGCAGAACATCAAATAGGTTGCTAGGTATATGCATATGTATTATTTGGGGATCAAGTGCGCACATATCAATAATATAAACAGGTGTAGTTGATGGCCTAGATTTAGAAGTGGATGTGTGATGTTGATCTCAACTACAGCGCACACGGAAAGCCACGCGACGAAGGAACAAAAGGACACATAATAAAAAGCAACAGTTTCATTATACACTTCAAGATACACGAACACTTCAAGATACACGAACACTTCAAGATACACGAACACTTGCCCAACATAAACTATTATGATGTAAGCTTGTTTTCTGTCTTTAGCACATCCCAACTCAAAATTCCACCTCCTAACTATTTTTAGACCAACCTCCCACGTCTTCAATACATTTCCATTTTAAATCCCACGTTTTATTTGTATGTTTTCTGTGTACAACGCACATTAATAAATACAACGCATTTATCGCATCAAACCACAATTATTGGGTAATTAAGTGTAGACATTTTGACATCTCAAAACGCGCTTTACAATAACAAGACATTGACAGGTCCCATTGAGCTGTGAATCAAATATGTTAGTGAATTAATCTATATCATGCCATCACGTTATATAAATTGACTACTGCACTGGGGCATATCCGCACACTACTGGGGCATATCCGCACACTACTGGGGCATATCCGCACACTACTGGGGCATATCCGCACACTACTGGGGCATATCCGCACACGCCTATGTGGATATGCCCAAAACGACCGGCGGGGCAAGATTGTAAATGTTTCCGTACACGCAGTCTATGGCGGTAAAGTTTATTTGTGCAACAACAGTGCTAATGAAACACATTCTAAAAACGCATTAACACACCAATGTGCACCATTGAGAGTGTGAGTTACGTTTCAATGTATATATAAAATTACACAAGATTCTGCAAAAACAACATTTTAGTTTGTAATTTCTTACCGATGCAAATGGTTACATTTCGTGGGTTTAAATGTTCGATGTGTGAGTGAGATGTGTGAGTGAGCTGCTACCGCTGAACACTGTTTTGAAGCCAAATACTGCGTGGTTTAGTCAATAACGAGGTGTGCGGACAGGCCTCAGCGTGTGGACATGCCCCACCTTCCTTACGCCATATTTCACTTTATTGGACGACAATGTAATTAACTATTCGTAATAATCATCACAGAAAGTTAAAGAACGGACCGGTTGTGTTTTTATTTATTTATTTATTTAATTAACTTCTTCAGTCGTGCATACTCGCAGTGACCAATTCATCACCAATACTGAGATCCAACGGGAATTCAGCAAAAACTACGCAGGTGACTATAATTTGCAGTTACGGACGAAGCCAGCCGTAGGTCGCTTGTATCGCCTCATCCGGAATTACCAGGGCTCCATTTGTATGGGCCTCGTCAATAACGTCATACCTCACGTGTTTCGACAACTAGCCAAGTACGAACGATATAGAGCCGCCCTAGAAGTTAACGTCACGCTGACCAGGTAATGGCGACTGCGTGAAGAGTTTCACCAAATATATCCAAATATTTATACATCTGAATTTTGAAGATGATCAATTATTGTGTTTATGAATTAGTTTGATGTTTCGGATTTTCTTGAGGCATTACTTTTTTCCTTTGGTAAAGTGCAAAAAAGTGCAAAGCTGATAAAAACACAACAGTTCGATATGTTTCCATGTCCTAGAAAAACTATCTTACATGATGTATGGTTCAGTTTAAAAAATGGATTTCAGTTAATAATTATGTTCGTGTTGGATTATTATTAAATCTCGTGACGATTTATTCACACGTGACGTATTTTACGTATATATACCACATATAACGGAATTAAAATATGTGGTTTAGGATCGTCATTCTTCGCCTTGGATCGCTCATCGTC
>OY759266.1:53410509-53505509 GCA_963662155.1 Lamellibrachia columna
AACACGCTCGATACAGCGACGTCCGGCATTTTTATAACATCTCGTTTTTTAAAGGAAATTGTTTTAAAATTAGCATATTCGTGGTTGACTTACAACTACAAAAAAAGAATATTTCGAGATGATGTTCCGTTTCACTAGCTCAATAACTCGACACGTATTTATCATAGCACTATACAACGAAGTATGACATAAAGATTATAGCATCATCATAGACGGATGAACTGAGGATAATTAATCCACTGGGATTCTTATCCACTGTTGCCATCAGGAAGTAGTGTTTTGTGTGAATCGCATTGCGTGAAACAACCATACCTACATACATAAGCATGTGCACATATTTGCTGTCCGTGGTATTGGCCTTTTCATCATCAATGTCATTACTAGTACTCTCTCTCTCTCTCTCTCTCTCTCTCTCTCTCTCTCTCTCTCTCTCTCTCTCTCTCTCTATCTCTCTCTCTCTCTCTCTCTCTCTCTCTCTCTCTCTCTCTCTCTCTCTCTTCCTGTTTCTCTCTCCCCCCTCTTTCTCTCTCCCCCACCCTCCCTCTCTCTCCCTCCCTCTCTGACTAGCCGCAGAGAGAGGTCTTACACCGGTCCTTCCAGTCCCATGCATGTGATCCACCCGTATTTAAATCTCAGCTAGCAGTTATAATTACCATGTTTTCCCTTGTGCAGTTCCTAGCGAAGACGAAGCGATCTCGTGGCGATGGAGGAGTTACTCGGACTCACGTCACTCGGCAGATCGGCCCGGCGATCGTCTCATTGAGTTGGCATCGTCGATACCATACCAATCAGTCGACGTCGAATTGGACAGTTCACGCCATACGTCGATCTGTTGCGAGACTTACCTGTGACGCGTCACAACGTAGGGCTGAATACCCCCTCTTGGGCTGAATACCCCCCTTACTCTGGTTCAACTGCATCACGTCACGTGGTAGGGAGTTTCGCGACGCCGCCCGCTAGAGACAGCTTCGCCACCAGTTGGCGCGACGAGGAACACGCGGCGCCACCTGGTGGACTAGCTGAAACACCGCCTGAGCGACCGAGATGGATCAGCCGCTATTTGGACTCGTTCGTGTGATCTGTGAAGCGGTTCGTGGCGAATATGTCAGAGAAAATATGGAATGACAAATGGTGGCCTTGATTGGAATAGTGGTCTAGGAAATAGAGTCGGAGATATTGCTTTGATGACTACTTGTATCAAGCAACTACATGCCAGCTACATGCTGACTACACGCTGGCTACATGCTGGCTACATGCTGACTACATGCTGACTACATGCTGGCTACATGCTGGCTACATGCTGCCTACATGCTGGCTACAGGCTGGCTACATGCTGGCTACCTGCTGTCTACATGCTGGCTACATGCTGGCTACAGGCGGGATACAGGCTGGCTACATTTTGGCTACATGCTGGCTACAAGCTGGCTACAGGCTGGCTACAGGCTGACTACAGGCGGGTTACAGGCTGGCTATATACTGGCACAATTGAGACTGTTGTGGTATATTATATGTTTCTTTGCCATTTTGTCTGAATAAATATAGAATGACAGATTGTGGCTTTGTCTGTGTCGAACACATTGGATTCCCCTTAATAGAATCCCTCCCCTCCCTCTCAGAGCTATATGCTTCTGATTCATTTAAGCGGCGCATTGTTCACCAAATGGTGTGTAAATGTATAACGGAGTCGACTGTAGCCTCCCACATATCGTATGTCGAATAAAACAGTACGAATGACATACATGGAATATACATATGAAATCAAGAGGTGTCTCACCAACATGGGTTATATGTTACGTGATAGTATAACATGGTATTTAATAACATGAAACATCAATAGGACATTCAAATAAATCACTGCAGACGGCGTGAATAAAAAGGCTATGTAATTGTGACACATGACAACTCGTGTCGTTGAGAACAAGACAATGGTGAAATAAAACTTTTTACGAATATGTGACGGAAACGAAAATGTTAGACATCATATTTAAGACATAAGGATGCCTTATGATTATGATTACAATTGACATTAAAACTGCCTCCTCAACTGATTTAGCAAATTAAAAAGTGCGTATTTTTTTAATTGCGAAATACGTGAGTTTTAAGCGTTTCAATAAATTCTGCATTCACAATTAAATACTTTAAAAGGTTGGCTGATGATTTCACAAAACCTACATACAAAAGTTACAAAAACGAGGTTGCATGTCGTAGTGGATACTAGGTAGGTTTTATTTTCGCAAAATTAATTTGAAATGAGACGACCAAAACCATCGAATTGATTATGCACCTTTAAGTTACTTTGTAATGAAATGTAGCACTTCCGGTAGATGCATAAATCGACCATCATTGTTCAAAACGTCGATGGGTTCATATTCAGTCCGCATAAGGAATACAATAATTTTTCAAACTTGGTTATCCGTTTATCTCCATTGCACAATTTGGGACATAGCAAACCGAAACATGAGTAAAAGTAAGCATATTTATTTTGTAGGGAAGCATCCTTAATCATATCGCACAGTCAATGTTAATTTTGAAATATTGTTGAGAAGCACATGTCCAAAATACGGTGTGCATTAATGAAATGTTGCTATAATAGTTAAAAAATAATGTATCAAGTGATTCATTAACAAGAACATATTAGTCGTCTCTTGTTTCTTAGCCAAGCCACCTATCACGTTACATAAAGACATTGCGTATTTGTTTATGCTTACTCAGGTTTGCAGCACAAACGAACATATACTGCAACGCAACAGGCATGTGCTGATTCCGACAGCATCAGTACGGTTTCAGTAATATTAAGATAAATCAGACAGATAAATAAAGTGAGTAATAACGATCACCTTGGAATCGTATATATATATATATATATATATATATATATATATATATATATATATATATATATATATATATATATATATATATATATATATATATATATATATATATATAAATTCTTTTGTATATATATATATATATATATATATATATATATATATACCCGGTAACTATATAGTTGATTTTAGACAAATCTGTTTATTCTATTTTGTTACACAGAAGTCTATGTGGAATACTGTGCTAAAATAAGGGTGCTTTTAGACGTTAAAATGTCTTGTTATCTAATATGTATAATAGCTTAATGAATGCTAGATTATTATGTAATTTCTATGCTGAGTGAGAAATTCAAATAAAATATGTACAGGTTGTTTGTGGATGATCTACGCAGAATTGAAAATACGAGAGAAATTGCGGTTAGCAGACATTGTCTTTGTTAAATAAAATTGTGATTGTGTTTGACCATTTATATTTTATATATTAAATATACATGTAAGCATTGGAAAGATATATGTATTACACATTAAGTGTGTGTTAAAAACATCTTTATTTCACATATTATGTATATTATAAACATATACCTTAAATGTATAGTGGAAACAGCTATATTTTACATATCGAATGTACTTTGGAAACAGTTATATTGTATATATTAAATATATATTGGAAACATATATATTTAGAAGTAGACGTATATGTGGAATTATGAAAGATGGTTCATCTTGCTGTCGACTGTAGCTCTATTTGAAGGATGATTCCGTGTCCCTTCGACCAAAGGTTCTATTCTCTCTGTCTGTCTGTCTGCCTGTCTGTCTGTCTCTCTCTCTCTCTCACACATCGACTAAAAGTAAAATAGACGAAAGAACTGAAAGTTGTGCAAATGTAATTAGCTTCAATAATTATTAAAAAATGCATGCACTGAAACTGATCATAGCTAATGGCAATGCCGCATGTTAATAGATTCACATTTTTAGGTGGATATTATTTGAGTGTGACTCTCGCACACAGACTTGCAAAAGTCGTGAGTCGTTAGTGAATGAAACCTGTAACAGAAAGCAAGTAAAACACAACAAAGAAACACATTGTCAGGAAATACGGGATGTGTGATGATAAAAGACATTGGCAGAAATGGAAAAGTTCTTAGCGCCGGACCCGCTAACTGACGGGGGAAATCTGCCGGAACGTTTAAGAAACACTTCGTTCAATTCCTAGTAGCTACACGGGAAAGTTGTGTGCCAGATCCCGTAAAAGTAGCAATACCACTGAGAGTGATCGGTGTAAGAGGAAATAACATTTATGAAAATGCCCAGTACAGTGAATGTGAAAATAAAGACAACTATGCAGAAAGTTTACAGTTTTTGCAAACCGAGAGTAAATATGTTGGTCACAAGACACAAGTTATTCACTCAGAAACAAAACCATATGTCTAGCTACGTAAACTAGCTCGTGAATGTGACTTCGGGTCATTGTATGAAGACATAGAGCAGCATGCACTGACGTTTGGTCCCGATGAGGATAAAATAAGACGAAGACTGCTGGAACAGTCAGATGGGAAACTAACATTGGATAAGGCATTACAAAAATGGCGTGCAGCAGCAGATTCAAAAGAGAAAATGAAAGCACCGAAAGACGCAGTACAGAGTGACACAAGCTGTGAACACAACAAGGCCAAGGGCAAGGCCAAGGGCAAGGCCAAGGGCAAGGCCAAGCAAACCAAAGTATGAAAAGCCAAAATGTGAACAGCATAAACCCTGTTTCAAATGCGGTCATGCACATGAAAGACAAAGGTGTCCTGAATTTGGTCAAAATGCAGAACATGTCTGAAGTTGAATAATTTCGAGAAAATGTGTCGACCGAGGAAGTCTGTACACACGATAGACAACACACTTGATTCGAGAGAATCGGTCTTTGGAATCAAAGTCACTCGAACAATACAGTGGTGTATTCAAAGGACTCGGTTGCTTACCTGGTAACTATGACATTGACCTTGACCCAGATGTCTGTCCGGTGCAGAATCGACCTAGGAAGATTCCGCTATCGATGAAAACAGAAGAGAAAGCAAAACTTGAATCGCTAGAGAAACTGGGTGTGCTTGAAAAGGTGAAAGAGCCAACGCCGTTGATCTCGAACATGCTGCCAGTCCGTAAAGCTAATGGGACCATTCGATCCTTCTGACTTTTACAAGGCAACCACTATCCAATTCCATCAATAGATGATGTGTTGCCACAACTCACATAAGCCAACATCTTCTTGCTGTATGACGCAAAAGATGGATTTCTGCAATTCAAACTAACAGAACGAAGCAGTCAGTTGACAACCTTCTTCCCTACAAATGGAAGAGAATGGCATTTGGACTCAAATCAAGCCCAGAAGAATAACAACACAGGCTCACAAAAGCACTTGAAGACTTAATCGGAGTAACTGTCGTAGCAGATGATATTCTGATCTAAGGTTGTGTGGTTACCAAAGACGAATCTCTTAACGATCATGATAGGAATCTGATCACACTACTAGAGAGAGTCAGAAAGATTAATTTCAAGCTCAAAAAGTCGAAATCCCGCTTCCACATGATCGAGTTGTTCTACATAGGACATGTACTAACGCCAAACGGACCCAACGAAAAACATTAGTGCACCAAAATACAGTAGAACTACGCCGCATTCCAGGATACACGAACTATCTTACAAAGTACATGCCCAACCTATCTAGCGTAAGTGAACCTCTGCGCAAACTCATTCACAAAGATGCAGACTTTGTGTGGGTGTTGATGAAGAGGAGTAGGCGTTCCAGAAAATGGAGGAACTGAAAAAACCTGGCCAGGTACTCTGATACTACGACCCAAAGAAACATGTGGTTATCCAGACAGATGCAAGTACCGTTGGTCTAGGCGCAGCGTTTATGCAAAATGGCAAACCGGTGGCATATGCATCTCGTTAATTGACGAAGAGCGAAAGCAACTATGCACCAATTGAGCTAGAATCTCTAGCGATCGTATTCGCAGCGCGAAAGTACATACAAGGTATCGTACCAACACGGCAGCGTCTTCGTTCAGTGTGAAAATATACAACTATTCAAGCCAAGTCGTAGCGCTGCAGCCATACTGTTATGAAAGTTGGGCTCTGAAAAAGACGTACGAAAAGAACATGAATGTCGACATGAAGACGAATGTTTTTATGCAACAATAGGTCGGAGCCCGCCTTGTTAGATTTATACATTTCTATAATGTGGAGGTCTGTATCACCTCTGTGGGAAGATCATATCTAGTAACAATTATATCCTACCAGGAGGGGGAAAACACAAGTAATTTATATGTAGTTTATGCATTTAAGAACGAGTCGGCATGCATGACTTGATGAAGACCGAGACATACATTAGAGGGGTGTGTGACGTGAGTCTCAACCTATATCCCAACTGTTTTGGAGGCCAGCCTCCCACCTCTTCTGGGAGTCCACCTCTCACCATTCCAACCAATTCCACCAATTGTAGGAGCAACCTCCAACTTCCCACCACACACCCCTCACACATGAGCTTGTCGGACAGGTTCACTACTTTAAACTTAAAGCTGAAACTGCATTACGGATACGTATGAGATCAGTTCAACGTATATGCTATGCGATAAATATGGAGATACGATGCGAGCGAAACACTTATGGATAGCTGAAGCTGTCTGTTATAATGATGCGTTTTACTCTCATACATCGACGTGTTTTGATGTGTTGTGTCAATCCGGCGTTGTTGGTGTACGTGCCTACTTTTCTTTCACGAGGAGTCACCTCCGTCTTTCTTATTCTTCTCATATGTTATATGCAGTATGTTGCACAATGGTTATATCTGTTTGATGGTGTCTACCACACATCTTGTAGACGTACTGTGCTTTACTTTCCGACGTTTATTTCTCTTCGTGGGGTCTCGGTGTTGATTTGTGCTATGATGTTTCTAAATAATAAATATCGACAATCAAACAAGCTTTTCCTGAAACAAATGTCAACTGAATTGTTTAAATCAGGATACCAATTTGACCAATGTACCATTGAAAGTGGCAGTCAGTAAATATATAAGTCGTTCTAGCATCGCTCGACGCCCGTAGTGACCCATGGACTGAGTTAGTGGGAAATGTATTCATGAAGGCGTTCAACAGATGCATTGAGATTCGTGGGTGTATTCAGATCCAGAATGTGGTTTTGTATATACTTAGTTTCCAGCCATTGGATTGACCTGTTGCATTGCAAGGTGGTTTGACCATTATGGCCGTCATGAGCGCCCGGAAGGGAATCGGTGGTGTCTTTGTCTTCCATTGCTACAGTAATGATACTAACGTGGTGCCAAGCGCGACGCCGATTTCTGTGCCCGGAATTGACCGATGACAACTTTCTACCGATGCCTTTCAGTTGTGGTAGCGTGCAGAAAGGGAATAAAGGAGACATTGTCTTTACCCAGCATCAACATTGATGATGTGGCCGCAAACCCTTGAAGGTTGAGATACGAGGCATAGCATGGGTGTTTACAAGGTATCTTAAATAATACTGATACGTATAACAGCAACTCAGGTAGGAGGTATCCTGTGCTGGGAGTTCTAATCGACTGCTACTGTGTACAGTTATGTTACCCGTGAACATTATAAGTAGACATGTAGAAAATAACATTGTTATGGAGGATATGATGTATGTTTATGTACGTTGGGAAATGTTGGTTTGTTTATATGTTACTCAGAAACGTAGGCAGAATAAGAAAGTGATCACCGTATTCGAATTTTGAAAAGGAAGAATGATTGTCTTCCCCGCATGTACCATGTTTAAAATGAGAAGGACGTTTGCTTTCTTTCGTATCCTGATAGTTTATATAACTATCACATAATTATCATAGTGGTTGATGGATCAATGTGGATTGTTTCACACAACAGTTCGGTTCGCTATGCTCAACGTAAGGTGGTTTTTCGCCATAGGAAATACAAGACTTATATATTCAAATGTTGATAACTTTGTATATTTGTGTAATAGTTTAATGAATGCTACATTTGTTACTCAGTATGCCTAGCGAGAAATTCAAGCAAACTTTCTTTTGTTCAGTTTCAATCCACACTCACTAGCTCGTTTGTGGAATTTTGGCATATTCATATCGTGCTTCGCTCGATCTTTTCCGTATATCAGTATGTCGTCCGACTGGTGCACCTTCGAGTCCTTCCAGGGTATTCGAGAGTCTTCTCTCAAACTCTTCTGGTGTGGTTGAGATACCAAGTGGCATTCGTTTCCATTTGTGTCTCCCGTACGGAGTCCAGACTGTTGTGAGATGACTCGATTTTTTCGTCAATTTCACATCTAAGTAACCGTCTTTTGCATCGCGCAGGTTGGACACCTTTGCTTCTGCGAAATGAGGCAGTACATCTTCGATGGCTGGCATCTGGAAGTGGTTTCTTCTCTAAGCTTGATTGAGATTTTGCAATCAAGGCACAGTCTAACTAACCCTTTTGGTTTCCTGACTGTGTAGGATTCTCAACCTTCTAAATCATACTTTGCTGTTCCAGTGTATCTATCTGGGCTTTCACATCATCCTTCAGCGAAAGAGAAATGTTACGCGGTCTCACCTGGACTGGAGTTACAGTCGAATCTACCTCTAGTTTGTACTCTCCATGTAAGCATCCGATACCCTGAAACACATTTGCGTACTGCATTACAATGTTCTCAAGTAGTTCTTCTGATACTAGGTGAACGGAATCATTCATCTTTATTAGATTGAGATCAATGCAAGTGTTCAGTGATAGCAAACTGTGTTGTTTATTGTTCATCACTAAAACGTTTAGTTGGTGTTTGTTTTTCGAACTATATATAACTGTCATAGTACACCAACCATCTGGTCTAACTCTACAGTCGTCATACAGCGTCATTGCTTTCGTGGACTCGGTCAGTCACGGTTTACCAATTATGGCATAATCTCGACTTGTCAACATGTTGCAAGTTGCCGCTGCGTCTAGTTGAAAGTTACCGCCGAGTCTAGCTGAAAGTTGCCGCCGAGTCTAGCTGAAAGTCGAGGTTATTCTGAACCTTTCCGTTCGCTACAAGAACTGTTGCGATCGTCTTCCTTTAACGTTTCGATACGTGTGTTCTAATCGTCGATTCGTCAGACGAATAGTTCCATTTTTGCTTAGAACTTCGTAATAGGTTAGCTTTATCTGTTTTCACATTGTTACTAGCACAACATTTTGGAAAATCAGTCTCTTGCATTTGAAGTATTCCTTTCCTAATGCTTTGCACTTTCGCTGTGGTTGACTCTCTACACACTTTATGCAGCTTTCATATACGTATTTCTACGGCTTAGCGAATCTTCGCGAAGCAGGCTTTATGGAGTGAACTATTTCTTCCTTTGTATCCTGAACTGCTCTGAGGTATTCCCTTGCCGCTCCATGTACTGTTGTTCTACAATGACGTACTCGGGCCACAACCTTATCTCGTCAGCCAGCCAGCTGCTCTTGACATGAAAGTGAACTAACGAGCATCACCCGGCGAATTTGGGGTGGGGGCTTTAGCCCGTGACCACCTTTTGGCTATGCTTTTAATTCGCTTCGTGTATGACAACATTAAAATTAACCAACATTGATGTGATGGAGGTTAAACATTTAAAAAAAAATGAAAACTATTTAAAGGATGATGCCGAATGGATAATGTCCAGGAGAATTGTCGGCATAGACCCAGTGGACTCGGTCTACAATGTCTACAGTGGACTCGGTCTACAGCATCTACAGTGGATTCGGTCTACAGTGTCTACAGTGGACTCGGTCTACAGTGTTTACAGTGGACTCGGTCTACAGTGTTTACAGTGGACACGGTCTACAGTATCTACAGTGGATTCGGTCTACAGTGTCTACAGTGGGCTCGGTCTACAGTGTTTACAGTGGACTCGGTCTACAGTGTCTACAGTGGACACGGTCTACAGTGTCTACAGTGGACTCGGTCTGCAGTGTCTACAGTGGACTCAGTCTACAGTGTCTACAGTGGACTCGGTCATTATAACATTCTTGCGCCTACAGTGAACATTTATCCTGCAAATTTGTTTATTCACAGCAAATGACAGACTCCCTAAAACACCTCGTGTGTGAAATTCGTGAAAATGACATATCTCCTTTTCGTACAAATTGCTTCATCGCATGACACCCCTGCATTTCTGCAATGAAATTCACCGATTTCCAAAATATGAGTACATCTTGCCTGATGGCCACTGTGTCCTTAAGCAACAGGTATACCAACTGAAAAATGGCATAATTTCAAAGTTCAGATGCTACTGTGCACAAAAACATCACTTACGCTCACTCACTCACACGATTTCTGCTCTCACTAATAATTTGCGGTAGTGGTGAAATGCTGAGTGGCGCCACTGTCGGGCATTTTGGTATGCTCGCACAGTCGCTCTCCGCTATCCGACAGATGGCAGCAGCAAACCTCCAACTGCCCGCATGTCTGTGACGTCACGGACACCTGCCAGTAGTCGAACATGGAAAGTGGCGGAGCTTATGGGGCGGGCATGGCGACTGGCCACTTTGATTGTTCTGCCTACATTAAGAAGCCGCAGGTTATACTGAGGTCCATTAGTTTGGTAGGTAACCTTATGCCTTACTAACGTGTTTCTAGCTACAACACTGACGTCGACGGGGTGAGGGTGGAACATTAGTGGTTGTGTCGACGCAGTGGAGCGAGGCGACCTACAACTTGAACTCAACAGCGTAGAGTGGTAGATGACAGAACCGTTTCTATAATTTATTACTGCCGCGACTGACGCAGCGTATAAATGTGTCTATTAATTAGCGTTTTCGCTACCAACGCTACAGCGACTTTGTTCAGTGTGAAAATATACAATTAGCCAAGTCGCGGCGCTAGACGGTTATGAAAGTTTGGCCCTGTAAAAGACAGGCGAAATAACTTGGATATGGGTGTGGCGCCGGGTGCTCCGAGTGAGCTGTGTCGATGGGAAGACGAATGTCTGGATCCGACAACAGGTTAGAAACAGCGAAGCCACACCCTGGTATTGACAACAATTGTCGAGATGAACAAACCTGGAGGAAGATGATCGACAACGTGAGGCAATGGATGGTCGGAGACGTGAGGTAATGGATGGTCGGAGACGTGCGAATTGCACGGGAGGGGCCTGGATCCGGAATGTCTGAATGATGTCGACGGCCCGCAAGGACAATGGCTGACCTGAGCAAGATGAAGTCAAAGGAATAAGTGCGAAAGCAATAATGCATTACTTATGATGCATAATGGTTATTTTCAAACACCGGTGTAATAATAAGAGTGGATAATTTATGTCACGCGAGAGAAAACTACATTTTGTGATTACTCTGTACTACAACCAACCAATATTTGTTACCGTCTGGTGAGGTTTATACATGTCTACAGTGTGGAGGTCTGCATCACCTCTGTCGGAAGATTATTCCAGTTCCCGACAGTCCTGGGAAGAACGACATCCTGTGTAATTCGATTCTGAATTTATAGCGTTGTATGAAGATATATAGATGTGTACTGTGTATGTCTGAAACAACGAGTCATCGGGAAGATGTATTGATTAAATTCATACATCAGCTGTTGTTGACCGTCTTATACATTAGTGTAAGTCTGGAGTTGAGTCGCTTTGTTTTGTCGAATTCCAGGTGTTCTCCGTGATCGTGTTCGGCTTAATCAGTTCTCATGGTTACATCAGAGAATATTGTGTGTTTGACGACTCTGACTGCTGTTCCTTTGGGATCTCCGTCGGCGTTATTGCCTTCCTCGGTCTGATGGGCTTCCTCGTTCTCGACGCACTCTTTGACAACATCAGCAGTGTGCAGCGACGGAAATATGTCGTCATCGCTGACATGGCCTTCTCAGGTACGTTATGGGCGGTCGAACGTATAAAAACATACGAATGGAATGTTCATCAAATACACAATATAGTGTTGCGTGCGAGCGTACGTGCGCACGTACGTACATGCGTGCGTACGTGTCTGTGTTAACAATGCATGTGTTAACAACTATTATTGTCATAAATTAGGAATTAAACTTAACTTGGACATTTGACATTTTGTTTTGAGAATATATGGACAGTGCTAGTTTGAGTGTTGGAACGCGTTAACAAACTGGTCATGTGACTGTCGTTGTAGGTTTCTGGACTTTCATGTGGTTCGTCTGCTTCTGCTATCTGACGGACAAGTGGACGCACAGTTATTATCGTGTGCGGGACGATTCCTATTATTACAGGGTGAACAACGACGCGGTGCAGGCCGCTATTGCCTTCTCCTTCTTCTCAATCCCAGCCTTTGTGAGTATTACCTGTTAAATATATCAGAATGGTTTTATCTCTATTCATGTAGATACATTGAAAGACAGAATGATGTCATTCGAATGTTTATTAGTGTGACACATCACAGAGTGATGTCATTCGAATGTTTATTAGCGTGACACACATCACATAGTGGTGTCATTCGAATGTTTGTTAGCGTGACACACATCTCATAGTGGTGTCATTCGAATGTTTGTTAGTGTAACACACATCACAGAGTGGTGTCATTCGAATGTTTATTAGTGTGACAAACATCACAGAGTGGTGTCATTCGAATGTTTATTTGTGTGACACACATCTCGGGGTGATGTCATTCGAATGTTTATTTATGTGACACACATCACAGAGTGGCGTCATTCGAATGTTTATTTGTGTGACACACATCACAGTGTGGTGTCGTTCGAATGTTTTTTAGGGTGACACACACCACAGAGTGATGTCATTCGAATGTTTATTAGTGTGACACACATCACAGATTGGTTCCATTCGAATATTTATTAGTGTGACACACATCACATATTGGTTTAATTCGAATGTTTATTAGTGTGACACACATTACAGAGTGGTGTCATTCGAATGTTTATTTTTTTGTGACACACATCTCGGAGTGGTGTCATTTGAATGTTTATTTATGTGACACACATCACAGAGTGGTGTCATTCGAATATATATATATTTGTGTGACACACATCACAGAGTGGTGTCGTTCGAATGTTTATTAGGGTGACACACATCACAGAGTGATGTGATTCGAATGTTTATCAGTGTGACACACACCACAGAGTGATGTCATTCGAATATTTATTAGTGTGACACACATCACAGATTGGTTCCATTCGAATGTTTATTAGTGTGACACACATTACAGAGTGGTGTCATTCGAACGTTTATTAGTGTGGTACACATCATAGAGTGGTGTCATTCGAATGTTTATTAGTGTGGCACACATTACAGAGTGGTGTCATTCGAATGTTTATTAGTGTGGCACACATCACAGAGTGGTGTTATTCGAATGTTTATTAGTGTGACACACATCACAGAGTTGCGTCATTCGAATGTTCATTAGTGTGACTCACATCACAAAGTGGTGTCATTCGAATATTTATTAGTGTGGGACACGTCACATCTGGGCCCATTACTATGCAACTAGCAAGATATCTACCACGTTTCAAAGTGGAACATGTGAACTGAAATGTTATGGGTTACCAAGATGGAATCTCATTAGACAGCGTTTTCACTTTGTAGGATCCATATCATAGAGTTTATAATATTAGACACTGTCAGCTGAAAGTGTTTCGCTCTACCTATCGCTAGTTCCGTAACTAATAGGAACTGACGTCAGCTGCCTTTGCCGGTCACGTATTCTCCATAAGTTCCACGCCGAGATACGCACAAGTAGATACTGACAGAATGGCCTCTATTAGTGAATATGTTACTTATCTGTTTTAGACATTATATGAAATAAGATATGCTTACGTTTTACACACAATGTTATCTAGATATCTAAGACCAGTTATAACTTAACAAGATAGGAAAAACACCACTAACTGTACTGTAGTTTTTGTATTTAAGAACGACTCGACAGCCTCGCTGGTGGAAAAATCACTGATGTGTGAACGCCGAGAAACACATTAGAGGGGTGTGAGGCATGAGTCTCAACCCATCTGTTTTTGGAGGCCAGTCCCTCACCACTTCTGAGAGTCCACCTCTCAGCAATTCAACTTCCCACCAGTTTTTAGGACCAGCCTCCCACTTCCGCTTCCTGCCACTCACCCATAATACTTCCGCTTCCTTCCACTCACCCATAATACTTCCGCTTCCTTCCACTCACCCATAATACTTCCGCTTCCTTCCACTCACCCATAATACTTCCGCTTCCTTCCACTCACCCATAATACTTCCGCTTCCTTCCACTCACCCATAATACTTCCGCTTCCTTCCACTCACCCATAATACTTCCGCTTCCTGCCACTCACCCATAATACTTCCGCTTCCTGCCACTCACCCATAATACTTCCGCTTCCTTCCACTCACCCATAATACTTCTGCTTCCTGCCACTCACCCATAATACTTCCGCTTCCTTCCACTCACCCATAATACTTCCGCTTCCTTCCACTCACCCATAATACTTCCGCTTCCTTCCACTCACCCATAATACTTCCGCTTCCTTCCACTCACCCATAATACTTCCGCTTCCTTCCACTCACCCATAATACTTCTGCTTCCTGCCACTCACCCATAATACTTCCGCTTCCTGCCACTCACCCATAATACTTCCGCTTCCTTCCACTCACCCATAATACTTCTGCTTCCTTCCACTCACCCATAATACTTCCGCTTCCTTCCACTCACCCATAATACTTCCGCTTCCTTCCACTCACCCATAATACTTCTGCTTCCTTCCACTCACCCATAATACTTCCGCTTCCTTCCACTCACCCATAATACTTCTGCTTCCTGCCACTCACCCATAATACTTCTGCTTCCTGCCACTCACCCATAATACTTCCGCTTCCTTCCACTCACCCATAATACTTCCGCTTCCTTCCACTCACCCATAATACTTCCGCTTCCTTCCACTCACCCATAATACTTCCGCTTCCTTCCACTCACCCATAATACTTCTGCTTCCTGCCACTCACCCATCACATTGTGCTTAAAGGTGCATCCTCAAATCGGTTTTTTTTTAGTCTCATTTCAACTTAATTTTCTTTAAAAAAACTACCTAGTATCCACTGTAACATACTGGGTCATTTGTGCAACTTTTGTATTTTGTTTTTGCGAAATCGTCAGACAAACTGTTAAATTACTTAACACTTGTTCAAGCATTAAGTGAATCACGATTTTCACCCTTTGTGAACTTTCGTAACTGTCATGTGATCAGCGAGACGACTGAAGTCATGCCCATGATCGGCGAGACGACTGAAGTCATGCCCATGATCGGCGAGACGACTGAAGTCACGCCCATGATCGGCAGTCACTCACAGTGTTTACCTTTTTGGATATCTGCTATTTTGTTTCTTACCAGATCTAACGACTGAAGTAAATTCCTTCGATGATTTGAACAAAAACAGGCATTTTGTATTAAACAGATTTTGCACATTAGACAAGCTACTCACACGCTACACGTCTGGATATAAATTAACAGTGATTCGAGATGGGCTGAACCATTTGAGGAAGCAGATTTAACGGACAAATTCACTGGTTTAGACTTATAGATGAAACTGCAATGCGGCTACGTGTGACATACGTTCAACGTATAGACTATAGAAGATTTAACAAGATTGCCATCTCGAACAACAAGTTCCAGATGGCAAGTGGACAAGGAAGCCATTGGCTTATCGAGAGTCCAACAATTTTCTCATCTATGTGTAGCCCGCCCTTTTCAGATATCTGTTAATTCGATTTATAAACATATTCACACTACTAGCATTAACACAATCATTTGGCAGTTTGTTCCATTCATTTATCACCCTCTGTGAGAAAGAGTACTTTCTCATGTCCAACCTACACTGCTCCTTAACTAATGCTGCTTTGTGTCCTCTGGTTCTACTGCCTTCTTTAAGTTTGAAGAACATATTCCTATCAACATCCTCATAACCATTCACTATTTTAAACACTTCTATTTGGTCTCCACTTAGTCTCCTGGTCTCTAGTGTTGTCAAACCACATTGTAATAAGCGACTTTCGTAACTAAGGTATCTCAATTCTGGAATCATTTTAGTTGCTCTTCGTTGTATTCTTGTCTATGTCTTTTTTACGATATGGCCTCCATGCTTAAATACAATATTCAAAATGTGGTCTAACTATTGCTTTGTACAGGGGTACAATTAGATGTTTCTCCTTATACGTGATAGTTCTCCTAATTAGCCCTAGAATTTTATTTCCTTTCGAAGCAGCAATCCCACATTGCTCTGAAACTTTAATGTCAGCACTAAATGTTACTCCTAAGTCCTTTTCTTGTGTGGTTCAACCTAGTACAGCATCCCCCATTTTATATTCCTCGTCCATATTTCCATATCCTATGTGTACACATTTACACTTCCCAAAATTGAATAACATTTGCCATTTTTCTGACCATTTAACTAATTTTTCTAGATCATCCTATAAACTTTGTTTATCTGTATCATTAGTAACCTTTCTGAATACTTTTGTGTCATCTGCAAATTTGAGTACTTGAGTATTGAGATACGTTAAGTATTGAGATACGTTAAGTATTGAGATACGTTGGGAGCGAAAACTTAAAGATAGCTTAAATTGCCTATTAAAATGATGCGTTTTACACTCATACATCGACGCATTTTGACGTTTTGTGTCAAGTCGGCGTTGTCGGTGTGCATGCCTACTTTACTTTCACGAGGAGTCACCTCCGTCATTCTTATTGTTCTCATATGTGCAAACTTTTTGACGTACTGTGCATTACTTTCCGACGTTTATTTCTCTTCGCATTGTTTCGGTGTTGCTCTGTGCTATGCTGTAAATAAACAATCAACACCGATAATCGAACAAGCTTTTCCTGAAACATATGTCCACCGAATTGTTTAAATCAGCATAACAATTCGACCAATGTGCCATTGAAAGTGGCAGTCGTTAAATATAGCTAGTGTCGCTCGACGCCCGTAGTGATCCATGAACCGAGTTAGTGGAATATGTATTCCTGAATAAATGTATTGTATTTGGATTCGCGGGTGTATTCAGATCCAACCGGTGGTGTTGTATATAGTTAGTTTCCAGCCAATGGATTGACATTTTGTATTGCAGGCTGGTTTGACCATCTTGGCCGTCATGAAAGCGCGGAAGGGAGTCGGTGATGTCTTTCTCTTCAATCGCTACAGTAACGACACTAACGTGGTGCCAAGCTCGACGCCGATTTCTGTGCCAGGAGTGACCGAAGACAACTTTCTACCGATGCCTTTCAGTGGTAATGTGCAGAACGGGAATAAAGGTCTACCACAAGGGGACGATGCCGTACTACGAGTGGATAGTGGCGTACCAAGGGGGGACAGTGGCGTATCACAGGGGCACAGTAACCCGCCACATGGGAACAGTAACCCGCCACAGGGGGACAGTAACCTGCCACAGGGGAACTGTATCGTACCACGAGGGGACAGTGGCCCTCCACAGGGAGACAGTGTCTTTACCCCTCCACAATATTGATGATATGGCTGAACACCGGTGGAGGTTGAGATACGAGGCAAAGCCTGGATGTTTAGATGGTGTTTATCTTGAATGATACTGATAACAGCAACTCAGGTAGGAGGTATCCTATGCTGGGAGTTCTACTCAGCTGCTACCGTGTACAGTTGTGTAACCCGTGAACATTAGAAGTAGACAAGTAGACAGTAACATTGTGAATGAGGATAGTATGTATGTTTACATACATTGGGAAATGTTGATTTCTTTTATATGTTACTCAGAAAAGTAGACAGAATAAGAAAGTGATCACCGTATTCGAATTTTGAAAAGGAAGAATGATTGTCTTCCCGTTATATGCCATGTTTAAAATGAGAAGGGCCTGGATATTTGCTTTCTTTTATATTCTTATTTTCTATATAAACATTATAGTGATTGTTGGATAAATCTGGATTTGTTTACACACGTGTGTAGAATAGAAACATGAAGTATAGCAGTTCGGTTTACTATGCTGAACGAAGGATGCTTTTTCTGCAACAGGAAATTCAGGCCTTTTACATTCAAATGTCGAGAACGTTATATATTAAGTGTAATGTTTTAATGTATGTTAACTTTTTTATTACTCAGTATGCCGAGTGGGAAATTCATGTAAACATTTGTTTATTCCATGTTAACTTTTATCGAAAAGTTACGAAGATTCTAATCAAGTCTAATATTTACTTCAGTTAGTAGCAGATGTGTGTTTATGGTGGATATTCGCAGAATTGAGAATTACGGGTGAAACCTTGTTTTTAATATAAAGATAAGAATAGTATAATATGTCAAACCCATCGTCTCATAGATGTAATGGCAAATATAGAAATTCGATGTTTAACTATTTCCCTATGCTAGAATTGTGTATGATATACAATTTGGAGATGCAGGGAAAATTATACAGGGTCAACGTACTTGGCCATGTTCAAATAAAAGGGTGCTTGTGTTGACCTTTGACCGTTATGTAGATGTTTGACCGTTTGATATTTAATATACTAAATGTAGTCACTAACATGTACATATAGTAGACATATATATTTTACATCTTAAATGTTTATTATAAATAGTTATATTTTACATATTACGAATACATTGGAAACATATATCTATATACATTTTACATTAAAAGTATATTGGAAACTTAGATCTATAAATCATACGTTACTCAGAAATATATATGTGGAATAATAAAATAGTAAAAGGTGGTTCACGTGGCTGTTTTCATTACCTTTATTGGAAGGTGATTCGCTACTCTTGTCGTCTTTTGTATATCTGGGATACAGCTTCACGCACACACGCACGCACCCAAGCACGCACGCACGCACCCACGCACGCACGCACGCACGCACGGGTTGAGGGGCATGGAAAGAAGAAGGGAAGAAGATAAACAGACAGATAGAAACAGTCAGATGAAGGCAGTGGCCGTAGAAAGTATCCACCAGCACTCGACATTAACACTTCTCCGTGACAAATCACGTCGACTGAGAGGTGATAGTAAAATACTCTCCGTGCGGATGTAAAACCTAAAAGGGCAGCAAACCAAATTAATGAAGTGGCATCTACAACAATATGGTGCGGAAATCATGTAAATAATGTTGACGTTGTGAATATTAACTGTCAAACCAAATGTGCAAACCTGTTCTCATATGGTATGTGTACGTGAACACAGAGAAGCCGGAAAGAGGATTGTTATGTGAGCTCTTTCCCAAAATGCAAAAATAAGAAAACGAAGAAGCTAGGAATTTCTATCAACAAAATATTGGCGGGAAAACAGTTACCCATTCCACAAAAATACGAATGCTAACAGGGTGGATGTATAAAGAAATACATTTAAAAGAATTTTTAGTGAGGTGCAAAATTACAATTTGCCTATGAGACAATATTTCATGTCTACCAGATTCAGTATATTCCATGAATCATGTCGTAGTACCAGACATGTTGGCATGTGAAAAACTGACAAGTCAAGCCAAGTCTCAACTCTCAAGTCATTATGACCTGCAAGTAGGAAGGTCAAGAAAGTTTTTTATATAGAGCCTTATGTCATACATCATTAGATAGCTGCATTAGTACAGTGATATAAGCTTTTCAAATTTTTATAAAATCTTTTGAGTATTTATGAATGTGGCATTTTTGTTGCACATGTTCCATAGGCTTATTGCTAGGAGCAAACGGCACCAAAATGGGCTCTTTTATAGAAAATACCAACATTGGCAGACTGTATACCCATCGTATACAGATTGCAAAAGTTAAGTGATACTTAACTTAATAATTAACTAATACATGTTAATTGGCCTAATTAATGCATAAACGAATAACATCATGCATTTGTAATGATTGAGTAGTTGCATTGCTTAACAAGAAGTTTAAAAGCGTATACAGATTGCAACAGTTGAGTGGTACTTAACTTAATGATTAACTAATTAATGTTAATTAGCATAATCAATACATAAACGAACAAGATTATGCATGTTTAATGATTGAGTAGTTGTACTGCTAAATAAAATGTTTAAAATTAACACAATTTTAATAGGACTTCATGCATTGATTATTAGTTAAATAAAAAGATTCTAATATGTTTTATTTCTTTACAGAATGTAGGACACTGTAGCTCTGCGGTTAGAGCACCAGACTGTCAGTGGAGAGGACCGAGTCCACCTGCTTCATCCCACTTCCTCAGTTCACTCAGCTATATAACAACATCCCTAGCAATAGACAGTGGTGGGATTCCAGTGGTGGAATTATAAGAAGGAACAGTAGTAATTGCAGCATGGCTGGATGCTTCAATAAAAGTTGAAATGGTATTTGTGGTAACAGGTCTGCCGGCGACAAAATGAAACGCGCTCTGAGCAACGAATGTTGCAGTGATGCTGTATAAATTGAACGCTTAATTAAATTAATAAAATATTCAGATGTGAATATAATGGGGAACAGGAGGTTATTATATTAATAAAACATGGGTGATGAGATGTACTAAATATTATTATAAAAAATTATTGTGGATCATGATATCTTGATTCCTGAAAAGTAAACGTGTGAGAAAATGTTAGATATTGATCAATGTCACACGTGCACGTACGCACGCACGCACGCAAGAACGCACGCACGCACGTACGCACGCACACATAGTGATGTTGCAGTGAATCAAGTGCAAGTGGCAGTATGTAAAAAAATATTTGAAAACATAGGCATTTACAAATGAAATTAAATGTTTTCAATACAAAACTATTTGACAAACAAAAATATAGTACTGCATTTATTTCTCACCAATTGGTTCAGACAAAGCCATTGTGAAAACACATCCACTTTAATTTACATTTAATATATGTTTGCATATTTTTGTAGCAGAAACAGTATTGAAATACTGCTGAAGAGGAGAAAAAAAAAATTAACACAACACATTCACGCTTACCTTAGCGCATGCGCAGTGCTTCCGCGAATAACGCGACGTTTCGAAGTGCCACGACCACGCCCATGTGGTTGTATCTGCGAAATGGCCTGGCGCTTTACAGCAGAGAGTACATCACTTTAATATCAAACCCGCGCGCTGTTTAACACACGATGCTACTGAACTAAATATGTGTGTAATGATTTAATATCGCAGAAACCAAATATATTCGTACCACTTAAACAAATTCCCGCCAATTTATGCTTGGTTGACGCACAAAAAAAACCGTACCAACATCAAATTGAAGCATAACATCTCTTCTTGCGAACTGTCTGGTTGGATTAATTTTATATGCAACGGGAACGCGCGGAAATTAATTTGTAAACACCCGGTGTCACCCGAAGACAAACTCCTGCATTAGCTCAAGGTTGGGCTATTTGGAGTACAATTACTTGACCTTGAGACGGCCGCGAAGACGTAAAATCGGATTAATCGAAATTTCAACTTCGCTTACTAATATCCCGATAATAATGCTCCGGCAACACATAAACAAATTGTTGCAATGTTAATGTTATTACACTTTCATACAGTTTAAGTTTATTCTCACAGAATACCTATCAACAGATATAATGCGATGTTTTAATAAGTTGATAGAATCAGGCCCTTTGTCCGAAGGGTCACGTGACATTGTTGACCACCCTACTGCAAGGCAAGTCTCAAGTCAATGACGTCCAAATCCAAGTATCTCTTACGTATTAAAAGTCTCGAGTCATCTCTCTGAATTCCAAGTCAATTCGTAAGTCAAGAAAATGGGCGACTCGAATGCGACTAGGGTCAGCCCCTATGACTCGGGTCAGCCCCTACGACTCGAGTCAACAAGTCTGAGTACATACAACTCTAACTCTACACACTTCATCAAAAACACAAGACTTAGACGCGATCGACAAAGAACAGTGGTGCCACGCGGTGGGTCAGGAACCAGCAAAAGAAGAATTGGCCCGCCACCTATTGAGTATGCTACGCCAGGCAAACGAGTTGCCCGTATGTCGATGACGCACGTCACTTGTTAGTCTCGCTTATCCGACTCTCTCTCTCGGCTTCGTGAATCCGCCGAGAATAGCGTCTGGCAACAGAAGCATGTTTTGACTGTTACCGTCGTTAGGTGGCACCACTTGTATACAAAAAAATTATGGCGTCATCAATCTCAAGTCTCAAGTGGTTTACTCCAAACAGCCCAAACTTGGGCTAACGCAGGAGTTTGTGGTGGACTGTGCGCATGCGCTGTGGGTGGTACGTTCGATTAAAAGACTAGTATAATTAATGTTGCTGAAATGGTTTTATCTGATAGTTTTATTTATTTTATGTATAGGATGTTTAACGAAAATTTTTAATAGGTTGGTTGTGTGTATGGATACTGTCGCTGCCTTGCCACATGCACACATAGACAGTCTCCATACCCACACCATGGATAAGTTTACGCTGAGCACTGTGTTTTAAAGGCAGTTTAGGTGAGGAGGTGTGGTGAAAGGGAGTTCCATAATAGCTTCTTGAAATGATTTTGGGTTTTTTATGTTGGTAATTTTTGATGGAATCATATTCCATATGCGAATGGCTCTGGGATAAAATGAAAAGACCATTGCATTTATATGACACTTGGGGGCTATGTATTGTCCACGGGTTCGAGAGCGAGTTAGTAGGCCCGGAGGGGGGGGTGATCTCAATAATGTTGTTTAGAATTTTGTAGAAGGTAGTGGCTTGTTTGATAATGCGCCTTCGTTTGAGGGTTGGCCATCCAAGGGCAGTAATTAGATCTGCTGGGTTTGTGTTCCGTCTGTAATCATTTTTAACAAATCTGGCAGCAGAGTGTTGCACTCTTTCAAGGCTTTTAATTTGCGAAAAGGTGTGGGGATTCCATATGGGTGAAGAGTACTCAAGTTTTGGCCGGATTAGCATGTTGTACGCTGTTTGCTTAACTTCGGGTTTACATGGGCCAAGAGTTCGTTTAATCATGCCTAAACATTTCGAAGATTTTGAAGTTATGTCAGTGACGTGATTTGTCCAGGTTAATTTGGAATCCAATTTTACTCCGAGGTATGAGTGGCTGGATACGGTGGATAATGGCTGGCCAGAAAGCGAGTACTTGTGTGTGCTGGGTTTAGTTTTGTTTGTTATTGGAAGGTGGACGCATTTAGATACATTAAATTCCATTTGCCATTTGTCTGACCATGTTTGGAGTTGGCTAAGGTCAGTTTGGAGAATTTCATGGTCGGTTTTGGAAGAAATTTTACGATATATAATACTATCATCTGCAAAAAGGCGTATAGAAGATTTGATGTTCCCATTTATGTCATTTATATAGAGTAAGAAGAGGACAGGTCCTAGAACTGAACCCTGTGGGACACCAGATGTGACATCTGTGATGTCCGACAGGGCACCGTTAACTGAGACTCTCTGTTTGCGGTTGGATAGAAAAGATTTGATCCAATTTTGAGTGTTTCCAGTGATTCCGTAGGAGGTCAATTTTGATAGAAGACGTAGGTGAGGCACTTTGTCGAAGGCTTTAGCAAAGTCAAGCAGGATTGCGTCAATTTGGGTCTTGTTGTCCATAGCAGTCATCCAGTCGTGGACTGTCTCAATGAGTTGAGATTCACAAGACAGTCCCGACTGGAATCCGTGTTGGAAGTGGAGAATGATGTTATGCTTGTGCAGGTGTTTCCACATGTTGCTTAGGATGATATGTTCCATTACTTTACAGAGGATGCAGGTTAGTGATATGGGTCTGTAGTTAGCTGGGTCAGATTTATGGCTCTTTTTGTGTATAGGAGTTACTAATGCTTGTAGCCAGTCATTAGGAAGTTTACCTGTGTTGTATGATTGTTGGAAAATTTGGGTGATGATGGGAGCTATCTGCTTTGCAGTTTCTTTAAGGACTCTAGCTGGGAGTTCATCTGGGCCTGTAGCTTTATTCTGGTTTAGATTTTCCAGCTGCTTTATTACGCCATCTATGCCAATTTCGAGAAGGGGGATGTTGGGGTAAGTAGAGGGGGCTATTTGGGGGATGGGGTGCTTTTCTTGGGTAAATACAGAGCTAAATTGGTTGTTTAGGGCATTTGCTTTATCTCGATCATTAATTATTGGTTGGTCGTTTACTCGAAGTATGGGGATGCCAATGTTTTCTCGTTTATTTGCCTTAATAAATGACCAGAATCGTTTTGGATTAGTTTTCAGGCTGTCTCCAATGTGGTTGTTAACATAGTCTTTGTAGGATTTTGCTAATGCTTTAGTAGCTTGCTTTCGGAGTTCCTTAAATTTTTCCCAGTCACTGTTTAGTCCAGTTTGCTTTGCCTTTTTGTGGCTTTTGTTTCGTCTTCTCTGCATTCTAATTAGTTCACGTGTTATCCAGGGGAGGTGGGTTTTAGCTTTTGTGTATCGTCTAGGTATGTTTTTGTTAATCAAGGTAGTCAGACGTTCGCGGAAAAAGGTCCAGTTTATGTCTATATCCTGTGAGTTGGGGTCGATGTCGAAGTACTCAAGATTTAGTTTGTCTATGTCGTCTTTGAGTTGGTCCCAGTCTGCTGATTTGTAACTATAAACTTGGTGGGGGGGTTTCTTGTTGCGAACTGGGTTTAAGTTGACATTGAAGGTCACGGATTCGTGATCGCTCATACCAGGAGTGGTGTGGGTGTTGATGATAATGGAGGGATTTGAGGTGAGTATGAGGTCAAGAATGTTGCCAGAAGCGATGCGTGTGGGGTCGTTTACCATGTTCTGCAGCCCAAAGTCGTTAGTTATTTCTAGTAGTTTGTTATGCTTGCTGGCGGTGCTGTTATTAGTGGTCTGGTGATTTGTCCAGTTGATATCAGGGAGGTTAAAATCTCCAGCTATGACTACGTTAGGGGGAGTTTTTTGTGATCTATATAGTTTAGTTAGGGAGTCGTGGAGAGCTTCAAGGGATTGGAGGTGGTCATTTGGGGGTCGATAATAAGATGCAAAGTATATGCATTTGTTTCGTGCAAAGTGAATTTTTGTCCAAATTATTTCACAATTTGAGTTTAAATTTTGGAGGGGTTCAGCTACAATGTTGTCACGGAAGGCTATAAGGACTCCACCGCCATGGACATTCCTGTCCTTTCTGATGGCCTCATAGTTGGGTGGTAGGAAAGAGTATGTAGCATAGTTTGCATCTAATTTAGTTTCAACTAGAAATATGATGTCTGGATTATTATATTGAATAGTTGCCTTTAGTTGGGTTGCTTTTTCTATGCTCTTAACGCTGTTGGTGTTTATCAAAATTCCTTTAAGTGTGTTTCCTTGGGTTTTCTTGTGGCGTTCGGGGGTTGAAGTGTTTTGGGGGTTTGGGGCGAAAATTAAGCCTGCATTTTGTGATGTGTGGAGTGTTGGGGTAGTAAGCGTGGAACTGTCAGACTGGGTGTTGGTAGAAATGGATTGCTCATTTCTAGATGGAGAAGTGGTAATATTTGGAATTGGGCGCCCGTATGGGCCAGGGTTTGGGTGGATGTCGCCTGAGAGTGCTATCAGTCTGCTGAGGTACAGATGTGTAACAATGTCTGATTTGAATTTGATTTTGGGTGGGAATTTAATTCGGGGGTTCAAAGTTAGGGCATAATATTTTGGTTTAATTTTGAGATTTGATCGAGATACGCGTTGGCATGTTCCAATGATCGTTGCTATTAGGAGAGTGACGGTGATTATCTGCGTTAGCCCAAGATTAATCCGCGTGGAATGCGGGACTAGGTGAGGGGAATATTTCCTAAAGGGACATCTGAATTGGAATACATTTTGTAGCATGGTTTTCTGAAAGTTAGATCCAAATGCAAACAGTGGCGACTTGAAGAAAAGTAAGCTTAATAATGAAATCCTTAGCGATAAAATGAAAAGAACTCACCCGGACGGCGCCGGCAGTGGTAGTCCGCCATCTTTGAAATGTTGGTTCATGTGTTGCGGTAAAGGGCGTTGTTTTGATTAGTTGCGTTTGTTGTCGTTTGGTTTGTCTGTTTCTGCGTGATCAGTGGGTTATGTTGAGTTGTTGTACCAATTGTGGTCATTTGTTGTGTTGGTGAACATGTTGTGTTGAGTGAAATGTGTGGAGCGATGTAACGGACTCGTACCACCCCGACGCATGCGCACCTCCATCTTTGAAGTAATCTGACGTATTGCCGCGTTTTCGTGATCTTGTGACCAGTTCTGGGCTTACCTTATAAAAGGCTTATTATCTGAGTTTTCTCAATAGTTCGCAGTCCTATTTTTAGACAGGATGCGTGAGGATGCGTGTCAAATGGAGACGGACGCAAACATTTTCAAATCATTTAAACATTTCGGTGTGATAAAGCATGTTGTGCAGTGTATAACCCTTTTTTGATTTTGTTTAATATTTATTATTTGCGAACTTTTTTAGTATCATAAAAAGGGGCATTTTTTTACACTAGGATTAGAGTCCATATCTTGTGATCTGGATGTTTGTGGGCTGCACTGCCACTGAATGTAAGGGCAAACGGCATAATCCGTACTAATGGGGTAATGAAGATATTGAGGTGGAATAAAAAGTTTTAAGACCTTAAGTTAAGACCTAATAATGTGTGAACTTGACATAACCTTGCAATGACCTACTTCTTTGACCTACAATGACCGTTGATCTATTTATGTTAAAAATGCCCTAATTAAGTAATCATGTATGACTTTTGAGATCAGTAAGCTGAGCGAGGAGTGTAAGGTAGAATGTATAATTATACACATTGACCTTAATACCCATTATTGACTTTACGTGTTACTGAATTACGTGTGTTAATGATCTATTTATTTTTAATTAAGTATGGATTATGGTGATATCATGTCAATAGAGGTTGTAATTGTTAACCATAACACTAACCTGATTATTTGACCTCCATTGACATATTTACATTGATAAATTACCTATTTTAGCCATAAATAATCATGCACGACAGTGGTGTTTACAAATGTACTGGGCAAATGGTGTACACAATTAACTTTACTACAATGTGATCTTTTGGAGACTGAATTATGTATACTTAAAGATGCCTCCTCAATAAAATGTTTTTGCTTGTCTGTTTTCAAGTTCAAGCCTACCTAGTATCCACTACAACACCACAATTAAATTACTTAGTAAAAATCGAAATGCTGAAAAATCAAAATTTTCACCTTTGTTAAAATTTCATAACTTTATCATGTAATCGGCAAGAGGATGGAAGGCAAGCCCATGATCGGCATTGACTCGAACAGGGTTTACTATTTTGGATATCCACTATTTTGAGCCCTACCAGATTTATTATTATTAAACATTTATAACATGCCATGTATCCGGGTGAAACACCTGCTCAAAGGCTCTAGTTGTACTATATAAGGCTTGAGTTGTACATATATAAGTAAAATACATTAAAATGAGTGAAAATAGATAACAGGAATAAATTAAATGACTAAAATAAATTAGGTGCTTAAATTAGTTAAAGAAATAGGTAGAATAAGTTAGTTTATAAAACATCAGCATATACATAAATCAAATGTATAGCTAAAATGCCACTGGAATATCACTGCTGCAAAGTGCAAAGTTGCCTGCCGGAACAAATGAGCCTGCATTCCTGTCATGAGGCAGAATCAGCACAGCCACCAAGAATGAACAACTAAAGTAAATTCTTTCAATGATTTCAACAAAAATACACACTTTTTAATTAAACCGATTGCGGATATTACAATTCACACACTACATATTAGAACATCAACAAACCAAATACACAACGGGCAAAATATGTAGAATGTGTAGTGTTTACTGTATAATTATAAAGAACACCAATATATTATTGCATATGGAAATAATTGTTTGAAAAAACACAATTTATTATACATTTTGTAATTTCCTGCATGCATAATGCAACAATATTTATAGTCCAATGTCAAAACTGGTTTACAGTACATCGCAGGCCCAGTACATCAATATTCATATTTCACTGTGTCAAGAAATAATATCCTGTACTTCAACATAAAGTAATGTTTATTCACTGTAGGCTGATATGAAGACATGGAAAAAGACAATACCCAAAGTTGGCATCAGCCCGTCATGAAGCAGCAATATTCACTGTTCACTGTTTCATATATCCAATCCATGCCAATGTTCACAGGACATTATAGGCTCATTGCAGCAAAGTGCATAAGTCTATATGACATTGTCGGCTAAGTATACACATATTCACAGTTCACTGTTTCGTAAATCCATGCATGTGTAATGTGTGGATTTCACAGCCTGATATACAATATTTGGCTGATCTAGACATGCCAAAATTTCTAGTGAAGCTGTCATGCAAAGTTCATTCTGGATGTCGATCCTCTTGGCTGGAGTAACTGTTGCAGCACATAATCTTCATGGAAGTCACTGGCCCTACAATAACAGGAATAGGAATGTAAAATAATTAAATTAGTAGTTATTACCGTATGCACTATTTACTACAAGGTATGGTCATAGGAAGTTACTCGAACTTGTCTAGTTCTAGTACCCATTGTTACATTATGTAACAGATGAATATCAATATTGATGGATATCAATATTGTTCATTGTCACAGGTCAAAGTGTGATAAATTTACAAATGTGTACAATCAGCCCAAACGAGATCTGACTGATTGAAACTTATAGGTGTTGCAGACAGTAGACAACCAAAACATGTTTATAATGTAATTTAATCAAACAAAAACATGCACAAATTGGCCACCATTAATAATTGCCTACTTTAAAAGCAGCCTTGTCACAGTCGTTGAATTTTCAAGTTAATGACATGTTTTAAATTAGCTGTTGTTAGCATTAGCATAGTAAATTGACTAGGGGATGGCATAGGTAACTGAAGTGTGTTTTGTGTATTGTTGGGGCATGACAAATGTGAGTTGTCACGTTCAGCAGGAAACAAAGACGAATTTTGGAACAACAATGCCACATGTACACCACTAATACACTAAGTATTTGGAGAAGCCAAAAACCTTGCTCATCTGCAACTGCCACCAAACCCTGTTACAGGGACTATTATTGTTAGTAAATATCTGTGAAATGGATTTCAGTTGCTACATTGTTGTGTTGTGGAAAGCAATACTGATCCATTGTTATTTCTTATTTAATTAGGCATGTTGAGCAATATTATTATTCATGTGTATTGTTTTACATCAGAACATCATAATTTATCATATTTTATGTGTGTACAACATAACAAGTGCCCAATGTGTTAAGTTGGTGGCATACAGGAATTAAATTATTAAAAACAGATCTTGTTATGAAGTAATACTTGCCATAATTGTTATGCTTTTTTCATAATTGTCTATGTAGAGTACAGTTAAAATCAGACTTTTACAGGGGTTATGATTTGTGAATGATTTTCATTGAAAATCAAGTTCTCAGTGAAACTTCACATCGATGTTAATAAGCATGACAAATGATACACATTCATGTGCACAAACACAATGCCAAGTTTGGCATGGGCCAACCTTAATATTTTGTATCTGCTTTTAATTGTAAGTTGTGGAACTAAAGTTCTCTATCATGACATTAATATCCCATTTAGTAGTTATATCAATATAATGAACATTGTAAAAAATATAAATTAAAATAATGTAAACTTAATTATTAATGTATGAAAAACAATGAGGAATTGCATAGTTAGTGTTTTTGTTAATACATTGTGGTTCAAAGAAATGGTAGTATGATACTGCTGATATAATTATGAAAGTTTCAATTACCATTCGGTAATGCAGTGAGCCTCAGCAACTACAATTGTATGTAGTCTCTCCTGAAAAAGCTCATCTGACATGATAGCCCTCCACTGTCCTGCAAACAATGCTTTGGGACTCGGTAGCATAACTGGAAAGTCCCCATTTCACCCTTTCCCTTGTCTCTGAAAGATAAAAATTGTCATATTCAGAAGATGCTATTAAAATAATATATCAGTATCTAGGCTGCTGACTGAAGTATTATGTCAATAAGCAGACAAAAACTATTGACACAGTAGTTGCTTTTGTCACCGGGCAAGTACAAATTCGCTATGCAGCTGTCATGCATATACAATGCGTGCGTGTTTATAATACCATGTTAATATTTTTTATAATATATATTATAAACATGGCCAAGGCTGCATACAATTACACAAAATCCAATCAATTACGTTTCATTTGAATTACGCTAGTCCTGTTTCAATTACAATTACATATGCGTTATATGGATCTCCCCACAGAAAGGCACATATGTATGCAAAAATGGCACACACCAATGAATGACAAAAAAGGCACATTTGAGCATGGTATAATTAAGATTAATCTAACCTTTATTTCTACACTTCAGGAACAAATGTAAATCTGAACTGAAACAAATAAGAAAAAAAATTAAATTAGAATTGAAGTTGCAAAGTGAGGTGCATCTCATGAGATACATTTTTAAAAAACTGACAGTTAAGTTTCTTCAAATTGAATGCCCCAGAAGCCATAAAGAAGTGCTCATCTTTTCTCTGGTCAGCAAAATTGTGTACTAGTTGCAAGTTCAGGCCATTGTCCATTTGTGGGTGCGTTTTTGGACACTTTCACATTACATATATAATTTGCATGTAAATGCTTATTTCTTTTGCTGAAGTGCTCAAACATAGCTACTAATCATCGGTTAAAATTTAAGCAAATTCTGAGGCATCAACTTTTAAAATTTCCTGATAATTGGTCGATTTGACACGGATTGACCCATATATCAGTCAGCATGGGAAAATAACTGGTTATGTTTACATACAAGAAACAGAGTACAGAGAGGAAAAATTTGCTACTTTGGTTATTCGCGTTACATTTATGAGGGGGTACGTCTATCTTTGGCTGAAAGCTACATCAATACCATATTATATTAGTAACTGCAATACCAAATGGGTGTACCATGTAGGTACTAGGTAAGCTAATTAGGAAGTAATATAGGCGTATGCAGGTTTGATTTAATTGTATAAAATATAATCAATTTATTAAAATAATGCTTTACAAAAAAACAAGGGGATAAGAGCCCCAAATCACATTTATTTTCACATGTTTTCAGGTGCCTTTTTTTTATAAATAACTTGATTGCAATGCAAACATGAACCACGAGTGACATGAGAAATCTGCGTTACCGTAATAGTCAGCCATATATGCTATATGTATGAAACTTAAATCAATACAATGGCTTACCCGTATCAATAGTGCTACCGCTCAGCTTCGGGTGAACTGCACCAAGTCCAAGGCCCATCGATCGTGAGTAGTCTTTCTTCCGATGACCAACTGTAAATAAAAGGCAACACCATGTCAACGTGTGCCAGCCGATATTTCCGGGTAACATATAAAGTACACGAGGGAGAATTGTGTATATGAGGGTTTCTCCGTACCCTGTTGGAAGTATTCCCATCACATAACGTTCATCAGTAATGTTCTGGATGCAGGCAAACTGGTTTTTTTCTCAGTGACAGTGCAAATTCTAAATTTAACAACTCTTGCTATGTCAATAGCACTCGTAGCGACTCCATTTGTATTTCTGTAGGCGTTACCGGATGAACTGCCAGCAGCCAATCAGCGTCATCGTCGAGCTTAATTAGCTACTTATGTATGCGCCCAGAATCTGGGAGCATACATAATTTCCGTCACAATGGGAACCCCACTCTGTGTCCAGGCGGTGATGCGTGCGACAAACGGTGGCGCCACATCGCGGAGCCTGGATAATCGAGGCTAGTCACTTGTCATCACATCGAAAATGGAAGGTGGCGGAGCTTATGGGGCGGGCAAGGCGACTGGCAAGTTCGACTATTTAGTCTACATTAAAAAGCCGCAGGTTATACTGAGGGCGGTTAGTTGGGTAGGTATGCCAATGTCTCACAGTCACGTGGGTGTTTTTCAATTAAATTGACTACCATTTCGTGAAGATGCATTAATGTAATTGGCCAGGGCCTAGGCTAGGGCTAGGCCCTAGGGCTAAGGCTAGGCAAAGTCAATCGCCATACATTTTTTTATATGTTGCTGTTGTATAGGCGAAGTTCTCGCTCGGTGGTATTTTCATGAAACGTGAAACCTTACAAAAACGCCATAAACAGAGCAATAAACACGTCTTCCGTGTCTGTATGCATTCTTATATGTATATCACTAAAGGATTTCCGGTTCAGGTGCACAACTACATTACATTCCGCTTGGTGCGCTGCTAAAAATGTTCTATTGAAGTGTGACCTCCATCTTGATTTTTGATGGTCTTGAATATGTATATCATAATATTATGCAAATGAACGTGTGACCTTAAATGATACAAACATCAACCAATGAAAGACTAATGAATCATGTGGAATTTTCGCGGGCCGTCCCGGAGCGACTTTGACCGAGGTAGATCTTGCTTGGACATCACATATTATGCATCTTACACTTACACTAAACCTTTTCCCTTCAAATTCCATGCCCTCATTAATTGCTTTATTCAAGGCATTAATGGAATCTAGCAAAAAAATTAGGTTAAGTGGTTTGTTTCCGCCAACAGAAATAGAAAGCGGAAATACTTTTGCAGGATTGATATTCACAACAGAACATAAAACTGGCCATACAGATGTTTTGCTGCTTTTGAAAAGGGGAAATCCATCTACATTTTTGTGATGTTTATGTTCCTTTGTCAAAAATGTTTTTATGATGTTATATATATATGTTTTAATAAAACATTGTTCAACAATGTTTTTCAAATGTTTCCAAGATGGCACATCATTATAGCATTTTCAAAAACTATTTATGATATGACATTTGAGGAAAAACATTTCTGATGTTTTTAAAACATTATTGTGTTTGCTGGGAATGTTTTAGTGATGTTTTAAATACATCACTGAAAAATGTAAAATTACGTTATCATAAAAACATCTGTATGATGTTTCTGAAATTTTACATAACATTTTATTTACATCTACAAAATGTTATTGAAAATGTTTTCGTTATAACATGTATATAACCTTTATCAAATGTTATAAAAATTTTGTGTTTGTTGGGTAGTGATTTCATAGTAAAGTATAATTGCAATTACTTTTAGATTCACACCCCTATTCACTTAATAAGCCAGCTCATTGCAGAGTGAGTTACAATGCTGTTGATTGCCTGAATGGTAATTGCAGTAGGTACCGAACCTTGAATAAACAAGGGGTCCATTAAACAATAAGTAAGAAATGAAAGTACTAGTATGCACAGTTACAAAGAACATTTTGCGAAAGTGGATTCACAAGTCAAACAATGATTCAGTAATCTGACCATTACAGAGCACATTTACAAAGAACATGTTGTGAAGTAGATTTCCTTAATGATAAATAACAACTATGCATAGTTACACGGGCGCGTTAGGTACACAACGTGAGAGAGGCCCAATATAAAATTGTGTATCAAGTTCAGAATCTAACATAAGTAATTATTCAATAATTTATTCTTTTAAATTCACTCATAAATTGCATTATGCACAACAACAAAAGGCCATAATATACATAATGATGTTGTATAGAAGGGTGTAGTTAAACTGTATCATTTCAGATTTACTCCATTTTATTTAGATATAAATTATTTCATATACCAGTACACATTCCAATCGGCGATTACCAGTATAACTGCAGTAGATGGTGTATGGCCAGTAACCCACTAATGTAACGCCGCCCACTAGGTGATGTTCAATATACGGAACAGCCAAAACATGGCCGACGATCGTCAATAAGTCATCGTTCCGGGAGCCCAAAACATATCTTAATGTACGTGTAATTATTTCCCACTTGGTGGAAAGTTGCATTATTACGTTATCTAACTACACATTCCAGTGAAATCATTATATAGATCACGCAATCCACGCTATTAGCAATTCAATCTCGTTCCGGGCTCGTTCCGGCTAATATACAGGCCCCCTGACAATAACCATGTAAAAGTGTGACATTATTACCTTTTTGTCAGAACGCATGTGCTTGTCAAAATTTGTATATAACCGAATGTTGTGAGCGAGATTACCAAACGGGATTCTCGTAGATCAATATAAGGTCACGCTAAGAATTGCCGTCTGCTGGCCATAGAGTTACATCATTAATCATCCCCCTATAAACTACTAACTTACTAACGGGTGTTTTATTTATGTCTGTGCTGCTGCCCGCTCTGGCCTCATTCTACACGAAATCGCGTTTGATCATGTGACCCAAAGGCAACATCACGTGCACAGTATGGCGGCTATTTGTGAAATATTTTTGTGTGACCAATAATTGTACTCATAAATAATTATTTGGAGCACGTTTCTTCAGTTTCTTGACGCCCAAGTGTCGGTTGTATGTCACGGAATACACGTGTGAAACGGTTAGTGCGTATCGATTTAAAAACTTAAGTTATTAGTTCCGTAGCCATTTGGCTACGGAAAGCCCATATCGGCGCTTACGAAAATCCCACCGTGGATGTCCGCACCAGAGACCAAGAGTGGGGCGGACGAGTATGCCTAGTATAACCAGGCTGTGTTGTGAATGAAAGCAAATGAGTTAATCACATCTCTGCATTCGACGGCTGTGTGTGAGGCGCCGCAGCGGACAATAGCGTGATGAAACGGCAAAACCTGTCGAGTCCTGCAAGAACCGTCGAGTTCTGTAAGAACCGTCGAGTTCTGTAAGAACCGTCGAGTTCTGTAAGAACCGTCGAGTTCTGTAAGAACCGTCGAGTTCTGTCCTCGAGAACCGTCGAGTTCTGTCAGCGAGAACCGTCGAGTTCTCTCAAGTCTCAAGTAGTTATACTCCAAACAGCCCAATCTTGAGCTAATGCAGGAGTTCGGACCAACGGCTTTTAATATCTCTTCCGAAGGACACGGGCAAAGTGGGGTGAACGAAATTGCCCAAGCTTCGAAACGGCGGAGGTGGAATTGAACCATTATACCACCGCTCCCCACAAACCGTTCTGCAAGAACCGTCGAGTTCTGCAAGACCCGTTGAGTTCTGCAGGAACCGTCGAGTTCTGCAAGACCCGTCGAGCTCTGGAAGAACCGTTAAGTCTGGTTACCACTGAAAATAGCGTTGTAGGATGTGCAGTGACGTAATGCCACAAAAAACATAATATACTACCCACATAAAAGTGACTAAAAGTCACCATAACAGACTAATTTATATTTAATATATTTTCATGAATCACTCACAAAGTCATTCTTACAGAGGACAATGAATGGGAAAAAATCCTGTAAATGCTAGCAACGTAAATGTACTTAAAAGCTAAATTTACATTTAAAACGATAATGCCACGAGACAGCCTGCAGAATGAATACATAACGAATTCAGTGCAACATTCCGTGTGAGCTGTTGTGGCTTAGCGTTCGCTTTATGTTTGGAGCATCCCAGGTTCAATCCGCGGTATGTTCGATTAAACTTTTTTCTTGTTTAATGTTATTATTATTATTTTATCAATCATATTTAGTGCAACATTCACTTTTGTTTAATTTCGCTGATTGGCAATGTGTAGTACTAATTATTTCCAAATGTCGCATAGTAGCAACTGAACAACTTAACTGGTTATAACATTAGCAAATAGGATGTGCAGCTAGAAACTATTTTATCAACACATTTAATTAGTTTGTGCAATGTCGTGTAGGCAGAGCGTAGTCTCGAAGAGACGCGATGCTGATGCGCCCCGTTGTCAACTTGTCAAATTTTGGCAGCGTCCACTGTGGCTGTGAAGGCCGATTCTTGAGTGGCAGTCCTTGCCGCAGCCAAAGCAGACGAAACTGAATGACATTGGTGGTAGTGCTGCTTTTTGTTTTCGCCGCATCCTCTTCTCAGCCGCATGCTGGCGTTTCTTTTCGTCTGCCCTTTCAATGCCTCTACGTGTTGCCTGACGCCAAGCAGTGCGGTCTTCGGCCACTGGTTCCCAGCCTTTGGGGCTGATGTCACAGGCCTTCATGTCACGATTGCAGGCGTCCTTGAATCTGAGGGCTGGGCGTTCCACTGGCCTCGCGCCACTGGTGAGTTGTCCATAGAGGATGTCTTTCGGCAAGCGGCCGTCCTCCATGCGCCGTACATGGCCCAACCAGCGCAGGCGTCTCTGGCTCCGCAGTGAATACATGTTGCGGATCCTGGCATGGTCCAATATGTCGCTGTAGGGGATACGGTCCTGCCAGGTGATGCCGAGGATACGCTTGAGGCACCGCATGTGGAAGGTGTTGAGGCGGCGCTCCCGGCACATGTATGTGGTCCACGATTCGCTGCCATAGAGGAGGATGCTCAACGCACAGGCCTGGTAGATTCTCATCTTGGTGTTCTCAGTGAGCATCTTATTTTCCCATACTCTTTTGGTCAGCATGACCATAGTGCATGCGGCTTTTCCGATGCGCCTGTTTATCTCAGTGTCCAGCGAAAGGTTGTTGGAGATGTTTGACCCAAGGTAGGTGAATTCGTCTACTACCTCCAGGGTGTAGTCATTGATCTTGACGGAGGGGACTTGGCTGGCATCCCGCGCAATGACGTTCGTCTTCTTCAGGCTGATTGTGAGTCCAAACTCTCTGCAGGCGTGTGCGAAGCGATTGACCAGCCTCTGGAGGGCCTCTCCTGAGTGGGCAGTGAGTGCTGCATCATCCGCAAACAGCATCTCCCTGACGTATACGTCTGTCACCTTTGTTTTGGCACGCAGACATGCCAGGTTGAACAGCTTCCCATCAGATCTGGTGTGCAGGTAGATACCGTCTGAGGAAGAGTCGAAGACATATGACAGAAGGAGGGAGAAGAAAATCCCAAACAATGTTGGAGCAAGGACACAGCCTTGCTTGACACCGCTATAGACAGGGAAGGGCTCCGATGTCGAACCATCGTACACAACTGTACCCTCCATGTTCTCATGGAAGGAGACCACCATGCTGCGTAGCTAGGGAGGGCAGCCGATCTTCTCAAGTAGGCGGAAGAGTCCCTTCCTGCTGACAAGATCGAAGGCCTTGGTTAAGTCAATGAACGCCACGTAGAGGGGCATTCCCTGTTCTCTGCACTTTTCCTGGAGCTGGCGTACTGAGAAGATCATATCGATGGTGGATCTTCCTGCTCTGAACCCGCACTGGGATTCTGGGTAGACACGTGAGGCAAGTTTCTGAAGTCTGATTAGCAGGACCCGAGCGAAGGCCTTCCCCACAATACTCAATAAAGATATGCTCTTATAGTTGTTGCAGTCACTGCGGTCGCCTTTGTTTTTGTACAAGGTGACTATTGTAGCATCCCGCATTTCTTGAGGGACTGTTCCTTCATTCCAGCAGAGACAGAGCAGTTGATGCAGGTGCTGTAGTAAGGCGGGCTTCGCACACTTGATCACTTCTGGCGGTATGCTGTCACATCCTGGTGCCTTGCCGCAAGAGAGGGAGTCAATAGCTTTGCTCAGGTCCTCGATTGTGGGCTCGTTGTCCAGCTCCTCCATCATAGGCAAGTCCCTGATGGCGTTGAGAGCAGCATTAGTAACGACTGTTTCTCGGGAGTACAGCTCTGAATAATGTTCAACGCATCGCTCCATCTGTTGATCCCGGTCTGTGAGCATCTCTCCTGAAGGGACTGCTCAAGGGAGGCTACAAACTGCTCTCTTCGTTGGGGGTCTGCAGTTCTAGCAACATTGATGCGAGTGCGACCTGTGGGCTTGGAGCGGTGCAGCTTATGCGGAGAGTCTCACTTTACTGCACACCATGGCATGGTCTGTATCACAATCTGCACTGTGGTAGCTACGTGTTGCTAGGACATTGTTCAGAGCAGAGCGTCTGGCGATGACGAGGTCTAGTTGGTGCCATTTATGAGACCTTGGATGCTTCCACGACACTTTGTGCTGATGCATTGACTGGAAGAAGGTGTTGGTGATGCAAAGACCATGAAATGAGTATAGCTCCAATAATCTTTGTCTGTTGTCGTTCATAATCCCAGTGCCGTGGTGTAGTTTTTGCAATGAATGCGTTTTTAAAATAAATAATATATGTGATCATTTATGAAAGTATCACCAATGACCAAATGTTGAGATGTGCAACTGGTGCATACATTAAAACATTTAGAAACCTTTATTTCAGATGTTGAATCATGAATGTACATTTCGTGACATTCATAACTGGGATGGAGACATTCCCACCCCTAGAGTTCACATTGCTTTAAAACATGGTCATCTTGCATTATCTCATGATTGTATGCTACGAATGCTTGCATACATTTTGACAACTATCAAACACTGCTAACATATATATAGGGTGAATGATGAGTAATAGACCACATTTCATTATAATTTCATGTGCAATAAAACATTTTATAAATAAACCCATTCCAAAATATTTAAGTAAAAATTGTAAATTATGCCAAAGACATTTCCTTGCAAATTCATGTTTAGTTTTATAAGTATATATTTAATTCTTGATTCGTGTGTCATAATTTATATATATATATATATATATATATATATTCTGTCCACCATGTGACACTTGTGTGTCACATGGTGGACAGAACCAATGAATTTGTGGTTTATCCGTCATGATTTTATAGTCTTTAGGCGACGGTTTTTATTTTTTTCGGTTTACGGATCCTCCGACCACATTTTGGTGAATTAAAAAAAAAAGTGGTTTATTTGTGGTTTATTGTTTTTTTTTACAAATAATCTATTATAATAATAATCTATAAAAAAATCAAATATAATGTCTGAAAAAAGAAATGTTAAAAAAAATCGAATGGCAGAGAAGCATTGCGACACCGAAAATATATTCACTACGCCGGGGAACGCCTTTCGCGGTAGCGTTGTACCGCATTACTACGCAGACAACTCATTGTTCTCCGACTGTTAATACACAATACAAATGACCAGATTGGTGCAAAATTGGTGTAAATAATGTTCTGTAAAAGAAATGATTTTCATAGTCATGAAAGTTTCAAAACGAAATATAGACGGACTATTTCCAGGCATAGCCGTAGGCCCCGGGCTGGGGTCAAGCTGTAACGTGTTACCGACATGTTGCTACGATGTTCGAACCAGCTATATTCGTTCGCCGTGAAAGCAGAACATATCGTCTGTTTACTGTGATTCCAGTACACATCAGTATTATATCTATCTAACTAAATCATGTCCTTAAACCAGCAAATATCAGCGCTGGTGTCGTTTATTGTGCCTTTGACGCTAATGGAAATGGCAACGTATACGTGACCTGGTGACCCCACCGGATTGCGGCGGCAAATTAAGGGGACATGTCAATAATACAAATGGTCATGTTTTGTCAAAAATACGTAAAACGCTAGTGAAAAACTGTAAATTTCGACACAAAAATAAACATTTGTTGAGACTGCGTTTTCATTAATAACCAGGAAATGATGCTTAATTTCTTATTTTAGAAAAACTACAATACTTACGACATTGCAATTTGGCGTATGAACGCCTCTTACATGTAGGCAACATTATACGATATTGAATTACGATTGGTAAAGGGTTTGTATCAAAAATACACTGCCACTTTAAGCTGTCATTCAACTTGCTTAATTCATTCACGGTGGTGTAGCAGACGTAATTCGCTTATGTTAACCAAAATATATCTTAAAGTTATCAGTGACACTGTCGTACTTATATGTGTGTCATTCATTTATTTGGAGATTTTCTCAAAATGAAAAAAATTTGCATTTTGGGGCTATTTATTTACATTTACAATAATGTAAAAAAAAATCTTGTAACATAATCAAATCAATGAAAAACTGCAAATGTTATTAATCTGGAATATAAAGTACTATGTAATCTACAATCTCTGAAGAAATTTTTTATTTATCCCTTAAAAACTTCTACTGAAACTAATCAATTCAAGGCAAGCATATCTTATCCGCCCCAGCTACCTTAAACACTATTGTAATAATCCCTACAAAAACTGGCCTTGGTTAACCTTTCCCCCCTTCATCTCTCTTCTCTTTTTCACCCGTCCTGTGTTTGACATGACAGTAAAACATTTTTTCCCCTCCGATGTTAGACATGACTGTAAAAATCCGTAAACCTAAAAATAAAAAACTGTGGCCTTATCTGTTATTTCGACACATTCAATGCAGTAATGTTTATCACAGTACTCACATTCCAACAATTTGTGGTTAGGTCCTTTGAAAATTGTTTACACCCTGTGCATATCGATACATCATCGTCATCCACTCAGTCATTTTTACTTTTTGTCCTTGTTTTTTATTTACTACTTTAAGACCGAGTTGGAGTAACTATTTTTATTGCTTTTATCTTTTTATATAATATTGTGTTGTGCCAGGGATCAAGGCAGTGCTAGGAGAAAGGGATTGATTCTGGGGGGTAAATCGGAGACTCAGTCGTTTATTTACAGAAACGAAGAGTGATACCCAGGGCGACTCTGGGTTTCTTTGAGTTGCCTTGATGAAAGGGCCAAGTTAGTATAAAGTCAAGAATTTATACAGGATGGTTGAAGAAATGTGTTTATGTCTGACTAATCTCTACTGTTTATGCCTAACTAATGTTTATGCCTTGCTAATTTCCTATGTCTAAGTTTTGTATGTTGAGCGTTGCTAGGGGTTCTTCTTTCCTTTGTTTACTTTAATATGGCGGGAAAGTTCGATTTCAAAGTTAAACTTATGTTGGCAATCCTAGAGGGTAGAAGTTATTTAATTTTTAGTACTGTTAACAGTATCTAGTTTGACTTGTGCTAAAAGTTGAACTATTAGCTAAAGAACTTTGAATTGTTAATTTAGGATTTCGAGCAGCTGTTACTACGTTCGTTTGTGCACCTGAACCGTGGCATTGTCGTTTTAGATGTAAATTTAGCTTTTAAGTACATTTACGTTGCTACCATTTACATGATTTTTTCCAATCATTGTCCTCTGTAAGAATGACTTTGTGAGTGATTCATGAAAGTATATTAAATATAAATTACTCTGTTATGGTAACTATTAGTCACTTTTATGTGGGTAATATATTATGTTTTTGCGGCATGACGTCACTGCACATCCTACAACGCTATTTTCAGTGGTAACCAGACTTAACGGTTCTTGCAGAACTCGACCAGTCTTGCAGAACTCGACGGTTCTTGCAGGACTCGACAGGTTTTGCCGTTTAATCAACCCTTTTGGCTGCCACAGCGCCTCTTACTAAGTCATACGACAGAACAAGCGAGATTGAACGTAGTCGGTATTGGGTCAGATAATAATTGTATCGTTTCTTCTTGCATGCGGCACATTTCATAGCAGGCATATTGGTAGTGTCCTTCGCCAAAACGAAATTGAATCTTCTTCCATCGTCTCAACTATCATCGACGTCAGCGTGTTCTTTAGCTTTGCGGTCCTAGTCCTAAAGGTTGATCGGTATTTGGCACGCACGGTCATTATGCCGGTATGTCGACGGAGTAGTGATTCGATACCGGTCCGTAGCTATCATAGAATTATAATAAATCGGTATGTGTCGATAGTGCCCCGCCCTACCGAGATCTCACAGCTAGTTGTGTCAAAAAATGAAGGCTTCTTTGACTCGAGTCTGTTAAAACAGTTGGTTAAGAAGTCCATTTCCTTGTTACATTAATAAATGTTCTTATAGCATCGGAATTGGGGATCCAACAGCCAAAGTTTTACTTTCTGACATATTGCCTTTTATTGGCAGACCACATAATCACTCTTTTGAACGTACGGTTTTTCGTAAGGTGTCTCGCTGCTATGTTGTTTTTGTTTGTTGTTTTACCACCAAATAAATGTCCCATGTAATGGTGTGACATGTTTAATTAAATATATGGCGATCTTTTAGTTTCTTACTTAACTATGAAAATGACCACATAGAGCCACCAAACTTCTCATATCTAACACACATATGTACACATCAAGTGATAAAAAATCACACTTTCTATTACTGATGGTACAACTAGTCAATAATGATTCATAGTACATATTAAATGCAAATTGAGAATGTCAACACTACATATAACGCTAATACAACCAAATCAGACCAAAAGTACTAAAGTTGACCCATTATTTAATCTTGGCATCAAGCAAAACATGTTTAGTTTGTGATCATTACAAGAAAGTAAGTGTGATATGTTAATCACATTACGTGTGTATATGTGTTAGATATATGAAGAGGTTTGGTGGTCGTTTTCGTGGTTAGGTCAGAAAGTAAAAAAATCGCCAAATATGTCGTGAACATTGTGACCATTATTTCAACATATCAGGTCATTATTCAGTGTGGCGGGGGGTGAAGCACTCGAACAACCATAGCCCAAACATAATAACATACCATTTACAGTATATATCACCCTTATATGATGGGCGCAACGCCACGGTAATTTTGTAATATCCTTTTTAACTTTGCCATTATCTACGCTGGGCGGCGCCATTGCTCTGCGGGGGCTCAGCGGCAGAGTGGTTTGAGTAAGAGCTCCTGGCACCGCGTTCACACAGTAAATCGATATGAGCGACGACGCATTACCTCTCGGAAAAACGGCCGAAACGCATGGAAATCGAATAAAAAGAAAACTGGTGTGCACTGGACGGCTCCTGGATATATCAACTAGTACTACAAAGTACTACTACTGCAAGGAAAACACTTTTTATCGACTTCCGAGGAAGAATTTGCAGCGGAAAAGGTGGTTGCAAATGCGGAAATTGGCGTGTCCGCCAACCGCAGGCTCTGCGAGAGACCACTTTTCCGATGCAGATTACAAGACGAAAGACGTGTGTGATGAGCATGGACAGACGGTGAGCATCAAGATGTGATTCTTGTCAAAGACACCGTTCCATCTTAGATCTTTTTTCCGCATATGGCCATGCATCAACAGATTATTCTTCGACCAGGAAACGGCAGATATCAGAGGGCAGAGCGATGCGTAGGAAGCGACGAGCCGAAACCAGGTTAGTAAATTGGATTACCGTTACCACTGTGACTTATCACTACGATTACAATATAGTTCCACTCCAGTAAGCACAGTTGTGCTTCAACGTCAGCATATATATGACCCATAGTAATTCTAAATGTATAAATACAATAAAGTGCAAGTAAGTGTTAATAGTTTGATATAATTACGAGTGTTTTCCAATCCGCCGATTTATTTTCGACGTGATCAGACATAATCATGATAATGACTAGGCAAAGTCAATCGCCCTACAATGTTTTTCTATCTGGCTGTTGCTACTAGTACGGCGAAGATCTCGCTCGGCCGAAACGTAAGTATTTTCATGAAACGTGAAACCTTACAAAAACGCCATAAACAGAGCAATAAACACGTCTTTCGTGTCTGTATGCATTCTTATATGTATATCACTAAAGTTACCTGACAATAACCATGTAAAAGTGTGAAATTATTACCTTTTTGTCAGAACGCATGTGCTTGTCAAGGTTTGTATATAACCGGATGTTATTGTGAGCGATAATAGCACGCGGGATTTCCATAGATCTATATAAGGTCACGCTAAGAATTGCCGTCTGCTGGCCATAGAGTTACATCATTAATAATGCCCCTATAAACTACTAACTTACTAACGGGTGTTTTATTTATGTCTGTGCTGCTGGCCCATTCTGGCCTCATTCTACACGAAATCGCGTTTGATCATGTGACCCAAAGGCAACATCACGTGCACAGTATGGCGGCTAATTGTGAAATGTTTTCTATGTCACCGATAAAAGTACTCATAAGTAATTATTTGGAGCACATTTCTTCAGTTTCTTGACGCCCAATCGTCGGTTGTATGTCACAGAATACACATGTGAAACGGTTAGTGCGTATCGGTTTTAAAACTTAAGTTATTAGTTCCGTAGCCAAATGGCTACGGAACTGCCAAAATGGCGAGTTAGCAAATGCACGTCAGGCCTTTCGCCCCAGAAATGAAGAGCGGGGCGAAAATGTTTGCCTAGATAATGACGTATGTGGCCGTACTCAAAACAATAACAATAACTCAGTAAGTGCTACAGGATATACTGCAGCCTTATAACATGGGCCATGGCGTATGTACTAGGCAAAATTATTCAAGAAAATAATTTGATATTATTTATTGACAGTCACAATAAGTCTGCTGTGTTCTAAATGAAACGCCTTCTGAGTCCGAGACCAATCGGCAAGCGTAATGCTAAGGGGGGAGGGTTACACGGGGAGAAACACGACCAAAAGACAGTATAGACTATAGTGCAACAGAAGCCTGTTGTTGCTGTTTACATTTCAAATTCTTTATGGAAATATTTAAATATACAAATACTTTCATTGTGATTAAGTGTAAATGCAGTTACAAAAACTTTTTAAAAGTATTTAAATATTTAAGTAAAATGTATTTCACCCAATGTCTAGCTGGAAAGGAAACTAACTAAGGCATCGTCATCTACCCAGTTGAACTCTGTCAGATTACATGTCTACTTTCTATAATGACACTTTACAATTTCTGTCTGAATTCTTGTGACTCGACAATATGACAAAATTATATAAAATTAATTTGCTTTATTGATCAAATTAAACCCCACATGTAATAACCGGAAGTTCATAAATGTTATTCTAAGACGACTGATAACACTGTAATGAATATCGTAGGGGAGGGGGCAACTGTTGGCAACCCACAATAGTATTAGTACAAGCTATATATATATGAAGGAAGTATATCAGACATTGTGTCAATTCTGTTTTGTCAATTCCAAAAAATCGGTTCTAATTCCGCCTTGCAAAAAATCGATTCCAATTTATCAATTCCAATTTTTAAAATCCTAAGCTAAAGAAAAGTTCAAATCCAATTCATTTTAACACAGTTTTTTTTTGTCACGTGTAGATAATCATATTTAATCAGATATGATTAAAAAATTATTTTTCGTTAAATGCACACACACACATATATGTTTGCCATAAAAAATCTTTAAAATGGCATTCAGCCATTTCATATGTACTTTCTGCTGCGACACCTCTCCTGTCCAAAACCAGACATTTTGGACAGCCCTGGACAGTTGAGTCGTTAATCTGAGTTTTGAACAGTTTCCCCTGTTTGTATCGGGTCCAGGTCATTTCCCCCCCTCCCGGACATTTGCCCCTTTGTCACTTGCCCCTAGGACACTTGCCCCCCAGACATTAGCCCCTTGCCTTATTCAAAATCTGGACATTTTCCCCCTGTTCGTATCTTCTGGATTATTTGTAAGTTTTTTTTAAGACATTTTTTTTAACTTATTTTTTTTTTATTTCTGAACATGAATTCAAGATATATATTACCCTAATTGCAATTAATGTTCTTTGTGCCAGATCAGCCAAGTAAATTACTTTATGTAGTTGGAGATGATCCTGTAATCAAAGGATTATCTTTATTGCAATTGTGGAAGAAGCCAGTGATATTAGGACCTGGACCTGTTATTACAATTGAGGATATTTGAAAGAAGCCATCTCAACAAGGTTTCTTTTGAATTGCATTTACCATGGAGAGTTGGAGTGACTCCATTTTCCTATAAAACTGGATGCACAAGCCAGAGTTGTCAGAATTCACTTATAACTTCACCATGGAAATTACTACTAGCATTTGAGGAGGTCATGTTTTGAGTGTCATTCCTACACCAAGAAGGGGGACCAACAAGATTACTCTTCATTGGGAGTGAAGCCAGCGTCGATCCTGATCATGCAAGGGTGCTGTGGTCACTGATCTGATCTCCAGATCCAGAATGTGATCAACAAGACTGCTTGCAACCATGATGGTGACAAGGCACAGATAGAAGCTGCCAAGGTCCGTGAGGACCTGAAAACTAAGGCAGCTAATACCAGGGGCACTCCAAACCAGCTGATCTCTGACTCGTTACTGCCCACCACTGTTCGTGGAAGCATCACCCCAAGAACCCACCTTCCACCACTGATCTGACTATCAATGATACCTGGAAGAGAACTGGTGACAAGATCATCTCATACACACTCCAGGGGATAGGCCATTGCATTAGGCTAAAGTGACTTCGACTTGTCATTGAATGTTATGTTATTGTAGTAATAATGATAAAACTGCAAACTGATTTTGACTTGTCAACTATCATAGAAAAAAGGGGCAGATGGGGGGGGCAAATATACTAGGAGGCAGATGTCCGGGGGGGCAAATGTCTAGGGGGGATGTGACCGCAACCCATTTATATCACTATCAGTTGTGGTATCATTGATATTTTATCAAATTTACTGTAAAGTTTGAGTCTTCAACATCCTAATCTCCAACATGTATTCTCCATGGGGACATTTTTAATTACTACAAAGGGCAAACCCTACAGCCACATGTAACAGCATTGTACAAGTGACCAGTGACCTGTTTAGTTTGGTAAACTTGTGGGCTGAACATTAGGCTTGGATAAACAAGGTGCTGCATTCAAGTGGGGCAGGCTTCCTCTCTCACACAAAGGGAATGAGCAGGCAGGTGCCCTCAATTGGCAATCTCTGTAAATAAACCTTGTCCACTGAGAAAGAAAATGAGGCCTGAATGGTCTGATTTTGGTTTTACTGTCTGTTACAGTAACTTAGTATTTCTTTTTGATGCAAATGCTTGATTATATTGTTCTTATTCACAATGTTTCAATAACAGAATAGACAGTGTCTATGCTGTAATGTTGACAGCTTCCTGGCTGTTACCAGATTCAGGGTGACATGCTAATAGCAGACAAATATGATTTTAAAAGTAATATAAGTAAATATAAGGGTAAAGATTAACAGTATCAAGTCAATAATTCAAATAAAATCAATTCCAATTCCCAAAAAAACAATTCCAATTCCAACTAATTTTCGAAAATCAATTTTAATTCCAAACTGGAATTGAGGGTCAATTCCAATTCCGGAATGGAATTGACCACATGCCTGAAGTATATTCATGACAATATCTTGTCTCTGTGTACTACAGCAACATTCATGAACAGTATAATTGAATTGAAACAGGCTTGTCTGTGGGGCTTTTGTCGGGAGGGGCTTTTGTCCATGCACCATACTATCTAGCAGATGCTTTCAGTATAATACCTAATAAATATATATATATTTACATATATATATATATATATATATATATATATATATATATATATATATATATATATATATATATATATATATATATATATATATATATATATATATATATATATATCTACGTGTGGGCAGGTATGCGTGTGTGCGTGCAGCATTTATAAGGTAAAGATGTCACAAGCGTAGATCTGCATTTGGTCCAATAACAATATTATTATGTTATCTAAATCGGGTGTCAGATATAAAATAAGGAACCCCCATAGAAAGTGCACCTATGGGTCCATATTTTGCTATGGAATTTGGACCCCTTATAGAATTTTTACCTCCCTGGCCCATTGAAAACAGTGCAATGTTGATTAGATAATATAATGTACTTTGGAGTTAGGATGCTACAATTTTGGTTACATGCGTTTGGTTATCTTACCAGTGGCATTCGTCAAACAGACCAAACAGATTCATTAAAAACATTAAGAGATCAGTGCAACACCCATTGGTTGAATTAACATGGCTCCATAGGGAAAATGCTTTTCCCTGTGGTTGATTACTTTATATATGACACTGGCACTCTTATATTCTAAAAATGATATATACAAGAGAAAGTTTCTCATATTGGGATTAATTTTTATTATGCAAAAGATGAATTTTGTAAAACTGTATGTGTAATCTTTTCAGAATAAGGAATCACCATTGCTTCGTACAAGTACAGGTGCTAATTTTGAAGCATCCAGCACTACGGGTGATGCCGTCAATTTTGACATTACGGATGTCACCTTTAGTGCCATCACTGCTACTACTGCTGTGACACCATCGACAACTGATGCTGAAATGCAAATCAATCCGGTAATGATATTTCAAGTGCGACACTTTGCGAATGCTGCTGTAGTCACGGATGACATTATTGCACCAATGAACGTTGATCATGACTACTCTTATGTGAAGCTTCCATTAGATTTAGTGAGAACAAAGACATTGGTGCAGATGATGCACACTATGTGATAACAGCGACATAACCGAGGGTGACTCAAGCAGCTCCGACACCTATGAGAAAGAGAAGAAGTTTATCATTCGTGAGAAAAACTTATGTCACTTTTCTGCACCTGCCACACACCAAACAACCATAAACTGTGACACAGTTGTACTCATGTCTGATCTATCAGCCAAGGTCTTTCGGATACTGGGGTGTCTGGCAGAGGCAAGTGTGCTGATTTCTACCCCTGGATGAGTGAAATGTGAATTGAATATGTTAGGTGTACATGTACTATCAGTCAGAATGAGTAGTGTATTGGTGTATATTTACTGTCAGTAGTGTATTGGAACAGATGATTGGTGTGCAAGTACTATCAGTCAGAACAAGTAGTATATTGATACATATGATTGGTGACATTTACTGTCAGTACAAGTAGTGTATTTGGTAGAGAATGAGACGCTTGGTTTACATTTGCTGTCGGTAGGAACAAGTAGTAGATTCAGTCAGAACAAGTAGTATATTGGATACACATGATTGGTGTACATTTACTGTCAGCAGGGGTGAGATTTAGCGGTCGCCCGGTCGCCAATGGCGCCAAAAACTGGCTTCGGGCGACTTAAATTTTTTACTACTGTAGCCCGGATGGCGACTCGAAATATTTACGAAGCTGCAATATTTTAGACCCAGCAAAAATTAACGGAATGTCAATAAACATCTCATAAGTGTAGTCCTGGATATATGTTAACCATAAATCGTGTGTTTGTGACACGTTTGACATTGCAAGATATGTTGCCAAACCGATAGCGATATCAATAGGGAGCATTCATTGTATTTTTAATCAACCACACCGACGCTCAACATTAACTGAACGGTCATTCTACATTGAAATAATAACCGGTCATATTAATAGTCTTGGTGCCGCGTGGCGCCACATTTATATATACAAGAAAAAATTACGTGTTAGTTTATACGGACAGTCATGATAGCAATGTTTACCAAATGCCTCAGGCCAATATGCCATCAATAGTTCGCTCGAACGTATTACCAGAAACAACCGTGTCACACACGTGGTGCAATAGTCCAATACTCGTTGAATGGTCAAAATATAGAAGGTCGCGTGGATACTTGTGTTGGTTGTAGAATAGTAGAATTTCTGCTTTCTACTGTCTTTTTATTGTGTATTGCCATTGGTCTGCGACCTGGGGCCAATACGTGGGTGCGTGCTTTCTACTATAATAATATAAACCGCCCATATGGCGCTACGTAGCCTACTCTCAAACGATTTACGTATCGAAGTATTCGCCGCGGCGCGCGTGGTTTCTGCGATTGTTGGAAGTTAACGTTTTACGCAGCGAACATTTGATTTACCATAAAATTACTAAGAGAAAAATAAAGGCGTTACGTTTCATTCGGGGGGTCGTAGATTAATCCCTGGAAGTTTGGCGCCCGAGGTGCAAGCCGTCTAGGAAACAAACGTGAACTTAAGTCATAACCACATATAAACGTACATACATAAAAATATACGCTATCTCGATTATAGCTAGATTTAATTATCTCCATGGAGCGGAGCGCTTCTGGTGAATTAATCGGGAACCTGGCTAAAGTTTCTCTAGGCTAGGGTAAAATCAGATCCCGTAAAAATCTGTTCAGTTCACAGGACCTTGTGTCCTGTGACGCTTGGAGACTTTTCGCGTAGACTGTTGGTGTACCATGTTATGAAAGAAACAACCTGTGTATAATTGTATACTGTATTTTATTCGGTATTATGTATCACATTCTATTGAACCTGCGTTAAAAATAAATGTTTCAAAACTGTTTGTTTTTTATTTGTCGTTGATATCGTTCATACATTTTATCTTCAAAGTATTTACTTTCTATCATCAAAGTATTGATTAGCAAGTGGGCTACCTAAGAAGCTATCGGGCTACTTCACTTTGCAAGGTTGGTAGCCCGACTGGCTACCTTCCATGACTTGCTAAATCTCACCCCTGCTGTCAGAAGAAGTAGCGAAATGGTGCAGATTCCAGAATGAGATGATTGGTGTACATTTACTGTTGGTAGGAACAAGTAGTGTATTGGTATGCATGATTGGTGTACATTTACTGTCAGTCAGAACAAGTAGTATTGGTACACATGATTGGTGTACATTTACTGTCCAGTCAAAACAAGTAGTGTATTGCCATTGGTACAGATGATGATGGTGAAACAGTTGCATTATTATTAAAATGCCTTGGCTTTATAAAGATTAATTATTTCCTAAGCTAAACTACCAGTATATTTGATATGTTGTGGCATAATAATGATGTGTGTAACTGTGATATCCATGTTCCAGGTTGTATTTCCATTTGGTAGAAGTCACTGTTTTTAGTCAATGTTTAATCTTGGTTTCAGTCGTTCTAGTTAGCCTTCTTTGGTAATTGTTTTTCTATGTGAATAAACTTTTGATATATTTTATGTTGGTCTCAATATAAATGAAATTGTGTGTAGTGACATGCAATATGCTGCAGGTAACATTTTTGTTGACAGAAGTGGGATATAGTTAAGAAGGCATTCACATCATTCAGTTATTAATATTTTAGTGGGGATTTTTGTACTTTTCCAGGTTGTGTTTCGACCTGCTGCATACTGTGGGTGCCTCACAATTTGTCTATATTAGACTATCAATACACTCACCTGTGTCAGGTCAATCTCCATAGCTAAACTTTCCATCAATTCAATTCGGTTCAAAATAGACATCACAGATACTTCCAACATCGCAGGATGGGATTACTTGTCTTGCCTTTCCTGAAATATAATTTGTCAGGGTTAGTTGATAGCACTAATTCTATAATTACCATAATAGTTGCAAACCTGTGAACATTACATACTGTCAATAGTTAATTATTGTTATTTAAATTATTACATTGCACCCAACAACAAGGTGTTATGGTGTGCTACAGAGAGGGGTGATTACAAGTATGAATATTAATGTAATCATGATTACAGTCATTATTACAATCATGATTACAGTAACATTTAAGAATATATATATATATATATATATATATATATATATATATATATATGTGTGTGTGTGTGTATATTCACATAATGAATTAAATAAACCCTCATGTTATTATTGTCACCAATATTATTCAACACAATATTAAAATACAGTCACGGTACACTTCTTTAGATTTAAAAATGGCAATGATTCGATAACAATTGAATTACTGACCTGCTAGCTATACTTATAGGGCGAATCAATGAGTCGGCACGCAAATCATGCAATGACAGCAGACCAACATCTAACACCGCCCTGTTTGTGCATATCACTCACTACAAAACCATCGTCTTCGCCTTCGGACGGTGATGCAAGCACCAACGCGGTCGGGCACACGGTGCTGCATAGCCATAGGCATAGCCTAGCCCTGGCCTAGGCATGGTAGCTTCCTCGGCGCAGCATGATGACTCAACGTAAACGTGCGCAGACATCGGGACGCAGTTTCCACAGGATCACCCCATCACATTACCTAGTCAGGAATCGTTGACAGTCAAAACGTTGTTGTCATTTTTCCTGAATCCAACGTCAACAAAGGCGAAGCCGACCTGGAGTCTGGAGCGTGACTCGCACACTCGGTGACACTTTACGACTGTCAGCCGTTGTTTCCGTGTGGCCTGTCGAACTGGACTCTTCGTCTGTGGTTTCCATTTCTCCAAAGATAGACAACTATTACGGAAGTTCAGTAAATCACTAATCGCTAGTAAAGCTGTCACAAGCAATGCATCTATCTTGTCAACAAGTGAAAAATAGTTCCGGTATTCCGTTATCGCATATTCTCGTTGGTTAGCGTCTCGTGTGTTCGAGAAGTGTGGCGTTTTCCACGATTTTTTGCGTCTTTTATTGTAATTTCTTTAACTTTTTTTACTTGGAGCGAACAACAACGCTATTTTGTTGACGTGTGTAAACACTTATATATATAACAGAGGACCATATCTTTTTTCGCTCCAGAATGCCTATTAATGAAATAAATCGCAAAAAAATCTAAAATTTACATTGATTAGATATACGCGACTCAAACCACTCGCTTCGACAACAAGATGGCGATACGCAGTGATGCATTTTGTCGATTTTTGTCTCGAACAAAATCAGTTTTTCAGTTTATCTCATAAATTAGCGGGTAACTGTCAACATTAATGCATAGTTAGATAATATATATATTTAAATATACGGCATAATACAAAATTGCTTCGATTCCCCTTTAACATCACAACTGTTTTGGTGCCAGCCTCCCTCCCAGCATTTTTGAGAGTCCAACTCCCGTCATTCCGACCTATTTTTGAGGCCAACTTCCCACTAATTGTTAGGACCAACCTGTGGCAATCTCCCATTACCTGCCACCTGCGCCCCCCACCCCCACCCCCACCCCCCATAATCAAAGTAAATTTTCTTGATGATTTTAACAAAAGTTTGCTGGTATGCTCTTATTGAACTGATCCCGATTCGCGACAGGCTAAATGAATTGAAGAAGGACATTTTTACTGTTATCCAGAGTATTACCATCCATGTTGTTTTGTTGTTTTCAGCTGTTTGCCATCATCGTATTTGGCTGTATCAGGTCACAAGGCTACTACGAGGGTACTACGTGTTTGTATGGTGACCGGAACGCATGCAACTTTGGCGTTGCTATTGGTGTCCTTGCCTTCCTCGGGCTGATGGGCTTCCTCATTCTCGACGCACTCTTCGACAACATCAGTAGTGTGCAGCACCGCAAATATGTCGTCATCGCTGACATGGCGTTTTCGGGTAAGTACATCTGTTGGTCATTCAAGAAAATTTTAATTAAGAAAAAACATATGCAATGCGCCTCAAAATATTTTGCTACGAGTGTAATGTTGTTATAAATTTAGTACTGGGGATAGTGCATAAAATGTATGGTGATATACTAAAATGCGTACTTAGATATGACTTTCGGCAGATATATGTTAGGACAGGGGCAGTAGTAAATGCATAACATAACAAATATTTTAAACTGGTATTTGGCATAATTGAAGTAGGGGTAACAGTGTGATTATGTCTAACTTCAGTGTGATTGTGTCTGCTGTTTATTTCCCTGTTACTACACAGGTCTATAGTTAGGCTGCCAGGGATGGGTTCGATTATAATGGCCAATTACAATCGCATAGCATCATAAAAACTCAATTAAAATTACATCACTTCAACAGATCAATTACAGTAATATCGCTTCAACAAATCAAAAGCAATGCATCATAAAGGCTGCATTCAGTTGAGATTGTCGATTACAATGGTCAATTACACAGCCTCATAAACGCTTTATCACAATTACTTTGTTGTAAACATCAATTACAATTATACTAATTGTAATTAATTGCAATTTGCAAATTACACAGACACAATTGACCTTTGCTCTGCATGCATCATCTGATTACATTTGTTTTCACAATGGGTCATCTATTAATCCTTTAAAGTAATTGTTATTTGTTAGTGTGTTGTAATTTATATCATATTAGGTGACAATGAGTGACAACGACGGTCTAATTAGAATTATTAAACTGATAGGTAATATGACGTCAATAAGATTGCATACAAAGCAACAAGCATGTGACCAATAAGCCATTTGCTTGTTGTCGTTTGACCTGGTCAACTATCACTGATTCACGCAGTTTGAGCACTTTGTGTGTATGTGGACAATGCTCGAAGTTTGAGTGTTGGAACACGTCAACAAACTTGTGATGTGACTTTTGTAGGTTTCTGGACTTTCATGTGGTTCGTGTGCTTCTGCTATCTGACCAACAAGTGGAACAACACCTCTGTTGATACAAAAAAGATAGACAAAGTTGGTCGCAGTGGGGTGCAGGCTGCTATTGCCTTCTCCTTCTTCTCCATACCAACCTTTGTGAGTAGTGTCTGTACTAACTGTTCTATAGTTGAATGCTAGTTAACCCATCCTGGTGCTAGTGCAGATAACTTACAGCCAGTTCCTGACAAGATCCAAGAAATCACTTCAATGTCATCATCAATAGAAAATTACAGGCCTTCAGTTAAAATGGGCATAACCTTATCCTTTCTCATCTATTTTTTAGATATGCTGTGCCATTAAAAAGCAGATAAAAATTATCATATAACATTGAAACATGGTGAAGATAGTTGAGTCGTCTGCCCTGTGTGTGCTGTTTTGTACCACAAGTATCAAGTATACTATAGTTGTAATCTCTGTGTCGTTGAGATCACTGTCATCCCCACTCCTCCAGTAATCTTTGTTGTAACATCTCCTACTACTTCTACATTTCCACATTTTCTATAAAACGTGACTACATAATGCACATTTAAAAACCTAAATTTCTAATATTAATGTATTGTGGGACAGGTGCCCACAGTACCCTCTTTCCTTAATTGAATCTCCAGCAAGGGAATATTCATCCCTTTCTTCCTACTTCTTTCACTTGGCACCTCTGCAGATGCCCCAGCATGTGTTCAGAGAATTACTATTCTGTGGTGGCTCTAAATGTCTGTGTTGTGTGTTGTGTTGTGTCATTGTAGGTTGGCTCTAAATGTCTGTGTTGTGTGTTGTGTTGTGTCATTGTAGGTTGGCTCTAAATGTCTGTGTTGTGTGTTGTGTTGTGTCATTGTAGGTTGGCTCTAAATGTCTGTGTTGCGTGTTGTGTTGTGTCATTGTAGGTTGGCTCTAAATGTCTGTGTTGTGTGTTGTGTTGTGTCATTGTAGGTTGGCTCTAAATGTCTGTGTTGCGTGTTGTGTTGTGTCATTGTAGGTTGGCTCTAAATGTCTGTGTTGTGTGTTGTGTTGTGTCATTGTAGGTTGGCTCTAAATGTCTGTGTTGTGTGTTGTGTTGTGTCATTCTGTGGTGGCTCTAAATGTCTGTGTTGTGTTGTGTCATTCTGTGGTGGCTCTAAATGTCTGTGTTGTGTGTTGTGTTGTGTCATTGTAGGTTGGCTCTAAATGTCTGTGTTGTGTGTTGTGTTGTGTCATTCTGTGGTGGCTCTAAATGTCTGTGTTGTGTGTTGTGTTGTGTCATTCTGTGGTGGCTCTAAATGTCTGTGTTGTGTGTTGTGTTGTGTCATTGTAGGTTGGCTCTAAATGTCTGTGTTGTGTGTTGTGTTGTGTTGTGTCATTCTGTGGTGGCTCTAAATGTCTGTGTTGTGTGTTGTGTTGTGTCATTCTGTGGTGGCTCTAAATGTCTGTGTTGTGTGTTGTGTTGTGTCATCGTAGGTTGGCTCTAAATGTCTGTGTTGTGTGTTGTGTTGTGTCATTGTAGGTTGGCTCTAAATGTCTGTGTTGTGTGTTGTGTTGTGTCATTGTAGGTTGGCTATTTTGGTCCTTAACAGATCTAACGACTGAAGTAAATTCCTTCGATGATTTGAACAAAAACAGGCATTTTGTATTAAACAGATTTTGCACATTACACAAGCTAGTCACACGCTACACGTCTGGACATAAATTAACTGGATTCGAGATGGGCTGAACCATTTGAGGAAGCTGCTTTAACGGGACAAATTTACTGCTTTAGACTTATAGATGAAACTGCAATGCATCTACATATGAGATAAGTTCAACGTATAGACTATACGTTAAGTATTGAGATACGTTGGTAGCGAAAACTTAAAGATCGCTTAAACTGCCTATTAAAATGATGCGTTTTATACTCGTACATCAATGCGGTTTGATATTTAGTATCAAGTCTGCGTTGTCGGTGTGCATGCCTACTTTTCTCTCACGAGGAGTCACCTCCGTCTTTCTTATTGTTCTTATTGTTGTTGACGTACTGTGCATTTCTTTCCGACGTTTATTTCTCTTCGTGGTGTTTCGGTGTTGCTCTGTGCTATGCTGTTTCTAAACAATCAACACCGAAAATCGAACTAGCTTTTCTTGAAACATATGTCCACTGAATTGTTTAAATCAGCGTAACAATTCGACCAATGTGGCATTGAAAGTGGCAGTCTTTAAATATAAGCGTCGCTCGACACCCGTAGTGATCCACGAACCGAGTTAGTGGAAAATGTATTCCTGAATAAATTTAACGGGTATATTTAGATCCAACATATACAGTATATTTGTATATAGTTAGTTTCCAACCAATGGATTGACATTTTGTATTGCAGGCTGGTTTGACCACTTTGGCTGTCATAAAAGCCTGGAAGGGAGTCGGTGATGTCTTTCTCTTCAATCGCTTCAGTAACGATACTAACGTGGTGCCAAGCTCGACGCCGATTTCTGTGTCAGGAGTGACCGAAGACAACTTTCTACCGATGCCTTTCAGTGGTAATGTGCAGAACAGGAATAAAGGTCTACCACAAGGGGACGATGCCGTACTACGAGTGGACAGTGGCGTACCAAGGGGGGACAGTGGCGTATCACACGGGGACAGTAACCCGCCACAGGGGAACTGTATCGTACCACGAGGGGACAGTGGCCCGCCACAAGGGGACAGTGTCTTTACCCCGCCACAATATTGATGATATGGCCGTACACCGGTGGAGATACGAGGCATAGCCTGGGTGTTTAGAGGGTGTTTGTTTTAAATGATACTGATAACAATAACTCATGTAGGAAGTATCCTGTGCTGGGAGTTCTAATCGGCTGCTACTATGCACAGTTGTGTTACTCGTGAACATTAGAAGTAGACAAGTAGACAATAACACTGTGAAGGATGATAGGATGTATGTTTGCGTACGTTGGGAAATGTTCATTTTTTTATATGTTACTCAGAAAAGTAGACATAAAACAAATCAGCATTTCCCAACGTATGTAAACATAAATCCTCATTCACAATGTTACTGTCTACTTCTAATGTTCAGAAAAGTAGACAGAATAATCTGATCACCGTATTCAAATTTTGAAAAGGATGAACGGAATTGAGAATTATGGGTCAAACCGTGTTTTATATATATATATATATATATATATATATATATATATATATATATATATATATATATATATATATATATATATATATATATATATATATATATATAAAGATAAGAATAGTATAATATGTCAAACCCATCGTCTCATAGATGTAATGGCAAATATAGAAATTCGATGTTTAACTATTTCCCTATGCTAGAATTTTGTATGATGTACAATTTGGAGATGCAGGGAAAATTATACAGGGTCAACGTACCATGTTCAAATAAAAGGGTGCTTGTGTTGACCTTTGACCATTATGTAAATGTTTGACCATTTAATATATTAAATGTTGTCAATAACATGTACATATAGTAAACATATATATTTTACATCTTAAATATTTATTGGGAACAGTTATATTTTACATATTAAGAGTACATTGGAAACATATATCTATATATTTTTTTACATTAAACGTATGTTGGAAACATAGATCACACGTTACTCAGAAATATATATGTGGAATAATAAAATAGTAAAAGGCGGTTAACGTGGCTGTTTTCATTAGCTTTATTGGAAGGTGATTCGCTACTCTTGTCGTCTTTTGTGTATCTGCGATACAGCTTCACGCACACACGCACGCACGCACCCAAGCACGCACGCACGCACGGGTTGAGGGGAAGAAGATAAACAGACATATAGAAAAACAGTCAGAGGAAGGCGGTGGCCGTAGAAAGTATACACCAGCATTCGACATTAACACTTCTCCGTGACAACCGAAAATCACGTCGACTGAGAGGTGATAGAAAAATACTCTCCATGTGGATGTTAAACCTAAAAACCAAATTAATGAAGTGGCATCTACAACAACATGGTGCGGAAATCATGTAAATAATGTTGACGTTGTGAATGGAAATGTGTATTAACTGTCAAATCAAATGTGCAAACCTGGTCTGTGTACGTGAACACAGAGAAGCCGGAATAAGGAGTGTTCTTTCTCAAGATGCAAAAACTAGAAAATGAAGAAGACGCTAGTAATTTCAGTCTTTTATTATCTCAAATTATCAACAAAATATTGGCGGGAAAATAGTTACAAATTCCCACAAAAATACGATTGTTAACAGGATGGATGTATAAAGAAATACATTTTAAACAATATTTAGTGATGTGCAAAATTACAATTTGCCTATGAGACAAGATTTCACGTTGACCAGATTCAGTGTATTCCGGGTATCATGTCTTAGTATCAGACTTGTTAGCATGTCAAAAACTGACAAGTCAAATCTCAACTCTCAAGTCACTGTGACCTGCAAGTAGGGAGGTCAAGAGAAATTTTGATACAGAGCCTTCTGTCATACACCATTAGATAGTTGCTTTAATACAGTGATATAAGCTTTTTGAATGTTTATAAAATCGTTTTGTAGAAGTGAAGTTATGGTCATTTGAGTGCATATTAATGGGGCATTTTTGTTGGACAGGTTCCATAGGCTTATTGCTAGGAGCAAACGGCACCAAAATGGGCCCTTTTATAGAAAATTCCAAACTGTTTTTATTCACAACTCATAAACTACTTAAACAGAGCCATCAACCTTGGCAGACTGTATACCCATCGTATACAGATTGCAAAGGTTAAGTGATACTCAACTTAATAATTAACTAATAAATGTTAATTGGCCTAATTAATGCATAAACGAATAACATCATGCATTTTTAATGATTGAGTAGTTGCATTGCTTAACAAGAAGTTTAAAAGCGTATACCCATTGTATACAGATTGCAACAGTTGAGTGGTACTTAACTTAATGATTAACTAATTAATGTTAATTAGCATAAGTAATACATAAACTAACAAGATTATGCATGTTTAAGGATTGAGTAGTTGTACTGCTAAATATATTTTTTTTAATTAACACAATATTAATAGGACTTCATGTATTGATTATTAGTTAAATAAGAAGTTTCTAATATGTTTTATTTCTTTACAGAATGTAGGGCACTGTAGCTCTGCGGTTAAAGCACCAGACAGTCAGTGGAGAGGACCGAGACCGCCCCACACATCCACTTTAATTTACATTTAATATATGTTTGTATATTTTTGTAGCAGAAACAGTAGTGAACTACTGAAGAGAAAATAAAATAAATTAACACAAAACACATTCACGCTGAACTTAGCGCATGCGCAGTGCTGCCGCGAATGACGCGACGTTTCGAAGCGCCATGACCACGCCCATGTGGTTGCATCTGCGAAATGGCCTGGTGCTTTACAGCAGAGGGTACATCACTTTAATATCAAACCCGCGCGCTGTTTAACACCCGATGCTACTGAACTAAATATATTTGTAATGATTTAATATCGCAGAAACCAAATATATTCGTACCGCTTAAAAAAATTCCCGCCAATTTATGCTACGCACAAAAAAAACCGTACCAACATAAAATTGAAGCATAACATATCTTCTTGCGAACTGTCTGGCTGGATTAATTTTATATGAAGCGGGAACGCGCGGAAAGTAATTTGTAAACATCCGGTGTCACCCGAAGACAAACTCCTGCATTACCTCAAGATTGGACTATTTGGAGTAGGCCTATAATTACTTGAGAGGGCCGCGGAGACGTAAAATCGGATTCATCGAAATTTCAACTTCGTTAGCTAATATCCCGATAATAATGCCACAGCAACACATAAACAAATTGTTGCAATGTTAATATGTTATTACTCTTTCAATGTAAAATCAGGCGCTTTTCCGAAGTGTCACGTGACATTGTTGACCTCTCTACTGCAAGTGAAGTGAAGTCTTAAGACTTAAATCAATGAGTCCACAGAATTTACTCATGAAAAACGGAGTACGCAGCATTTACTAACAAGAAAAGGAGTCCACAGCATTTTTACATGAGAGATAGCATTTACTCATAAGAGGTGGAGTACACACCATTTACTCATGAAAGATGGGGTCTACAGCATTTACCCATGAGAAATGGAGATCACAGCATTTACTCAAAAGAGATAGAGTCCACAGCATTTACTCATGAGAGATGGAGTACACAGCGTTTTCACATGAGAGATAGAGTCAACAGAATTTTCACATGAGAGATGGAGTCTACAACATTATACTCACGAGAGATGGAGTAGACAACATTTACTCATGAGAGATGGAGTACAAGACATTTATTCATTAGAGATGGAGTCCATGGCATATAATCATGAGAGATGGAGTCCACAGCGTTCACACATAAGAGATGGAGTTGTTGCTCTCCTCATTTTCCATGAAGTCCGGGTGAGGCTGGAACCGATACCGGTCATAGATTTTTGTTCCCCCTTCTTCTTTATCATTATACCACAGCATTTACTCATGAGAGATGGAGTATACAGCATTTACTCATGAGTGACGGAGTCCACAGAATATAGTCACAAGAGATGGAGTACACAGCATTTCCTCATGAGAGATGGAATTCGCAACCTTTACTCATGAGCGATGGAGTCCACAGCATTTAGTCATCATGACTTCCGGCTACTTGGACTTGGTGCATCGACTTGAATTTGGTGTAGATCATTTACAGAAAAACGCGGTATATCAAATAGAATAAGTATTACTATTGAATATATATTATACACAAACGTATTGTAGACATATATTAGGAAACAGGTTTTGTTAATTATTAGTCAGAGGGAGTATTTTAGAGTAAGTTAGTTTCGGATTCTGTCAGGGAATTCAGCGAGCGTTAATAGGGTTGTTTACTATTCGAATACGCCATAGTGAATAGTCAGTAACATTGGAATATTGGTTAGAATAAGTATTAGTATTATACATATATTGTTCACCAACTTCTTGTAGACATATTAAGAACCCGTTTTTGTTAACAGAGGTAGTATTTTTTCCCGGATTCAAACTCAACGAGCGATAAAAGGGAGTTTGTTTACAGGTCGTGAATTCAACCCGTGCATCGAGCTATCGTTTACATTGGCTAATATATATATCAGATAAAGTGATTTATTTACTTAAATTACATACATAAGGTAATATCTGACATAGTGGTAGTAAACGTTTTCGGTAAAAAGGAATTAACAGCAGGATTTTAACGTAAATTAGTACACACTGACTTCGTTGTTTTTGTTACACATTGTTCTCCGTATTCGCTAGGTGGCAGGTTTTTTTTTCTCATGCGAGGTTAATAGAAGACACAGTTAGCAAGTATATTAGACTAAAGTGTTCTTTTGATCACAAAAACAGCCTTATTCAAGGCTAACGTAGCAAACTAATTAAAACTAAATTGTATGATGGCGCCGTGCAAACGGCACTTAAAGGTCACAAGGCACTTAATTTGCGGCAGTTGCAGTAACTGGGTGGACTTCGTCAAGTCTGGGTGCGAGAAGTCCTGGGCTGAGGCCCAGGCAGATAGTTTTAGTTTTGAGTGTACGGGATATACGAAGATGAAGGAACTAGAGGTGGAGTTGGAAGAGCTGAAGCTGCTCGTTGTGGCAATGGTTGGAAGGTAACAGGGGGGTTGTGCCAGTAGTTCCGGTGGGGGAACAGTAGATGATAAAGTGGGGAAAGACACAAGAGATGCTAGGGAGAGCTCACCGCAGCCTGGGGGGAAGCTGAGAGGAGGGAAGGTGACAGGTCGTAGGGAGACAGGACATAAGGAGACGGGAAGGAAAGGAACGGGAGGGAAGACAACCGGAGTGAAGGAGAGGGGAGTAGGGGAGACAGGAGGGAAGGAGAAGGGAGTGGGGGAGACAAGAGCAAAGGAGTGGGAAGTGGGGGAGACAGGAGGGAAGGAGACAGGAGGGAAGGGGTCAGGACAGAATGTGATGGAGGGGATCGAACGGAAGAGTTATTCTGCAGCAGTGATAGAGGGGGTGAGGAAGAGAGCGAGGGTGTTTGTGGGGGATTCGATAGTTAGGAAGACCGACAGAGTCTTAAACAAGGGAGATGATGTGGTGGTCTGCTTGCCTGGAGCCAAAATAGAGGCAATAACTGAGAGGGTAAAAAACATCGTAGGCTCGGTAAGGGTGGATCTGTTTTAGTACACGTAGGGACAAATAACGTAGAGAGGGAGGGTACAACTGCCATAGTTAGGAAATATAGGCAGTTGGTCAGAACACTAAAACAGACGCGGGTTGAGCAGGTAATACTGTCAGGGATTTTACCTGTAATGGGCAGGAGGGGTCACAAATATCGAAATTGTCGGGGGATGGCAATTAACATGTTAGTCCAGAAGCTATGTAGGGAAGAGGAAGTTGGATTTATGGGGAAGTTTTGTTGGGAGGGCTGACATGTACATGAAGGATGGGCTTCATTTAAGTGGAAAGGGGGCGGCCGTATTCGCGGACAAACTTTCAGCAGCAGTAGATAGTGACTTGGGTACAATGACAAATATTTTTGGAAGTAAACATTCTTTAAACTAGAAGTGCAGGGGGGTTACCTAGAGGTGTCTCAAGCAGAACAAGAGGCCACTAGCACAGATAAACCAATATCAAATCATCCGAAAAACATCTCTGAAAAAGGTTATAGATGCGTATGTTTAAATGCAAGGAGCATAGTAAATAAGAAAAACGAATTAAACATTATGGTAGAAGATATTGACCCTCACATAATTGGTATAATTGAATCATGGGCCAACATAGATATAACAGATGCTGAATTAGGACTGACAGGATATGTAATGTTTAGGAAAGATCGAATAGGAAGAAGGGGCGGGGGAGTTATTTTATATGTTAAAGAATCTATTCAGGCTTATGAAATAAAACTAGAAAGGGAAGCAGATTGCGATGAAGCTGTTTGGTGCAAAATTGTTTCAGGAAATTCAAAATTAACTATTGGATTAGTTTACCGAAGTCCAAACATAAACGAAGAGGACAACACAAAAATAAAAAACGCTATAAAGGAAGTTAGTAAAGGGGAATGTATCATAATGGGAGATTTTAACCATGGACACATACAATGGAATTCTCTAGAGAGCACAGGGATTGAGGACCAACAATTTCTATTTTTAATCCAGGATAGCTTTCTTACTCAGCACGTACTAGAACCAACCAGGGGAGAAAATGTATTAGATATAGTTTTGTCATCACAAAAAGAATTAGTGGACAATGTAAAAATATTTTAACCATTGGGTAATAGTGACCATAATCAAATACATTTTGACATCAATGTAAAATCAGAAAGTAAAAATAAGAAAACGTACAAGAGAAACTTCCACAAAGGTAACTACAAAGATATGAGAAAATACTTAGCAAAGCTAGATTGGAATAACATGCTGATGAATAAGACCGCAATTGAATGTTGGAATATTCTAAAATATGAAATTGAGAGTATCATCGATAAATTTGTTCCCTTCCAAAAACAAGGAAAACGGTGTAGAAAGAAACACTTGTCAAAAGAGGCAATTAGAAAAATAATGCTAAAACAAACTATGTGGAGGGTTTATAGGCGTACCAGAAAGGACGAAGACTATGCAAAATACAAAGAGGCACTTAATGCAGCTACAACTGAAATCAGACAATCTAAAAGAAGCTATGAGCAAAAACTAGCATGTAACATAAAAAATGACAGCAAGAGTTTTTATGCATATGTCAGGAGTAAATAAAACGTACAAGACAAGGTTGGACCTCTAGAAGACAGTGCTGGAAATATAATATCACAGGGGTTTTTAATGGCGGAAGACCTAAATGGTTACTTCAGTTCAGTGTTTACCAAAGAAGATATTAGTTCATTACCAGTTGCTGATGCTAAATTTCAGGGGGCTAAATCTGACTATTTAGGTCCGTTAGTTGTAACTCCAGAATTGGTAGCTAAGAAAATAAAGGCAATGAAGGATAACAAATCACCGGGAGTGGATGGGGTTCCTCCAAAATTACTAATGGAAACAGTAGAACAAATCAGTATACCACTTGCAAGAGTATTCAACTTGTCATTAAAAGAGGGAGTTGTTCCGTTTGAATGGAAAGAAGCAAACATCATACCATTATTTAAAAAGGGTTCGAGAAATAAGTCAGAGAATTACAGACCAGTGAATTTAACGTCAGTGATTTGTAAATTATTAGAAAGGTTAATTAAAGACCATATGGTGGACTTCCTCGTTAAGCATAAATTATTAAATTCATCTCAACATGGATTCCTTAAAGCGAGGTCATGCTTAACAAATATGTTATGTTTTTTGGAAGAAATCACTAAGTGGATAGACGTGGGATCGCCAGTAGATATTATCTACTTAGATTTTCAGAAAGCTTTTGACAAAGTGCTACATCAAAGATTACTACTTGAATTAAAAGCCCATGGTATCGGGGATAGCATAACTGACTGGATAGAACAATGGCTCACTGACAGAAGACAACGAGTTGTAGTAGATGGAGAAGTTTCAAATTGGAAATCGGTTTTGAGTGGGGTACCTCAAGGATCAGTATTAGGACCTATATTATTCTTAATTTATATCAATGACTTGGACGACAGTATAACAAGTAACGTACTGAAATGAAAATACTGATGGTGATAAACAACATTTACAAAACGATCTAGACAGATTAGTGAAATGGTCTGAGAAATGGCAGATGTTGTTCAATTTTGGGAAATGTAAATGCCTACATACAGGACATAGGAACTTGAATGTAAACTATAAAATGTGAGATACTGTTCTGGGTACTACTGTAAAAGAAAAGGACTTAGGAGTTACAATAAGCGCTGATATGAAAGTTTCAGAGCAGTGTGGTATTGCAGCTTCAAAGGGTAATCAAATTCTTGGATTGATTAGAAGAAACATAACATACAAGGGAAAAAAGTTAATTATACCTCTTTATAAAGCAATAGTTAGACCTCATTTAGAATACTGTATACAAAGGAGAGCAACTAAAATGATTCCAGAACTGAGAGACCTTAGTTATGAAGAACGCCTGAAAGAATGTGGTTTAACAACTCTAGAGACAAGGAGGTTAAGAGGAGATCAGATTGAAGTTTTTAAGATATTGAATGGGTATGAAAATATTGATAGAAATATGTTTTTCTCACTCAAGAAGGATAGCAGAACTAGAGGACATGAGGTAAAATTAGTAAAGGATCAATGTAGATTGGACATCAGGAAGCACTCGTTCTCACAGAGGACAATAAATGAATGGAACAAATTGTCTACAGATTGTGTAACTGCTAGCAGCGTGAATATGTTTAAAAACAAGGTTGACACATATCTCAGGAGGGCGGGCTATAAGTAGATGAACATTGTTGGACTCTCGATAAGCCAATGGCTTCCTTGTCCACTTGCCATCTGGGCCTTTGGCTTGGATGGTAAATCTTGTTAAATCTTGTTAAATCAGAGATGGAGTACACAGCATTTACTCACGGGAGATGGAGTCGACAGCATTTACACACGAGAGGTGGAGTTGCTGCTCTTCCCCTCCTCCCTGTAGTCCGGGGTGAGGCTGGAACCGATACAGGTCATCGATTCTAGTTTTCCCTTCTTCGTCATCATTAGTCCACCGCATTTACTTATGAGAGGTGGAGTACACAGCATTTAGTCATAAGAGATTGGGCTGTTTGGAGATTTGAGACAGCCGCGGAGACGTAAAATCGGATTCATCGAAATTTCAACTTCGCTTGCTAATATCCAGATAATAATGCCACGGCAACACATAAACAAATTGTTGCAATGTTAATATGTTATTACTCTTTCATGCAGTTAAAGTTTATTCTCACAGTTTAACCTATCAACATATATAATGCGATGTTTTAATGAGTTGGTAGAATCAGGCGCTGTGTACGAAGGGTCACGTGACATTGTTGACCTCCCTACTGCAAGTCAAGTCAAGTCTCAAATCAATGGATACAGGTCAGAACGGCGACAAGTCGAAACGGCGACAACCAAAACAGCGACAACCAAAACGGCGACAGATCCAAAACGGCGACAAGCCAACACGGCGACAATCGTGGTCAAAACTGCGACAAGGCATAAGTCGAAACTGCGACAACCATTGGTCAAAACGGCGACAAATATTCTCAAAACGGCGACAAGGCATAAGTCGAAACGGCGACAATCATTGGTCAAAACGGTGACAAATATTCTCAAAACGGCGACAAAAACGGCAACAAGCCTAAACGTCAACAAACCAGATATATGAAGATGATAATTGTATACAACGGTTAATGAATTGCATAAATATTATAATATTATATGTTGTGGGTATTACTATTGGAAATAAAAATGTAATCATGATATCATACCCGAACTATATCAGTATTGTTTTTGGACGCAACGAAGCCATCTGCGTAGGTTCTTTGATATCGGTTTTCATGAAATGTAAGCCCGGGTCGCGGTTGCGAATGTGCAGCAATGTTTGTTATTCACACCTGCCCATCATTGTACGAGGCGATGCGTTGGACATCAGCAGCGAACCAAATTGGGTTATCCACTATAAGCTTGACCTCCCTTTGATGACGCGAAGGCCTGCTTGTTAACGTTACGGTTAAAATAATTCGAGTAATGAGACCTATAATGTCAGTTAAACATTAAAAGAGATATAACAGGATTATTTCGTGAATATTCAGTCTGGATAAACCGTGCTCGGATTACCCATATTTTTGTAGACCTCTGACCTTCGTTGTCCCTAGGCACGTGTTTATTGGTTACTCAGCCACTACACGTGATACATTCCAGTCCGCTCACTCACTAGCAGGAACTACACCTGGCCGCTCATTACCAATTTTTAATAATTATATGCTGATTGCTTTGTCTTTAGTCCACAAAATGAAATATATTATCAATTGAGCCACAGTTTTGATGCGAAATGCAAGCTGAACAGTAATCACAAAACCTTTCTGACCTACTGATGTGCAAGTTATCGGCATATGTTTTATTCATGCGCGTAATGCACTGAAGTTTTGTAAACTTCATTCTATTGCTTGTTGTTTTTGTGTGTGCTATGGTTATAATAAATATCCAATATGCAGGAATCGTAAAGTACGTTATTTGTGTTTTGAATTATATTTTTTACTAATGAGCGACAGAACAAAAAACCGGCACCAATCGAAACACATGCCATATCTATACACGATTATTATTTATTTGTGTCACTTATAACATAATTTAATTTGGATTCCATTTAATTTCACCAAGTGTACCTCACATCAGGGGTTATCCATATCGGGTATATGCACAATTATTATTTATTTATTTTTGCATGAGTACGTGACGCTTATACACGATGATTATTTCTCTGTGTCGCCGTTTTGGTTTGTCGTCGTTCTGACCATTACCCTGCCATACATACGGCGACATCTGTCTGTTTTGACCAATATTTCTCGTCGTTTTGACCAAAGTGTGTCGCCGTTTTGACCATTGGGTGTCGCCGATTTGGATTGTCGCTGTTTTGGATCTGTCGGCGTCGCCGTTATGACCTGTAGGCTGTACCCAAGTCAAGGACCTCCAGATCCATGTACCTTCTCGAGTCATCTCTCGGAAATCCAAGTCAATTCGCAAGTCAAGAAAATGGACGACTCGAATACGACTCGGGTCAGTCTCTACGACTCGGGTCAACAAGTCTGCGTACATAATACTTTAACTCTGCTCACTTCATCAACTAAGAAAAACACAAGAATTAGAGGAGTCAGACCACAGTTGAAAATTGCATTGGTGGCCATGTTAACGTTTTGTTAGATTATAAGAAAACGTGACCACTAAAAATTCTGAAACTTTTTCACAGCAACTGCCATCATCTCATTGACATGCTGACCAAGTTTTATCAAAATCACATACCTCCAGCTCTTTTAAAACGCCCCGACGTGCGATGCACATCAATTTTGACAAAAATAGCCTTGTATTCATGCGCTCACGTGGCCCATAGCAGAAAAATTCCCATAAATCCCTCCGCCTGTTAAACTCTCCAAAAAATGCACCATTTCATAGACAATAGCTTCTACAAACAAACCTGTGAATATGCCTGCTCAATTGCACTTATGTCACATCATATCAATTCTTTAAATTCACATATCGCAATTTAATACACCCTACATTCGTGAAACAATAAACAGGAAGGTCAACTGTGGTCTTACCCCTAGATGCGATCAACAAGAACAGTGGTGCCACGCGGTGGGTCAGGAACCAGAACAAGAAGAATAGGCACGCCACCTATTGAGTATGCTACGCCAGGCAAACGAGTTGCCCGTATGTCGATGACGTCACGGGCACCTGATCACTTGTCATCACATCGAAAATGGAAGGTGGCGGAGCTTATGGGGCGGGCAAGGCGACTGGCCAGTTCGACTATTTAGTCTACATTAAAAAGCCGCAGGTTATACTGAGGGCGGTTAGTTGGGTAGGTAGGCCAACATCTCACAGTCACGTGGGTGTTTTTTAATTAAACAGACGACCATTTCGTGAAAATGCATTAATGTCATTGGCGTGTATAACCAGGCTGTGTTGTGAATGAAACGTAAATCTATTAATCACATCTCTGCATTCGACGGCTGTGTATTTGTTACGACAGAAAGCAGTCGGTATTGAGTGAGATAATAATTGTATCGTTTCTTCTTGCGTGCGGCACGTTTCGTAGCAGGCATATTGGTAGCGTTCTTCGCCAAAACGAAATTGCATCTGCTTCCATCGTCTCAACTATCATCGATGTCAGCGTGTTCTTTAGCTTTGCGGTCCTAGTCCCAGAGGTTGATCGATATTTGACACGCACGGTCATTATGCCGGTATGTTGACGGAGTAGTGATTCGATACCGGTCCGTATCTATCATAGAATTATAATAAATCAGTATGTGTCGATATTGCCCCGCCCTACCCAGAGCTCACAGCTATATGTATTATGTTGTGTCCAAAAATGAACTTATGAAGGCTTGTTTGACTCGAGTCTTGGAATGATGGAATTTAACAGTTAGTTAAAAAGTCCATTTCCATGTTACATTAATAAATGTTCTTATAGCTTCAGAATTGGGGATCCAACAGCCAAAGTTTTACTTTCTGACATATTGCCTTTTATTGGCAGACCACATTATCACTCTTTTGAACGTACGGTTTTTCGTAAGGTGTCTTGCTGCTATGTTGTGTTTGTTTGTTGTTTTACCACCAAATAAATGTCCATGTAATGGTGTGACATGTTTAATTAAATTTATGGCGATCTTTTAGTTTCTTACTTAACTATGAAAATTACTACCTAGAGCCGCCAAACTTCTCATATCTAACACACATGTACACGTCAAGTGATAACAAATCACACTTAGTTTATATTACTGATGGTACAACTAGTCAATAATGATTCATAGTACACATTAAATGCAACTTGAGGATGCCAACACTACATATAACGCTAATACAACCAAATCAGACCAAACGTGCTAAAGTTGACCCATTGTATAATTAATTAATGCTTATAGTGACGCCATCGTTCAGAATTCATGTGACGGTTACACATCACAACATCTCAGTATCAAGCAAAAACAGGTTTAGTTTGTGATCATTATAGGAAAGTAAGTGTGATATGTTGATTGTGTGTATATGTGTTAGATATATGAAGAGAGGTTTGGTGATTAAGTCAGAAAGTAAAAAAAATCGCCAAGTATGTTGTGAACAAAAACAAATCTATGAGTGCGTGTGACCATTATTTCAATATATCAGGTCATACGCACACTATTCAGAGAGTGTAGCAGAGGTCTTAATATCACACCTGTTTTTGGTGCCACCCTCTCATCTCCCACCTGTTTTGGGGCCCAGCCTCCCTCCTCCCAGCATTTTTGAGAGTCCAACTCCCACCATTCCGACCTATTTTTGAGGCCAACTTCCCACAAATTTTTTTATTTTTAGGACCTGTGGCAATTTCCCATTACCTGCCACCTGCGCCCACCTACCCCCCCCCAATCAAAGTAAATTTTCTTGATGATTTTAACAAAAGTATGCAGATATGCTCTTTTATTGAATTGATCCTGATTCGCGACGGGCTAAAATACTGTTATCCAGAGTATTACCATCCATGTTGTTTTGTTGTTTTCAGCTGTTTGCCATCATCGTATTTGGCTGTATCAGGTCACAAGGCTACTACGAGGGTACTACGTGTTTGTATGGCGACCAGAACGCATGCAACTTTGGCGTTGCTATTGGTGTCCTTGCCTTCCTCGGGCTGATGGGATTCCTCATTCTCGACGCACTCTTCGACAACATCAGTAGTGTGCAGCACCGCAAATATGTCGTCATCGCTGACATGGCGTTTTCGGGTATGTTACATGTGTTGGTCATTCAAGGCAATTTTAATGAAGAAAGAAACATTCAATGTGCCTCAAATATTTTTTTACCAGTTATGGCGCTATGAGTAATTTTTTTATAAATTTATTACTGGGGATGGTGCATAAAATGTATGATGATATACTAAAATGCGTACTTATACATGACTTCCAGAAAATATATGTTAGGACAGGGGGCAGTGGTAAATGCATAACATAACAAATATTTTAAGCTGATATTTGGCGTAATTTAATTAATTGAAGTAACAGTGTGATTGTGTCTAACTTCAGTGTGATTTTGTCTAACTTCAGTGTGATTTTGTCTGCTATTTATTTCCCTGTTACTACACAGGTTTGTAGTTAGGCTGCCAGGGATGGGTTCAATTATAATGGCCAATTACAATCGCAGAGCATCATAAAAAGTCAGTTAAAGTTACATCACTTCAACAAATCAATTACATCACTTCAACAGATCAATTACAGTAATATCGCTTCAACAAATCAAAAGCAATGCATCATAAAGGCGGCATTCAGTTGAGATTGTCGATTACAATGGTCAATTACACAGCCTCATAAACGCTTTATCACAATTACTTTGTTGTAAACATCAATTACAATTATACTAATTGTAATTCTTTAAAGTAATTGTTGGTGTGTTGTGATTTATATCATACTATTAGGTGACAATAAACAACAACGGCGGTCTAATTAGAGTTATTAAACTGATAGCTGCTAATATGATGTCAATAAGATTGCATACAAAGCAACAAGCATGTGACCAATAAGCCATTTGCTTGTTGTTATTTGACCAGGTCAACTGTCACTGATTCACACATTTTGAGCACTTTGTATATATGTGGACAACGCTAGAAGTTTGAGTGTTGGAACACGTCAACAAACCTGCTTTCTGATACAACTCCCACCAATCTGGGTATGTCGATTCTGAACTTTCGTGCTTCCGCATCGTTTTCACTAACAAATTTAACATGTGGTAATTCCAGAAAGTTGTTGTTACATTAACATATCAGTTGAAATTGCAAAACCGGAGAACTTTGTTTAACAAAGGATGATATGACATCGCAGAAGGTGGACATTGTTGATGAAGGCGAATTAATGAGTGGAAATGATGTTGTTCTTCAGCAAGAGACGTTGTTGTAAAATCCCAAAGGAGGATTGTTAGTTATCATTTAGTACCAGTAATGTGTGATGTGACTTTTGTAGGTTTCTGGACTTTCATGTGGTTCGTGTGCTTCTGCTATCTGACCAACAAGTGGAACAACACCCCTGTTGCTGCAGCAAAGATAGACAAAGTTGGTCGCAGTGGGGTGCAGGCTGCTATTGCCTTCTCCTTCTTCTCCATACCAACCTTTGTGAGTAGTGCCTGTACTAACTGTTCTATAGTTGAATGCTAGTTAACCCATCCTGGTGCTAGTGCAGATAACTTACAGCCAGTTCCTGACAAGATCCAAGAAATCACTTCAATGTCATCATCAATAGAAAATTACAGGCCTTCAGTTAAAATGGGCATAACCTTATCCTTTCTCGTCTAATTTTTAAATATGCTGTGCCATTAAAAAGCAGATAAACAAATTATCATATAACATTGAAACATGGTGAAGTTAGTTGAGTCGTCTGCCCTGTATGTGCCTTTTTGTACCACAAGTATCAAGTATACTATAGTTGTAATCTCTGTGTCATTGAGATCGCCATCATCCTCACTCCTCCATTAATCTTTTTTGCAAATTTTGTAACATTTCCTATAACATTTCCACATTTTCTATAAAACGTGACTACATAATGCACATTTAAAAACCTAAATTTTTCTAATATTTCTGTATCGTGGGAGAGGTGCCCACAGTACCCTCTTTCCTTAATTTAATCTCCAGCCAGGGAATATTCATCCCCTTCTTTCACTTGGCTCCTCCCCCCCCCCCGGCATGTGTTCAGATAATTACTATTCTGTGGTGCCTCTAAATGTCTGTGTTGCGTTGCAGGCTGCCTTGACCTACCTGGCTATCATGAACTACAGGAAGGGGGTGACAGAGGAGTTCGCCCACGAGAGCTACGATCCTAACGTGATGCCCAGCTCCCAACCTATTCCTTCCCCATACTCGGCCTATCCCAGCACCGGAGAGACCGGCGACCCCTACCAACAGTCGCCCTTCGGTGAAAAACCCAGCGGCGGATTCCAGCAAGGGGGCGGTGGAGGGGGTAGCAGTGGGGGCTTCCAACAAGGAGGCGGCGGTGGTGGCTTCCAGCAAGGGGGTGGCGGTGGCAGCTTCCAGCAGCCTACGTACTGAGGATGGGGCCCCAGTTGTGGCTGAGGTCATAGCATGGATAAGTAGAATGTGTTTTATGTTGAGAGATAGTGATATGTCAACTCAGGTAGGTATGATCTTATGTGGACAGTTGTGTCTGACCGATGGCTGGAGGGTTACTGCCAGTATCACCCACTCATTCAACTGGTGCTTATGTCGGGGCAATGTGTTTCACCACAGCCTTTAACGACAGCGCTTCAGAAGGTGCAAACTTGCTTTGAAACCTTGCTTGGGTGGGTTTGTTACTTATTCACAGCACCATGAATCTTTCATGCTTCTATATCCATGACAACAGTTTATCCAACCCAGTAATATGTTCGTTTGATTCTCAATCAGGTTCTGTCCTAGCCAGTGTTTGCATAGTTCACTGGATGGTGTACTTGCTTTGGCACGTTTGGTTTTGTGCAGCTATATTGGACATACAAAGCTTTGGAACGATGATCAGAGATGTTTCTTCATGCGTCCAATCAACCCATCTTGGTACTGTGGCAGAAACTAGATGTTGTCGTTGTACAACAAATGTTTACCAATGTGACGCTTGTTGGAACACCTTCCTGCTCTTATCATTTTCATGGTATTTGATGCATACATGAATCAATGCCAGGCTATCGCATAGCCCACTGTTTCTCTCTAAGTTCCACCTTGTTCAATTATATATTCACGGCCCTAAAAACCGTTACCTTTTTGGATGAGAAAGTAAGTATTTATAGTGACACATTTTGCATTGGTGTAGAGTGCCGACTGGTTACCTTTGGAGTAGTTGTTGCCATGGTAACTGGTGAGGCCAGGGTGGCGTGGATTGATTACTGGTGGCAACTTCTGGAAGCCGTGGACTACTGATCAACGGTGGGCCTGTTGTAAGATAATTGTTTGTCTCACTTTGTACATAGCATTGGTGAATGGTGCGTAGTTGTGGCGATAATTGGTACCATAGTTGACGCAGTTATTATTATTACATATATGCAGAATTACCGTAATATGTGTGGTTAGGTTTCGTTAGAATGCTTTACTAATGCCTTGCTAGTTCAAAGGAAATAAGTGTGTTTTGGATTAGCAAGTTAATAACTGATTAGCATGAAATTAATAATTATGTAATTATTATAATAGAGATTATGATACAATGATATGGTTATAACCAGGTATGAATAGATAAACTTGCATCAAGAACGATGTTACAATCATATTGCACGAGTTCTGCAAATAGCTGTCCCGTACTATGTGTGAATTGAAACTTAATTGCACTTTTATATATCTGGATGAATACATGTAAATGAATTGGTGAATTGGTGAACGACTAGGAATTGCATGCAGATGTATGGGATAATTACTAAACTAATCTCAGTTTAACCCAAGGAATCGAGGGTTAAACCAATTTAGCAATTATTCCATGGGTGGCATTGTCACCACCTTTTGTACATCCACTCCGATGAACGTAGATTTGAGCGGTGGCATAAGCTGTATGGTGATAAAAATACAAAGTTCTGTTGTCCAAGGAATCTACCCAGGGTTGACATGGACATATGCCACTGGTGATAGAGTGAATCACCCCAGGAAACCATTGTCTGCTATCTGGCAGAAGGCGGGGGTGTTGAAACAAGCTGGCTCTCATTGTGACAGCTATACTGGCGTCATCAATATATCATTGTGCAAACAATTATCTAGTCTCGTGTAATCAGTAACACGGTGTGATTGCATAATGTGTATGATATATCCACCCGGTTGTAGTGCCCGCTGTGTCCGCCATCCACAAGATCTCCCAGAATCATTTTGTTTGTGTGTACATAATGTTTGCTGCCAACTGTCGGAGGAGTTCATGGTGTACATTTTTATTTATCTGTCTGGCCAGGTGATCGTTGCTTTGTATATTCTGTTGGCCAGCGCGGAATGTGTATTTGTGGTTAGACTCGGGTGTCTCGTTGAACAAAAGTAAACTCGTGTTGATTGATGGAAACGTGACATTTCAGATCAGAATTATTCCCGGATTACTGGTGTATGTTGGACATAGATAGTGATGTGTTTAGTTAGTACAACAATTAGTCCTGTTGTTCAACAGTCTTAATACCCAATGTTTCTGGTATGCATTATGCATCGAATTGTGGGGGAGGCATTGAATTTGGGAAGAGAAAACTTGTGGTTACATTTCTATTATGGAGTTGTGTAAGAAATATATGCCTGCTTTCTGATACAACTTCCACCAATCTGGGTATGTCGACTCTGAACTTTCGTGCTTCCGCATCGTTTTCACTAACAAATTTAACATGTGGTAATTCCAGAAAGTTTTTGTTACATTAACATATCAGTTGAAATTGCAAAACAGAAGAACTTTGTTTAACAAAGGATGATATGATATAGCAGAAGGTGGACATTGTTGACGAAGGTGAATTAATGAGTGGAAATGATGTTGTTCTTCAGCAAGAGACGTTGCTGTAAAATCCCAAAGGAGGATTGTTAGTTATCATTTAGTACCAGTTTGATAGATGTACAGCCATGACGGAGAACGTTGCATGAATGTATGTTGTAAAATCGAATTAAAAAAACTTTAATGTAATTGAATTAATTATCGCTACAGAAAGTTGAAGAAGTTCTGCCATAGGAAGCAGGCGTCAAACCAGCAATTATCACGGAACAGGAGCCACGTGATAGCATGATAGATGGAGGAACCGTAGATGGGTCTATTCCAGGTGTTTGTTGTGTATTTGCAGGCCAACGTTGTTCTCAGATGTGATCCACAGTGTAGCAGTAGCAGTGAAATATATTGTTTAGTTCACATGCGACACTGAGTGTGGTTGTTAGAATGACTGTTAGAAATAAGATTGTGTCACTAGCAAATACATGATATTTGTAGCTACTGTTAGTAAATAGAAATTGCAAAACCGATGTTTACACCGTTATGCGTTATTGTCAAATCAATATACGGCAAAGGCCAAGAAAGTTGTTTACGTGTACAGATTTAATATTTTGTGGCACATTAAACAGTACCAATAGGTGTGATTGTGTTAGTGGCAGGACAAATAGTTTCCCAAACATTGTGTGCTTGCTGTGCACTGTGCACTGTGCTGTACACAGAAAGCATACTTTAGGCCATGTTGTTGTGACTAGTTAACTAAGAAATGTTGACTAGTTCACTAAGAAAAAGGAGTTTATACTGAATTTGCAACAATCATAAAACTTGCAAAATTAATCTGGTGTTTACTAAATAATTTGACGGTTATATTTAAATTTTATCAAGTTTTAAATAATGTTATTTTTGACATGGCAATTTTTCTTGTTGATCAGTTGAAAAATGCCTTGGCGTGGATTTTTTTTAACCGAAAAGATTTTGCCCTACACAGTGCTGGTGCTGTATCGTGCCTGTCAATGTGGCTTTTGCTCCAGTCGAGCCTCCCCAGCATGTTTTTCATATTCTAGAGGCCGCTGAACTCTTAACGTGACCGGAAATTTGTCAGCTAGTGACTGCACTAATTAGGCAGTGCCTTGTCACTTACAGTGATGAAGGCAGCAGAATGAGGCCTGTTGACAGGTGACCTGGGGAAGTCTCGGGGAAATAATGGGAGCCACTGAAATAAGCAGAGCTGGCTGGTAATGGCCAAGAAAGTGTCGTCTGTTATTGGATTATCTGGTTGGAGACATCCAATGTGTTCGCTGAAGTCTGGTGATGGCTTTGCTGTCATTTATCAGATATCTCCAGGTCACTCAAATACGGGGGGTGGGGGTCAGTTACAAAGGTTAATTACTCGCAATTTCATTACATCAGAACAAGGTTATTCGTTATCAGTTACTTTTAGTTATGTAAATAATTATGCATTGATACTTTATGATTCAGTAGCAATTATTTAAGGTCAGTTGCAATCATCAAAAACAACATTGATTTAAGAGAATCAGGCTTTCTGTAATGACTACGTGCATTTTAAGATGGCTTTCGCATTGTCATAAATTTACTTGTGAATTTAATGCTTTGTTGACCCTGACACAGTGTGATTTTACATCAAATGATTCTTTAAAGTAATGTTTGGTTACAGATGAGATTGTTACTGCCTGACTAGGTGACTAAATCCTACGTCACAACACCAACATGTAGTCGGTGTCTGTATGATGTTCCGTGTCCTGTCTTCATGTCAATAAATAGGTTTGGCCTGTATGAAACTTGTAGTGTGCTTGTTTGAGCGCTGTCTAGCAGGGGATGTATAGAGTCTTAATTGGATTTAAATTAGATCTTGCTTTGTAAGGCCTTGAAAGATATCAAGTTTTGGAAGTATTGATCTTAAAAGGTCTTAAATATGATCAGCCCAAAGACATACACGCCATGTCTAGACAGCAGCCATATACCTAGTGCTAGATGGGTTCTACCTCTGGTGTAATAGTTAGTGTTTATCCCCATGAGGAGAATACTGGAACAGGCCAGAGTAAGATAATACAGCACTGTCAACCAGATGCACCGTTATTAGTAGGTCGGAAACATTCACATTATTGTCTCAATAATAGCTAATCATATGTATACTGCCAGTTTCCAAACCCATTGTTCAGGATCAAGCGAGTCTAAATCCATCTATTGTTTCAACCTTGGCAACAACCACCTTTCTCCACACCACAAATGTTGATCGACGCAAAATACATTCTTGTTATTATCCCCAGTGCAATAATTAACATCACAGCTGTGTGACATCACACGGTATTCACAGTTTATTCAAACACAAGTTGGCTACAACTGAAATGATACCGTATTTCTATCTGTAATACCGGTATAGAATTCACAATATATTCAGTCTTTCAAGTAAAAATAAGTTGACTATACGGCAACAAATCAGTTGGCCACAAATATATGAGATTAAAGTCGTATCAAAATTGTACATTCGTCACAACGATTAACAAGTCAGTCAGTTTATCAGCCACAACAACAAGCCCTTCATTTACATCATGTAAGTCTGCACAGTTTACGCACACATAATATACAAAATAGTTTTCAGCAACATATGATCACGTCTGGCCTGATTGATGTATCATAGTCCAACAGTATATGGCATAGCACACCGCTGGAATAGCACAGAGCCAAGGTGTATTCTAGTAGCCCATCATTGTGTCTCGTAGTCACTCATAAAGCCCTGCACATCTTAATAGGGGTCCATTGGGCCATGGCCCCCCATTTGGCTAAAAAAAAGATTTCCTGCTTGCCCCCCGTGAGATCCTAGATACATCACTGTACATGACTGTTCTTTCTTCAGCTAAGCATGCAAATTGGAGAATGTTTCAACACAAGAAACATTTTAAGCAGGTGAAGTCCTACAAAGCAAATCCCCTGAGAGAACAATTCCAGAAGTTTTGATTGTGTCGAACATGAGATTCATCTGCAGCTGCCAACTTGAGAGCCCCAACATTGTCATTCACACAGTCGTGTCCAACAGGGGATACCATAACCCATGGCATGGACTGTTTGCAGAACAATACAACAACACATGCCTAATGCAGTAATAAATATCTAACAAAATTAATGATTGCGTTGGCAAAGAATGCATCGTACCAACAACAAAGCTTTCTGCTAATTAACTGCAGAAATCTTTCTCATAAACTTCATTGATCTGCAATTGAGCACACATTGGCACAGATATACAATCGTTTCCTGGACATGGCAAGCAAACTGTGGAATAATTTAATGCTCTAATTATTCATTTTAAACATGGAACACCATGGCTTCTAAAGATGCTATAAAATATAAACCTTATGTATGACACATACACCAAGTCTACCAAACCTTCTCCATTTAGTTATTATAAATACACTACTTTGGATAGTCTGTGACTGTATTAATCTATGTACCGGGGGTAATAAGTTGTAATTGTATTTATATCATTACTGTTGGCCTTGCTTCTGACCAAATATATCAATACTTGGTTGTAAACAATTACACAGATCAATTACTACACAGATCAATTACAATAAAGACAGGATGTACATGTATACATATATATATAATTATAAGGGGCCATCCATATAGTACATCACACTATTTCTGGACGTTTTTGAGACCCCCACCGTGTTGTAATGCTTCGTAATGCTGGCATGCACCCTCTCCCTATAATTACGTTAGTTTTGACGAAGACCCCCATGATGCTGGTTTGTTGTTGAAATGCTTTTGAAATATACAAAAAAATGGCTTTTGACAGCTAAACGAGCCGACATTAAAAAAATAGTTGGCCCAGAGACCCCCCACCCGTATCTAGCGCTTCGTCACACTTGCCCATAGACCCCTCACTCCCTAAGCGTGACGTACTTTATGGGTGACCTCTAACAAAAGTCATCATCTTAACTGCTGCACATCCTGTGTGATCTTTGCCATCACATTTAGCATGCTTTTCCTCAGATTGGACTTATTCCGCCTTTGTTTCCCGTTTCCATGGTGACCGTAGCCAATGGCAGTGATTCGCTAGTCGATTCATGTGTGTGTCGAGGCCAATCTGTCGTCATAACAGTTGCACGGCATCAATATTGTCCTTGATGATCGTATCCATGACGACCTGGAAGACGACCTGGATGTTGCTGGTTTCGGTTGCCGTGGTGAAGTGTGGATAGACGACCTTGCTGCGATTGCGTACTTGGTGTAGAAACATCTTCTGTATGAAGTGGGCGGCACTGTCGACATTGTAGGCGGGACCTGGAGGAAGACGCAGTGTTTGTTAAAGCTCCCTCCTCAAATGAAACTATCTAGTATTGACGATGACCTGCTAGCCCATTTGTACAAATTTTTTATTTAGTTTCAGTGAAATCATCGGACAAATTATTATTATTTGTTTACCAGATCAGGTCAATATTCGGCAATAAAAGGGCAGTGGTCTATACTATAATGCAAAGCTTTTTACAGTTTTGCAATTTACCTGATCTAATAAGCAAAGTCAATTCAAAGTAAATTTTTATGAATTTAACAAAGATACACACACTAAACCGACTGTGAATATTAAATTATTTGCACACTAATTTTTTTAACGTCACTAAAACGACGTGATTCATGATATCAAGGTGGGCATTTTGAACTTATGGCAAAGTGGAGCAAACATAATCACTTTATAGGAACCAGCGGCCACAGACAAGCCATGGTGATTTTGAAGACTTGATTGATCCAACATCTATCCAAATGATTTCTCATGTCGCGCAATTAATAAATGGCAATATGTCTTTATTAATAGTGCTGACATCATATCATATATTTATGAAGTTAGGGTACAGACATTATCTGAGATATTTAGGCATCTCACCATGATATTGGTGGAAATAGTACTTGAGGTGTCGTTCCGAATGCAGGATTTTGTCTTGAAACAGATCAAGCTTGTTGAGAAATAATATCTGAAGCAGAAGAAATGTTATCACTAAAACAAATACCAAGAGGTTTGCCAAACCTATGCACTCTAGGATCGCTACCAATAACTTACCGTATTTAACTTATTAAGCGTACATGCCCTAATTAGCATGCAACCCTTTTTTACTCAGCAGTATCCATAATTATTGTAATTTGACTAGTGTGGAAGTATTCAACTGAAAAGTGTTGCCATCTCGTTTTAAACAGTTGGCACCACTTTTCAGTTGTTCTACGCTGTTCACCACTAGTGCTAAACAGTTACGTTATTGTCTTGAGAAACACATTTTGGTGTATGTTTATAAGAACAGATTCCTTGACATTTTTTCCATGTTCCATTTTTTTTCAAGTATACTATATGTTTACTAGGTGAAATACGGTAAGTCGTTTTGTTTTTCAGTGTCTGTAGGTTAGTACCTAACATACTATGTATTTGAAAGATTATTATTACATGGCGAGACTGGTCTTTTTCCATGACAAACTTAATACAAAATAACAATAAAATGTTGAGATCTTTTAAAGACCTTTTTTTTTAAAAATCCCCATTTTAAAGACGTTTTCAAGGCTATAATGCAAGATCTAATTGAAGACCATTAACAACTCTGCACTCCCCCTGGTGGCATAACTTGTGCTTGACACAGGGAGCATTCATTGTGTGGAGTGTTGATTGGTGGAAGAAATAATATTGCTCACCATCGACGCAGTAGAGAAGAACGTGTTGTTGATGATTTGTCCAAACAACTTGAGACTTTCTTGAAGCCGATTCTACAAGCAACAGAAATGACAATATCAACACCAGCACAACCCTAGAACCTTCTGGTCTAGAGGTTTAATAGGCTCAGAGGCTTCACGGGAATTCTGATATTCTGTAGCATTCTAAGTAGCATTTAGATGTTGTCTCATTGAGCACCATACCCTGTTGGATAGCACCATCATGCACCAACATCGGTCTCCAAGAAATAGTTCAGTATCAGTATATTATACTGTATTCGACCTGAAAGTACGCCAGAACACAAAATTCGGCCATAGAAAAATTTGAAGGAATCTGTTCTTATAACTGTAATTCAAATTTTATTCTCTAGACAATAAGGTAACTGAAGTAACTGTTTAACGTGAGTGATATCATTTGGTGACTAATGTAGAACAACTGAAAAGTAGTGTCAACTGTTTAACACCAGATGGCACCACTTCAGCTGTTCCACACTACTCGAATTACAATAATTATTAATCCTGCTGATTAAAAAAAGGTATATACGTTAATTAGAGCATGTATGCTTAATAGGTAGAATGCGATATTTAAAAACTGCTTACACAGTTATTTATGTAGTCACACAACAATAGCTATTGTTCACATTAATTGCTGTCTTTAAGTGTCCTCCTCAATTCAATTCATTGCTCACCTCATGAAAAATTGAGCCTATCTAGTGTTCAATATGATATGCCAGCTCGTTTGTACAAATGTGTTATTTAGTTTTGATGAAATCATTGGACAAACTATTTTTTTTCGACTGGGCCCTGTCAAGAATCAGTACAAATTTGAAAAAGTGGCTCCGCCTCTAAGTACTATAACATAAGGCTACTGACACATGTTACCTGGACTAACGATCAACGTAAATTATTTCAATGATTTTAAATAAAAGAGCACACTCTTTTGTTAAACTGACTACACATATTAACTTAACTTTTAAGCACTACAGAACGTCAACAAACCTGATTTGAGAAGGGCTAAATCAGTTGAGGAGGGAGTTTGAATATTAGACTTTGAACACAAGGACAGCTCAAGGAGGACATTGAATGGAGTCTGGGATTTAACAAGAGATTTAACAAGATTTGCCATCCAAGCCAAAGGCCCAGATGGCAAGTGGACAAGGAAGCCATTGGCTTATCGAGAGTCCAACAATGTTCACCTACTTATAACCCGCCCTCCTGATATATGTGTCAACCTTGTTTTTAAACATATTCACGCTGGTAGCAGTTACACAATCTGTAGACAATTTGTTCCATTCATTTATTGTCCTCTGTGAGAACGAGTGCTTCCTGATGTCCAATCTACATTGATCCTTTACTAATTTTACCTCATGTCCTCTAGTTCTGCTATCCTTCTTGAGTGAGAAAAACATATTTCTATCAATAATTTCATACCCATTCAATATCTTAAAAACTTCAATCTGATCTCCTCTTAACCTCCTTGTCTCTAGAGTTGTTAAACCACATTCTTTCAGGCGTTCTTCATAACTAAGGTCTCTAAGTTCTGGAATCATTTTAGTTGCTCTCCTTTGTATGCGTTCAAGCGTATCTATATCCTTCTTACGATATGGTCTCCATGCTTGTATACAGTATTCTAAATGAGGTCTAACTATTGCTTTATAAAGAGGTATAATTAACTTTTTTCCCTTGTATGTTATGTTTCTTCTAATCAATCCAAGAATTTGATTACCCTTTGAAGCTGCAATACCACACTGCTCTGAAACTTTCATATCAGCGCTTATTGTAACTCCTAAGTCCTTTTCTTTTACAGTAGTACCCAGAACAGTATCTCCCATTTTATAGTTTACATTCAAGTTCCCATGTCCTGTATGTAGGCATTTACATTTCCCAAAATTGAACAGCATCTGCCATTTCTCAGACCATTTCACTGAGGAAATTAATCATGAGGTAATATACCATAGCATAAAGCAAGCATGTCCTATTAATGTCCGTGGGGCAAAGCAAGATTAACCAACACAGATCTAAATGTGGGTCGACTACCAAAAGAAGGCAGAGGTGATGAAACAGCCAGGTCACATGGTGTGAATGGAGGAGGGCCGACTACCAAACAAGGCAGAGGCAATGAAACAGCCAGGTCACATGGTATGAATGGAGGAGGGCCGACTACCAAACAAGGCAGAGGCAATGAAACAGCCAGGTCACATGGTGTGAATGGAGGAGGGCCGACTACCAAAGAAGGCAGAGGCGATGAAACAGCCAGGTCACATGGTGTGAATGGAGGAGGGCCGACTACCAAACAAGGCAGAGGCAATGAAACAGCCAGGTCACATGGTTTGAATGGAGGAGGGCCGACTACCAAACAAGGCAGAGGCAATGAAACAGCCAGGTCACATGGTGTGAATGGAGGAGGGCCGACTACCAAACAAGGCAGAGGCAATGAAACAGCCAGGTCACATGGTGTGAATGGAGGAGGGCCGACTACCAAACAAGGCAGAGGCAATGAAACAGCCAGGTCACATGGTGTGAATGGAGGAGGGCTGACTACCAAACAAGGCAGAGGCAATGAAACAGCCAGGTCACATGGTGTGAATGGAGGAGGGCCGACTACCAAAGGCAGAGGCAATGAAACAGCCAGGTCACATGGTGTGAATGGAGGAGGGCCGACTACCAAAGAAGGCAGAGGCAATGAAACAGCCAGGTCACATGGTTTGAATGGAGGAGGGCCGACTACCAAAGAAGGCAGAGGCAATGAAACAGCCAGGTCACATGGTGTGAATGGAGGAGGGCCGACTACCAAACAAGGCAGAGGCAATGAAACAGCCAGGTCACATGGTGTGAATGGAGGAGGGCCGACTACCAAACAAGGCAGAGGCAATGAAACAGCCAGGTCACATGGTGTGAATGGAGGAGGGCCGACTACCAAAGAAGGCAGAGGCAATGAAACAGCCAGGTCACATGGTTTGAATGGAGGAGGGCCGACTACCAAAGAAGGCAGAGGCAATGAAACAGCCAGGTCACATGGTGTGAATGGAGGAGGGCCGACTACCAAAGAAGGCAGAGGCAATGAAACAGCCAGGTCACATGGTATGAATGGAGGAGGGCCGACTACCAAAGAAGGCAGAGGCAATGAAACAGCCAGGTCACATGGTTTGAATGGAGGAGGGCCGACTACCAAAGAAGGCAGAGGTGATGAAACAGCCAGGTCACATGGTGTGAATGGAGGAGGGCCGACTACCAAAGAAGGCAGAGGCGATGAAACAGCCAGGTCACATGGTATGAATGGAGGAGGGCCGACTACCAAAGAAGGCAGAGGCGATGAAACAGCCAGGTCACATGGTTTGAATGGAGGAGGGCCGACTACCAAAGAAGGCAGAGGCGATGAAACAGCCAGGTCACATGGTTTGAATGGAGGAGGGCCGACTACCAAAGAAGGCAGAGGCGATGAAACAGCCAGGTCACATGGTTTGAATGGAGGAGGGCCGACTACCAAAGAAGGCAGAGGCAATGAAACAGCCAGGTCACATGGTATGAATGGAGGAGGGCCGACTACCAAAGAAGGCAGAGGCGATGAAACAGCCAGGTCACATGGTTTGAATGGAGGAGGGCCGACTACCAAAGAAGGCAGAGGCGATGAAACAGCCAGGTCACATGGTATGAATGGAGGAGGGCCGACTACCAAAGAAGGCAGAGGCGATGAAACAGCCAGGTCACATGGTTTGAATGGATGAGTGCCGACTACCAAAGAAGGCAGAGGCGATGAAACAGCCAGGTCACATGGTATGAATGGAGGAGGGCCGACTACCAAAGAAAGCAGAGGCGATGAAACAGCCAGGTCACATGGTTTGAATGGAGGAGGGCCGACTACCAAAGAAGGCAGAGGCGATGAAACAGCCAGGTCACATGGTTTGAATGGAGGAGAGCCGACTACCAAAGAAGGCAGAGGCAATGAAACAGCCAGGTCACATGGTATGAATGGAGGAGGGCCGACTACCACAGAAGGCAGAAGCAATGAAACAGCCAGGTCACATGGTTTGAATGGAGGAGGGCCGACTACCAAAGAAGGCAGAGGCAATGAAACAGCCAGGTCACATGGTTTGAATGGAGGAGGGCCGACTACCAAAGTAGGCAGAGGCAATGAAACAGCGAGCCTGTGGGAACAGGGGAAGACCACAACTATGATGGGAGAACTGTGTAAAGGTAAGTAAAAAAAGGTAAGTTCTTATATAGTATCCAGTCCTGGCAGACCTCTTCATTCCAAAGCCATTTCAACTTCTCTTGGAAGCATTCAGCCACACTGCAATTACTGCACGAAAACTATTCGTTCACATATCCACCACTGTGTGTAGTATGGGTACTCATTTATACAGCTGAGTGAACTGTGGCAACGTGGGGTGATCAAACTTTCAAAAGGTTCGAAGCGACCGCAGTGGGATTTGAAACCGGGTTCTCTCATGTAAAGAAACATGTTCGAAAAGCAGAGAAGGACGACAAGTGATGGGAACGAGGAGGAACAAGGAGGAACGAGGAGGCTGCTGACAGGGAAAAGTGGAGAGGGATAACAGCTGGGGCGGCAATGCAGTAATACAGGAAGTAGCCCCACCCCTTTTATAAAGATAGCAATAAGGAAGAACAGACGTAGCATGAATCAGATGTAGCATGTATAACGTACAATGGCGGAGTCCTCCAGTATTGTCATGTCGTAGCCGCTGAGCGCTGTCACAAACAACACGGCCCGGACATCGTCAAAGCACTGGATCCACTTCTGTCGTTGCGACCTTTGACCTCCCACGTCAAACATCCTACCGACCAAGATCAGCTCGTAAGAGATTTCCAAGTGTACTGCCACCTGATACGCTAGGGCTAATTAAATAAAATGTCAAATAAATGTAAATTTATGGATTGGTGTGACGAAGTAATGTCTCTTGAAGAAATAATAAAACATTATGAAAAGTCAACTTCAACAAATTAAAAAACTTTTACTTAAAATATGCAATCAGCTGGGTAGGAATTAATAAATGGAAATCATGATTCTGATTAACTAGTAATGATTAGATATAAAAGAGAGATAATCAGGATACATCCGAATGAGAACACACCTGAATATGCAGTGTCTGATCTTGAAGCATGTCTCTATGATGCCCATCGTTCGCACGCGCGCACGCAGCACGTCTATCTCTGTGGGGCAGTACTTCTCTGTACAGATCCGATCCATGTTCTCAAAGTAGCTGAAATACAAAGAGCACATTTGACGTATATTACACAGCAGTGTCTGTGTCTTAGCAAAAAATCAACTGACCCAGATTTTTTTGTGAACTAGCCCAGTTCTATTTTGGCCCAGATGTTTTTGAAATGGCCCCACAAAAATGTATAAATTATAATTATAGGTAACAAAGCAAAGTTTTTGTGCGTAAAGCTAAAACAGACATATGGTTGTTCATTTCTTATAACTAGCAGACCAATAAATAAAGTAATGAATTTAAGAAACATTTCAATGTGAATTTTTTTTGCGAAACAGTTACTGTTCAATGTAACATTATGTTTGATGGCAAAATTTTACGCGCAGTGCCACTGCCTTGAGCCCTGGAACAGGCAAAAATCTATGCCGTTCTCAATACACTCCAAATTTAAGCCTCTCAAAGTTCACTTTCACAGCCAAATATCACATTAATCATCAGTCAGATTGTCCGCCTCCTTAATATCACCAGTATGAATTAATTAAGTAAATTGGCATATCCTTCAAAAATTGTCAAGCTCTACGATTCTCGCAACATCGTTCACCCTGGTATTCCCTGAGATACTGACGTCATTAAATGTGATTCATCCAATAGGCATCCATGTTACAAATACCAGGGGTTTCCCTTGCATGTGCGGTCTTCGCCTTTGCCACGGCAGCGATCTGTCGCTGGCAAGGATGAAGTAGTTTGTCACAATTGTATTTTATATCGAATTAGCATAGATTATTGCATCACTAATACAGTCCGACACAGCTGTGGCCGCCAGATGAATTGGCGAGGTGGGACCAATAACTTGTGCATTTTGGCTAACTGAATCGGTGGAACACAGTTTGAATCGATGGCCGCCGATAAAAAGGCCTTAATTTTGAACACTGCACAGATGTGTGCTACAGTGTCTGCATCACTCAGTGGTACTTATTGTGGACGTCTCCACCTTCACAGCACACCTAGATCACAACTACCAATTCACCAGAGGGAGCAATGTACATGTGACACATCCACCAGAGGGCAACACTGTTGATGTTATGTCCAAAATATCACTCACGCCTTTCTCTTGCCACCCAGCTGCCCCCTCACCAAGCCGTCCACTCACCCAGCTGCCCCTTCACCAAGCCGTCCCCTCACCCAGCTGCCCCCTCACAAAGCCGTCCCCTCACCCAGTTGCCCCCTCACCAAGCCGCCCCCTCACCCAGCTGCCCCCTCACCAAGCCGTCCCCCTCACCCAGCTGCCCCCTCACCAAGCCGTCCCCTCACCCAGCTGCCCCCTCACCAAGCCGTTCACTCACCCAGCTGCCCCCTCACCAAGCCGCCCCCTCACCCAGTTGCCCCCTCACCAAGCCATCCCTCACCCAGCTGCCCCCTCACCAAGCCACCCCCTCACCCAGCTGCCCCCTCACCAAGCCACCCCCTCACCCAGCTGACCCCTCACCAAGCCACCCCCTCATCCAGCTGCCACCTCACCAAGCCGCCCCCTCACCAAGTCCCCCCCCCCACAGACAACCCCCTGTTATGGACCATTTACACAAGCAATTAATTGTCTCCTAACATATACAATAACATGAGACATCACTCACTAGATCGCTGAGTCGTTCAACTCGTACTCGTAACCGCGGGCAACGGCTCGCCTCACTCCAGCATCATTCCACAGTGACCTGAGTGCATTTCCGATGAATGTGAACATCACATGGTCCTCGTCATAGCAACGCTGGCACGCCAACACTGTCTGTGCTTGGATCTGGTGATAGAGGAAATCCACGGTCAAATCATTTTCTTTCAACATTTAACTACTTAAAATTACCTATTCAAAAATACCATCAGTCAGGCTTTAAATGTTAGTTCAAACCACAGAAATAAAATACATGATGTATGCACAAGTGTTTGAGCAGAAAATCAGAAGCACCCAAAATGGACAATTAATTATTTTTAATATGCAAAGGAAATTTCACATACAGAAAATCACTGACACAAGCATTGGGCTTTAATGTCAGCCATTTTTACCATAGTTAACTTATGTTCAGAACTAGCATGTTACTTGCAAAATGCCCTAGTTTGGAGAATTCCAAATCGTGCAAAAACATAAGTTTGTATCTTGTAATGTAAGTCCGAGTACAATCTGACATAGCCCAAGTCCCCTAAAGTTGACTAAACAGACCAACACAACCCTATCACACTGAACCATTTCAGTATTACAGCCCTCATCTGCTGTGACCACTGAATACTGCATTCCCAGTGAATATGCAAGAAAATCGACTGCATCACTTCAATTCAAGATTTCAGCAACAAAAATGCATTTTTTTAATAGGAATATTACAAATATTCTGAAAGTAGGATAATCAGCGAGTAAAATGAGCCATATCATTTTACATTTCGTCGTCATGGTAACCAGCAATTCAAGATGGCAGCCACAATTTCAACGTTTTTGCAGTTGGTGAAAGCAGTTGTATGCCAATGTACATGTTTAATGTAAACTACTCATGTTGATCATGCTACAGGAGTGTACTATGATATAAAATACAATATAAAGTAAATTTTGTGGAGTATGAGAAAGTAAAAAACAAGTTATTTATCTGTATTTTAAACATATATGACAGAAGTGTTCATTTGTATATTTGCTAACACATTCACCGCTACTGGGCCGATTCCAATCAAACTTTACATGTTGATGGATTCACAGATACCACAGACATCCATTTTGCCTCTGGCTCGGTCGATAAGTTCGCCAACATAATTGTTGTTTCAATCGTCAACATCCAACAAAGATTCGTCGCTACACCTATCAAATAATCCGTCCAAAAACATACGGCGGTAAATCATCAGTTGAAGTAATGCCGTCTGCCATTGCGGCCATAGCAGATTTTGATAATCCATTATTAAAAAACGCGTAAATCTCCGTAAAATGATATTGAGTGATAATAAACGATTGCCGCTACCGAATAGCTAATTCATTCACCATGACAACCGTATATAACAAGTGGCTCCACTTAGTGGATAATTATGAGTAAAAGCAATTTAAATGGTGAACGTAACCAATGCCGGTATACCAGCCTGTCGTACTGAAATGGTTAACATGCAGGTGCACCACCACTTAGTCCACAAAAAGTTCATAATTCCCAAATATAACTACCAGTACCAAGTCTTGTAACACTGCTCGCCCACCCACATGCCACTCCCTTGTGTATCCCCTTCCTCCCTGTTTTCCACTATACTCACCCTGTTTCCCACTCTGCTCACTCTGTTTCCCACACTACTAACCCTGTTTCCCACTCTACTCACCTTGTTTCCCACTCTACTCATCCCGTTTCCCACACTATTCACCCTGTTTCCCACATTACTCACCCTGTTTCCTGCACTACTCATCCTGCTTCCCACACTACTCACCCTGTTTCCTGCAGAACTCACCCTGTTTCCTGAACTACTCACCCTGTTTCCCACACTAATCATCCTGTTTCCCACACTACACATCCTGTTTCCCACACTACTCACCCTGTTCTTGGGAAGCTCCAGGTTGATCCGGAGTAAGCCCATTCCATTAAGTACAAACTTCATGGAGGACAGCAGATTCTCAAGTACAATCGCCTACAGACACAAGACAAACAATGACGTCAAATAGTAATTAAATAATAATAATAAAAATCATCAAATAAACCTTATAAAAATACAGGGTCATGAGCTTAAAACAGACATATTTTGTAAAATGCAGTAACAACTCATTAACACAATCGATTCAAATAAGTTAAGTAAACATGTGTAACTTATCAAATTAAGAAAGGATATGGATAAAATACAGAGCATCAATATGTTAACCAAAATAGTCCAGTTAAAGTGTTTGTTATCTTGCACATCACTGTCTTCTGTAGCATAGACTGCGGGCCATTAATACACACTGTAAGGTTTATACAGATAATGCCCTGCTTCAGCTCAAAGTTGGCTTTCATGAGGTATTTAAATTCTTAAATGTTTCTATAATCCCATCCTATGATAACACAACATGAACTGAGATTATAGTTGAACTTAAATATTTATATTATCCCATCCTATGACAACATAACATGAAGTGAAATTATAGTTGAACTTGCACTAGATGTGCCAACCACAAATGATGCAGCAGAATGTGGGACAATCATTTAACTGATTTGATATACACTAGGTGGCAGCACAATTGACATACTCCACCTGTGACTAAGATGCATTCTCCCACCCAATCCAACACAAGTACAGTAACTAGTACAGTAGTTCATTCTTATTGCACAGGTATTTTTTTAACGATATGGCACTATATTGTGGGTGATCAAAACTCCAGGATATGCCACCACTGTTTATATTATGGGTGATAAAAGATCAGTGCTTACCCATTATTACATTATGGGTGATCTGCTTAAGAAAGCATGATATTAAATCATCTACAAAGCCATACTAAAGTAACTGAGCAGCCAATCATTGTGCAGCTATACAGACAGTCTACGACTCATCTAACTAAGGTTCTTACAACCTCATAGCATGCTATTCCACCATAAACCACATCCTGCATAAAAAAAACAATGACATTGTGTATTCAGCTATTTTGATGTGCAAATATTTGTCATATTACAGTGATTTTTTTCCTCAACATAATTATAATCATTTGCAAGGCAAAAACAAGAACATAAAGCGAATGATGGATGAATGGTTAATGACATCTACTTGTCATCTTTGTGGGAACAGCCCAAAAATTCAATTAATCTGCACATACAGCCAACAGAAAGGTAGCCTTGTAGACGATACAGCCACAGTCTGGGTGATAAAGTATTACAGACATTAACTAAGAAAGCTGGTGAAATAAGGTGTCTGTGCCTTAATGTGTCCCTGTCATCAAGCTCCTGACACACCTTGATGGGGGGTTGACACATGTGACAAAGAATCCAGGCCACCTTCATCAAGGGATCATAAGTTAAAAAGACTACTTATCCTAATTATGATCCTGATATGATCCTAATGATATGATCTTAATGATATGATCCTAATGACATGATCCTAATGCTAACACAAACAGAAGTTAATTCTTTAAAAGCCTACTGATGTTGCTGAGATTCTAAGTCAATGATACTGTTGAATATACCCAGGTAAATATTACTGTTTATTTTGTAACTAAATAGATATTTAATTTATGCAATTTTATGTAAAGCATTTTATTTTAAATGGATTCAGGCACTCTATAAATTCTTATTATTGTAACATTAATAATTATTATATTAATACATGTTACGTTGGTTGGTGTTTCACTTTATTTTTATTCTTTTGGGATTACAATTATGGTATGTTTTGGGGTTTAAGGATCATCCATCATAAACAGACCATTAAAACACTCCCATGGAATGACATTTCCCATTGGTCCTGCCCAAGCCTTTACAAATGACTTTCAGATACGTCCACTACACTAGTAACACTGAAGTCTCCCAGGCCTACTTACTACAACCCCATTTATATCCCTAACAAACAGGGCAGGAGGGTAAATGACCCCCTCCCCCATTGACAACCTGCTATGTTTGACAACAATTGCTGCTGATGTCATGTGCATATAACACGTCACCCTTGTGTGACAAATGTCATAGAGCCAAACACCCCACCTAGGCTCTCACACCACACCCCACAGCCATCAGTCACTGAAGCACACTTATCAGCTTGCCTGCTCATTACCCCTCAATGCACCCCCCATTCCGCCCTCTCACAGGGTGCCATTATATCCAGATGCTGACCACAGGTCAAGATGGGTATCAGCCCCAGCCAACAAATGGCTTGAATGCTGCCCAGGCCGATCTCCTTTATTGTCCACCCTTTGTGTCCACAAAGTGACCAGTACTGACAAAGTGACCAGGATTGACCAGAGGTATGGTCAAGGAAATCGCCCTCAACAGAGCCAATGTCAGAACCAACATTTTGACATTCAAGTTTGTGGGAACAGCTGGAGACATACAGGAGCACTGAGGGTGGATAGGAGGAGGGCGAAAGACCCGAGGGAAGAGATTGGGAGGCAGTCAGCCTAAAGGGAAGAATGTAAAAAGCGGGATGATGCGGACAGGTCACATGGAAGGGATGGAGGAGGGCCAACTACCAAAGGGAGCGGAGGGGTTGAAACACCCAGGCTGTAGGGAAAGGGGAAGACTGCAACTAAGATGGGAAGACTGTGTAAAAAGGGATGTAATAAAGACAGAGGAGGACGACCTCACCCCTTTATAAAGGGAGCAACAAAGTAGAACACACAATTAGATTAATGGTGGGATTTAAAAATATATAATTTTCTAGATTTTACATTATTTCTGATGTTGTTTTGTGGGTAATGCAACACTGTGTGAAGCCTAACAGTGCACTTGATATATGAACAGTAAATGTATCATCAAGTTTCTGGAATCATTTCCAAATATTTTACTGTAATCTTCTCAAACTTAAATACAGAGTTTTATCTATAATAAAATACACATACAATTTGCATCATGAAACAGCTTTTCATGCTACAAAAATTAGTTCAACATTTTGTTAAATACATTTTTATAGCGCTCCATTAAAGTTAATAGTTCAGATCATTCGCTGTGTATTTTGGGAGATAATAAACCTTTTGCCGGTAACAACTGTTACTTACACTGAAGATGTCAGAGGTCATACACTTAACTGAATGAGATATTATCAATCTGTTGCACGTTTCCGTCTACTGATAATTTAAATACTGATATTAATCTGTGTCTATAGTCCATCTCTGAGCTTCTTGCATTGATTAAAGTGGTGTGAATTACAACAGTTGAATGTTCATTTCTCCAACAATCCAGTCAAACAATGACAATTTCATGATAAAAACAAACAGACATATCAACTACTACTAAAACAAACAGACATATCAACTACTACTAAAACAATCAGACATATCAACTACTACTAAAACAAACAGACAGGAAGAGACTTTGAATTTCACATAAGATTTGGGAATTACTAAATCATAACAAACTGAACTAATCACACAGATATCTCATAAAATATCACATTTCACAAACTTCATTTGTGCGATACATAGTAATGTGTTGCCCATGAAATGTGGCTTTTAACCTACATCGATCCATCCCGGATGCACAAGTTCACTTATATGAACAAAAACGTGGTGTATTGCAGATGGGATATTTTATAAGATAATAAATTGTAAAGACGTAGCAGTCAACAGCTGACTGGCTCCTAATTAAGGATTCTATAGCAACGTCTGACATTCCACCTATCCACAGACCATTAGGTCCACAGACCATTAGGTCTTCTTTCTTTGTTATGCAGCACTTTGGTTGTGAATGCATTATGATTGTCCTGAAGAACAGAGATGAACATTTTATGTTCAATGTGTATGTAGCCTGACTAGTATAGTATAGCTATAATATATATGTATGTATGTATGTACGTACGTACGTACATACGTACGTACGTACGTACGTACGTACAAAGACAGGTGGGCACACTATGATAACAACCCTTTGGTTCTTGTTTATTTATGTCGCCCCTTTTTGAATTCCACAAGATATCTCCATTGTTTACTGCCAGTTACAGAGATATCTTATCTCATGCAGATACTACTTTATCTCTGGTAGATATCATCACAACTAAAGTTGTAGATAATAGCAACAATTAAACAGACAGTGTGAGAAACGATAAGTCCCACCCATTCTGCATGGACTCTTCCTTTACTTTTATGCCAACATATGACCTTCCCAAAGAGATCAGATCTTCTCATCAATATGATCTGTACTATTGTTAATCACGGATGTTATCATTATGTCCTTCCTGACGGTCTACTAAGGCGAGGGTTAACATAAGAGCCACAGTCTGCCTTCAACCCATTCACTTGAACAGAAACAGGAAGCCTCGTCAACCGTTTTTCTTTCAAATACCAGTTCAATTATTTACACGTTTTTGGCAATGAAAATGTAATCGTTATGATGACTTCTTACATCGCACCAGTATCCACGTAGACAAGACGCTTATGACATGTTGCTCCATTATCAGAGCTAGTTTTGACAGCAGCCAATTCAGCATCCATCCTACACACAATTGGCGTAGTGTGCGTTAGACTTTGTGAATCCACGACAGATGATACATTAACCGTTTCGGATCTTTTACTTCCACTGGCATAGATACCAGGTAGAAGGGACGTACGGCCCGTGCTCTAATCACCATGTCACTGTGTCCCCGATAACATTTACATAATAGACATCCATCAATTAAATGGGAAAAGAAATCTTGAAAATTACGTGTTAATTCATTATTAACACCCATCCAGTACCATTGGCAATTGAAAATTATTATTGTATTTCTATAAGTAACTTGTTGCTTACCGTGAAGCTCTGTAGTTCGTGTCTGGTGAAGCCGTCATTGTGAATGATCTTCATCTGTTTCACCAGCGTACTCTTTCCACTCTCCCCAGCCCCTGGTGACAACAAACACAATCACATTGTTAATTTGGTGACATGACCTACATAAAAAGTAGCACACCGTCATGTTCTGGTACACTGGAGAATGCCAACATAGACAGACATTTTTTTAACTAAATAAAGGTGTTTGGGTGTTGTAGATATGGAAGGAGAAGTTCTGGTGGTAACAGGTGGACAGTGTCATGGAGAGACCAACAATGTAACATCAACAAGTTTTTGACCAAGATTATGCAATACTCCATTGTTTAGAATATAAACATTATTATCCATTAAAGCCAGTAATTAGCTTCATTAGATACACAACAAAACACAGAAGGCATGTGTCATCAAGCTCTGATCGGTCTATCCAGATGACACGCCTTTGACTAGAACATGACCCCAATCGTTTCCATGAATCAACGGAAGTATGACACCAGTCCACAAGGACACATCCTACATGACTGTAATCTGTGTCTTGTCACATCTCATGTCACACAATCTGTGGACTTCATTCCACATTCAGTCACCTAGATCACAATCAGGTGTTCATTTGTGTTCAGGTGGTGTGAAGGCACACGTACAGCAATATCAACACAAAATGGTTTATTTTTACCTATATAATAATTGACATATTAAATTTTAAAAAGCACTGATCACAGTGTAGACACATAACCTCAACAAAAATGACATGCCAGTAATTGCTATGTTAGAACATACAGACTGATAACTTGGTGATACTCCCAAGTGGACACCAGATTGACGTAATCTGGCTGAATGTATCAACTCCCACATCCCACACTTTGACATTCAGGTTATATCCCCTGCTGTTTCATGTCACCCGCCAACTGTGCTTATAAAAACTACAGACAAGGCAGAGAACTGTCAAGTGTCATCTTCAAATCATGGACACAGGGCCATCTGGAATGACACGTCAGTGCCTGGGTTTGGGCAATTATGACAGGCATGTGCTGACAACCCCATTATGACAATATCATGTACACAAATGAATCAATGACTTAACCGGGTCATTCAATGGGAGGGCTATCTTCCACTAAGATGGCAGTTGGCAATAACCAACTAATAAAGACAACAATGTCCGTAGACTTTCTTCTAATCACAACTTTTGAGATATGCTTACTAAACATTTCAACAGAATAACTAGTCGTCCCAGAATTCAGTTCCTGATGAAGGCTACCGCCGGCAGCCGAAACATTGAGTAATTAAATCTCAATAGTTCTGATTAGAAGAAATTTTTTATTTCATTGCTCACAACTAACCTGGTGAAATTTTTAAACAAACTGTGCTTTATTTCTTTTCTT